>CM034151.1:41157374-41484020 GCA_019776745.2 Taxus chinensis
GCCGGCAGGGCCGAGAACTAACCAGATCACGCCACGTGTCTC
The DNA here is from genome assembly GCA_019776745.2 of Taxus chinensis. NCBI lineage: Eukaryota > Viridiplantae > Streptophyta > Pinopsida > Cupressales > Taxaceae > Taxus > Taxus chinensis. Next base: position 41,157,417 of record CM034151.1, read on the forward strand.
AAGGAGAAAAGTCAAAAGTCAAAGGGCAAGTTTTAAAGGGTCAGCCCGAACCAATGGGATAGTGCCACGTGTCCTAGTAAAGGGCCCCACAAGGAAATTTCAAAGAAAAGACCGCGAAAGACGGAGGAGAGAGAATTTCTCATCCAATCATATCCTGCCACGTGTCATCCAGGTGGCAGAGCGCAGAAAATATTTCAAAATCCGTTTTCACCTGTTTCGTGCCCTAATTCTTCAGATCGCCATAACTTTCGATCCAGAGCTCGGATTTGCACGTTCTTTATATCAACGGAAAGCTGGTGAAATTCTCTACATGATTTAGGGATCAATCTCGAGTTTTGGTGTAGTCTGAAGAGAGAAAATCGAGAAACGGCTTTGACGCGTGTTCATGGCCAGAAATGACATTCCAGCGACCAGATTTAATGCAGAATGGGTCGCATTCTCCTGTAATCCGGTCAAGGTAAAAGGGTATGGGTTTGTAAGGTCCCCCATGCTGATTTAATGCACCTACAATCATGAGGAATGGGCTTGCACGTTTTCCTACGTTTCTGTCCCATGGGCTCGACCCATGCAATGTAAAAGCCAGATTTGGCTCATTTTGAAAAAAGGTTGTTCATTCTTTCTGCTCTGCCCTCCCTTCTTTTCTTCTCTAGGGTTGAAAATGGATTTCAAACCTCCTCCCTTGCTCTATAATGGTGTTTTTTCCTTTTACTAATGGAATGATGTTCTGTGCAAACTTCTGGAGTAACAAAACGTGTTTTGTGATGCATCTATCCATCCTTCCTCGTTTTTGCTTGTTCTCTTCTTGCCTCTCTTCATTGTAGGTATTTGTGCATGTTTGAATGTTCATTGCGGGTCTAGAGCTGTGTTCATGGAGTTTTGGGACATTTTCTATGTGAAATATATCCTTGGGCCTGTGATGCATCTGTCCATCCTTCCCATTGCTCACCTCTCTTTGTCCCATGGCAGTTTTGATAGATGTCCAACATTCTCCTTTTGGTGCATCACCATCTTTAGTTAGTTTCAATTTTTGCACTTCTACCCATCTCCTTGCAAGTTAGAATGGGATTAGGATCTAAACCTCTGTAGTTTTGCAAAATATAGATCTAAATCAGAGGAGTTTGAGGAACCAGCCTCTAATCTAGAGATTCCTCTCTCGGTTTCACAAGTCGCACGCTTGGAGAGAGGTTTCCATGTTGTGCAATCACACTGGATGCCTGAACATCAACCTAGAAGCCTGATGTGCGTCCAGGGGTGCTGTGATTTTGCACTAACAGTTTTGGCATGCCTGGTGGGACCTTAGAAGTCTTCCACTTCATCTTTGCAGGTTGGTGTGTTCCTGTGAAGATTTCAGCCTTTGGAGGCACTTACAAACACATCTGGTGACTCCATCTGATCAGTAACTCATTCTCTGAGTTACAGACCCGTTTTTCATCCATTTTCATCCATCTTTCTTTCCATCCCTTTCATTCTTTTCCATTCCATGAAGTTGTGCAATCATGACTTCATTTCCATCGTGGAATTCACATCAACAACAGCAGTATTTTCCACCTCCAACATGTTTTACAAATCCTCCAGATCAACATGCATACTCATATGAACAACAGTGCCAAAGTCAGTTTGGCTATGGAGCTGTCCAAGAGCAAGAGTATGCAGACAATGAAGACCATCAGATCCAAGATGCTGGTCTGTTGGAGAAAATCCAAAAGATGGAGGTGGGGATGGTGCAGTCCAGGGCTCAAGCACAAATGAAAGCTTTTGGAATCGGTTGTGGAGCACCCTGTCCATGGGTGGGACCTTTTCCAAGGCATTACATCCCTCAGGAGAAGCTTGACTTCATGATTGCAATGCTGCCTTTGCTTGCAAAGTGGATTGAAGAAATAGAGGTGTATGAGAGGAGTTTTCAACAACCTTGTCAACGGGTAAGCACACCTTCTCATGCCTTTTCTTTTCCTCTTTCCCAATCTGTATCATTTCAGCAGTGTCAAGTTTCAAAACCTCCATCTGCTGTCCCAAATGTTGAATCCATGTCTCCACCTCTCAGTCTTCCATCTCATCTCGATTCTTCTTTCCTTTTCCCTTCCAAACAGTCATCCCCTCCACAAGAGCTAACAAAAATACCCCCTCCTCCAAGGAAACAAGAGTTTCCATCTCCTCCACCACCACAAAAAAATGTCAAATCAGTTGAGTTTCAACCCATCCCTCCTTTTGCATTCCCAAATCCATGTTGGGAGGATGAAAATCAGAATGCCAGTCAAGGAAAACAACAGCAAAAAGAGAGGCCAAACAAAGATGAAGAAATTCAAAGTCTGAAGAGTTGGGCTCTCAAATTTGGGATAACAAAGATCCCCTTGATGGTTAAACTTACAGAAAAGGCTAGGGTTGGAGAACAGGTGGTGGTCAGGATTGATTTTGTTGTAGCAGAAGAAGAAGATCTTGCAGTCCCAACTTGTCCTCTAGAGCAGCAGATTGAAGAGTTTGACTTGAAAAACTTCATGCTGGAGGAGGAGTTCAATCAAGAGAAAGATTGTCTTCAAACATTGGAGGAAGGAGAAGCTGCTCCAAATCCAAAAGAAGAGGAGCACATTCTAGATGTGGAGGAGAAAAGTGCAGATCCAAGGGCTTTGAGCACAAAGCAGGCTACAGGAAAACCTTCAGTTCTTCTTTCCACTTCATCTCTCTCAAGTTCTAGTACTAAAGAGGAGTTTGATCTCTCAAACTCAATATTGGAGAATGAAGGAAACCATGGTGGTCAAGTTGCAGATCAAGAGGACACCATGGAGGAAGTTGAGCATTTGCAGCAGGACAGCAATGAGGCAGTTTACCTGTCAGATTTGGAGGACTGTTTTGATGGAGAAGAGCCGGTTGAGTTTTCACCATTCTCTCTTTCATCATCCACATTCCAAACACCAGAGCCTGCTGCCATGAAGGAGAGCTTTCATTTGCAGCAGCCTGCATCTTACAACAGCCCTTTGGAATCAAAATTGGAAGATTCTAATCTTCCCTGTTCTTCATTGGAGGAAGAGAAAGGGCAGAAGGGTTCTACCATTACTTCCACACCATCCATTCCAGGTCTACAAGAGGACTCCATTCTTGGAGTTGAAAATCAGAGCTATGGGCATATCAAATGGATCAGACCTTGCCCAATCAGGTATTTGGCTTCATTGGAGCCAAAGGAGAAGCCACAACCAGTCATGCTTGCTTCTGAGCATGAGGATGAGCTACAAAGTACCAAGGATCAGCTGCCGTACCTCTCCAATCCAAATGCAGAGCAACTAAAAGAGGTATTGGATTTATTTTCAGTTGATACCTTGAAGATTTAGATAGAAGACCAGCTTCTTGTTGATTTTCCATCCATCCAAACAGCCATGATCAGTGCCAAATCAGTTGCATGGCTGCCAATTTTGAAGAAAGGGAGCTATTTTGCACAACCAGTTACAGGGTTTGTTTAGCTTGCCTTTGCTTCCAGTTAAAGTAGAGTAGCTAGGTTTTCTTTCAGCAGAAGAAGTGCTTGTGCACACTCTGCGTGTTCCATTTGGAGCATGTATGATTTTCAGTTTTGTACATAGTTTTTGCTGTTGCTGGTTTTGCTCTTGCACAGTTCTTGCCAGTGGCCTTTTGGTGAGAACAACTCCAGGTTCAATGGGTTTCAAGTGGCTCAAAGGGAGGTTTTCAAAGTTCAGATCAGTTTTCAGGCTTGCTTATGACTCCATGCCCAATGGACTACTTCAGGCAACTGGTCTTTTCATCTAGCAGGTAGATGACCCCACTGAGTTGCCAAATTGTTATCCAAAATTCACCCCCTAGGGTAAATTTTGATAACATGCATCAGAATATTCAAATCCCAAGCAAATTGATTGATTCAGAGCAAAAATCAGGTTTCTAGGGTCCCTTCAGGAATTTTTCTAACTCTCCTGTCCAGGTTGAAAAGAACAAGCTCTGAGAAAATGTGGAAAAAGGTTGCAGAAGGCAAGAAGGTTGATCCAGAAAAAATGGTGAAAATCGGCTAAGTCCTAGTCCTAGGAGCAATTGGGACATCTGGGACAAAAAGGCGCGGATCGGTCGCAAAGCCTCCAAGCAGCCCAAATAGCAACAGGAACATCTGGGACAAAAGTACGCAGCGGGCGCGAAATGCCGGTTCGACCGAGAGAAAATCGACTAACTGCTGAGAGGGACAGTTCGGGACAAGTGGGACAAAAAGGTGCGAACCGGCCGAACCGGGTGAAATCAGCACAAACAGTTTGAAACATAATGGGACAAGCAGGACGCGAATACGCGAACCGGCCGAACCGGGCGAAAAAGGTCGAGGCAGTCCAAAGCAAAGTGGGACATTTGGGAAAAATGGACGCGAACCGGCCGGTTCGCGCGAAATCAGCACAAGGAGCACTAAGCATTTGGGACATCCAGGACGAAAAGATGTGAAGGGCACAAAAGAGCCGGCAGGGCCGAGAACCAACCAGATCACGCCACGTGTCTCAAGGAGAAAAGTCAAAAGTCAAAGGGCAAGTTTTAAAGGGTCAGCCCGAACCAATGGGATAGTGCCACGTGTCCCAGTAAAGGGCCCCACAAGGAAATTTCAAAGAAAAGCCCGCGAAAGATGGAGGAGAGAGAATTGATCATCCAATCAGATCCTGCCACGTGTCATCCAGGTGGCAGAGCGCGAAAAATATTTCAAAATCTGTTTTCACCTGTTTCGTGCCCTAATTCTTCAGATCGCCATAACTTTCGATCCAGAGCTCATATTTGCACGTTCTTTATATCAACGGAAAGCTGGTGAAATTCTCTACACGATTTTTGGATCAATCTCGAGTTTTGGTGTAGTCTGAAGAGAGAAAATCAAGAAACGGCTCTGATGCGGGTTCATGGCCAGAAATGACATTCCAGCGACCAGATTTAATGCAGAATGGGTCGCATTCTCCTGTAATCCGGTCAAGGTAACAGGGTATGGGTTTGTAAGGTCCCCCATGCTGATTTAATGCACCTGCAGTCATGAGGAATGGGCTTGCATGTTTTCCTACGTTTCTGTCCCCTGGGCTCGACCCATGCAATGTAAAAGCCAGATTTGGCTCATTTTGAAAAAAGGTTGTTCATTCTTTCTGCTCTGCCCTCCCTTCTTTTCTTCTCTAGGGTTGAAAATGGAGTTCGAACCTCCTCCCTTGCTCTGTAATGGCGTTTTTGCCTTTTACTAATGGAATGATGTTCTGTGTAAACTTCTGGAGCAACAAAACGTGTTTTGTGATGCATCTGTCCATCCTTCCTCATTTTTGCTTGTTCTCTTCTTACCTCTCTTCATTGCAGGTATTTGTGCATGTTTGAATGTTCATTGCGGGTCTGGAGCTATGTTCATGGAGTTTTGGGACATTTTCTGTGTGAAATCTATCCTTGGGCCTATGATGCATCTGTCCATCCTTCCCATTGCTCACCTCTCTTTGTCCCATGGCAGTTTTGACAGATGTCCAACATTCTCCTTTTGGTGCATCACCATCTTTAGTTAGTTTCAATTTTTGCACTTCTGCCTGTCTCCTTGCAAGTTAGAATAGGATTAGGATCTAAACCTCTGTAGTTTTGCAAAATATAGATCTAAATCAGAGGAGTTTGAGGAACCAACCTCTAATCTGGAGATTCCTCTCTCGGTTTCACAAGTCCCATGCTTGGAGAGAGGTTTCCATGTTGTGAAATCACACTGGATGCCTGAACATCAATCTAGAAGACTGATGTGCATCCAGGGGTGCTGTGATTTTGCACTAACAGAACATGTGCACTTGATCCATGATGAGAAAAGGGTGGAGAAAGGATCCTGAAGATGATATAGAAGAATGATTTTTTCAGGCGATCTCACACCAGCTACGCTGACTGCGAGTTTTTTGGGAGTTCTCACGCCATGAAAAAATTAGTGTTGGGAGAAAAGCCAGGTGTCATCCTCCAACATTTAACTACTTCCTGAAGTATGGAACACCACTGCAGATGGTGTGTAAAAATCCAATCTGGTTCGACCAATTCTGATCAATTACGAAAGTAGAAAATGTTGTACAATGCATGTATGTTGAGTGCTAAGGACTGTATGCCCTATAAATTCCAATGTGTGAAGTGCTATAGACAGTTAGACTGTGGTGAAATATTTTTTTTTGTGTAGTTTCCCCTGGTCACATGCATCTAAGAAGGGGCAAGGGTGCTAAGGTGCTACTGTCCTAGTCTGGGTGCTAGTGTTTGTGTAAGGACCCAAGTTTTATTTTGAGCCCTGTCTTAAACTGATGATTGTGCTATATTGATACCAAACTGTGTTGTGTGATGACTGCATATTGCTATATGAGGTGACTGATTCACCCAAATGATGCCCCATTGTTTGGGGTGCATGCGACATCACGAAGGAGTATGTGACCCAAATGAGGATTGACTGTTGTTGAAAATGATGCCCTGTAGGGGGAGGGGAGTATGCTTGGTAAAAACCAAGGCACACTCAAACAAAGTGGTTGGGAAAAAAATGTTAGTACAAACAAATACAAACACACGTGTAGAAGATAAGATGTAATGTGTAAGCTAATATGTAAGAAGAAAAAGTAGACCACGAAAAGAAGATTTCAAACATGGAACATCACTCATGATGTTGCAAGAGGATCAAGCCCATAGTGGCTGAAAGCAGAGAGTGTGCACATAAGATAAAAGGAAAATCCTGTAAACAATGGAAAACAAAGGAAGATAAGAGAAAAAAGTAAGAAACAATGTATCAGACAACCATGGAAGAAAATAGACCTACAAAGAAAATTTTACACATGAAACACCTGTTAGCATGTTAGGAAGAAAATATGTATGTCAAAACGTGTATAATCTGATAAATTAATGTTCTATGAAAAATGAAACAATTGCGCCTATATTGTACGAAAGTGGATGCCCCCGAGAACTGATGTGGGACTGGTAATAGGTACTGTGTCAAACATCCATGTTGCATGTGTGGATCTATAGAATTTGTGATCACAACTAGAAAGTAAATGTACATGTATGTGTGTATAATAAAGATAATGAAATACAAGATATCTATCTAGCATGTGTAATAAACTGTACATGTAAAAGCATAAGTAAGCAAGAGTAAATTCAACCAAGATATGCAGTATGTTGTGGATGAGATGGAATTGAATGTAGTGTTAATGATTAGAGCCACGTGCCCCCTGAGTGGATGTGATGCATTGAATGAGGTTCATTTTTATATGCCCCCTTAACAGTTTAGAATGAACCATAGATCAAGATTTCTTCATCAGGAAATGGTTTGAGTTGTGCACTAGAAAGATGTGATTGATAAATCGTAGAGCATAGGGAGTGAGTGATTGAGTAAATGCGTGAGTGTGGTGATGTCCATTTGAGATATAGATCCTCAGCAGTCGAGTATGGAAAATGAAAATAGAGTGTGTCATAGGGTAGTGTGTCATGTTGATTGTGTGAGATACATGTTTGATGTGCAATGTGTTTTTTTGTTTACACATGAGAGAAAGGTGTCATGAATATGTCACTTTGTGTAAAATGTTGTGAAGTTATTTTAAATGTTGACGAAAGAGATTTATTGTGGGCACATTGAGTGTGTAATGCTGTGTGTTGAGAGAGATGTGTTGTGAACATGTCAGACTTTTAGTAGGTTGAGTCACATGTCAAAGTGTCAAGCAGGCCATGTGTTATGGATATGTAGAGTGTGTAAGATGTGTATGTTGATTGCATGCAAGAAATATGTGTTATGTGATGTAAGAGGGGTATGTTATGAAAGCGTGGATTTGTGTAGTAGGTTGTAAGTATGTTGAGTGTGTTTTATGTTGTGTATAATATGCACAAAGAGTATGTTTTGTTATTATGTTGAGTTTGTATTGATGGATAGGCATGAGAAGCGTGTATTGTAAGTATGTCGAGTAAGAATGTGTCACAAGTGTGTTGGTTGTATAGTGATAAATATGTGTGAGAAGTATGTGTTGTGAAGTGTGTCATTTATAAGGTGAGGTGTAATATACTGTATAATGTAGTTTGTAAGGTTCATGTATATAGTATGCCCTCAATAGTCAAGTGTGAACCAAAGCATGAGAATGCGACATCGGGGAATGATGATACTAATGGATAAAGATAGGTATGTTGTTTGTGAGAGGCTAGATGTGAAATAATGAGAATATTAGATGTGTGTCGATGCTAAAAAAGGGAGGGGGGAAGAAACATTATGATGCCCCCCATGTGTGTGGTGATATAAGTGATCAAGTGACATTGTCTACAAGATCATCATTGCCCTGATCGAAGCCAACTGGAGATGTGTTGGAGACTTGATAAGAAATATTATTAGGTGGATCATATAAAGATCCATTGTGGCGTAAGGTTTCCATGGTCATTGTGTACTCTTCATCGGTGAAAGTTTTTGGTGGACACCCGTGTGCGTACCAACGAGTGAGATTTGGTGAACAACTAGGAGATGAACCATTAACGATAGAAACACGACTGAACGACATAGGAAAAGTCATAGAAGCGTGACTAGATTCTAAATTTCCCCTAATATAATCAAGCCAAGATTTCCCAAGCGTCAATGGAGAAATACGTGAGGTACGAGCAAAAAATACTGCTAAATGAAAAAAATGAATACCATAGGAGTCCGTAATGTGAACATATCCATGATAAAGATGAGGTGAGTGAGGAGGTGGTAGGATATTAATGAGTGTTAAGCCAAGCCTAGTCAAGTTTTCGTATGTGAAAATAGTATCAAAGAAAGTACGATCCAACAAAATATGATGCAAATAAGAGTTATTGATGAAGAACATGCAGGTAAAAGGAAGCGGTACATATACAAATTGCATATGAGAAGGTAAAACGACGTCCAACGTATGGACATACCCCCGATAAAGTACTATAACATTAGTATAAGGAGGGATTTTGAATTTGTATTCACTAGATCCATCAACAACGAAAGTCTCATCTATATCGATAGTAGTGAAGTTAAGATTGCACAATTTTTCATCAGTAAGTTCAATAGTATTGAATTCATCATCAAAATCATTCATGTTGGCATTGTCATGATGTACAAATGTGTCAAGTATATTGGTAGGCAATGCACTGGATGTAGGATCGAGAGGAGCCTTATCAATTAGAGGAGTATTGTTTATAGGAGCAGACACTATGGGTGAAATGATGTCAGTAGTGTGAGTAGAAATAGTCGGACTGCTTGGAGTGGTGAAAGAAGATTGTGAACCGCTGGATTGACCAATGTCATATGTAGCAATACTATTATATGGGATAGGTTGTGTTGGAGGAATAAGCATACCAGTAACAAGGTTGATTCGACAAAATTTGAATAGACCAAGGTCTGCAGTAATGGCATGTTCATATCCATCATGGAGAAATTTGATGTATTTATGAACAATGGATGGGACTCCTTGCATTGCATGGATCCAAGGTCTTCCTAGTAAAAGATTGAATTGAAATGAGGTATCGATAAAGAATAATTATGTAGGGATAGTCTTAGGCCCAAATTTGATATGTAATGCAATGGTTCCTAAGCAAGTGCGAGTAGTTGAATCATAGCCACAAATAAGAGTATAATTATTCGAAATTAGATTATCTGTAATGCCAAGTTGTTTGAGAAGAGAATGAGCACATAAATTAATGGTGGAGCCATTTTCAATGAGTACACGCTTAATACAAGTGGTGACAATAATAGCAGTGATAAGAAAAGGTGCACATGGATTGTCAAGAGAAAAAGACAATATGTCCTCATTAGTAAATGATATAGACATAGAAATTTTTTAAGAGACTGAATGAGGTGTGTGAATGCCATCGAAGAATTATCACTTTCATGAATAGAATGAAGGGTGGCTTCTAATGTATGATGACACTTAGGTGCATTGCACAATAATTCATAGAGTGATATTTTGGCTGGTGTATTCTTATGTTGCTCGATGATATCATAGCCCCTAGAAGTATCAGGAGGAGCCACAAAAGTGATAGGTGGTGGGATAGAAACATGTAGAGCCATAGAAGGACGAGTGTGGTGAGTAGTTACTATATTGATAAAAGGATTAGCCATAGGCATAATAAAGCGAGGCGGATGCTAAGTACAAACTTGCATGAAATCAACAACAATAGTAAGCATGTCATAAAATCTAGTGGGAGAGAAAGTAGGATAAGACGATTGATTCATGACTTGATAAGGTGAAGACATATTGTCACATCCCCAAAAAATAGTCATTTATTATTTTGATGCATTTAGAGAATTGAGTCGTGATGATTGCCATAGAGATACTCTGTTGTTGATTTATTGATCTTGTTTCACTAATATTTTGATATGTTTGGGTAAAGGAATTTATCTTCAATAATTAAACAATTGTTAGATGGTTATTAAATGTTGAAAAACAATTTAGGATTATTGTTGATAATATCATGTCGTTTTAGATTTATAGATATTTGAATTATTATTTTAGACAAATAATGCACTTTGTATTATTGTTTGTGCATGTGTAGGAGTTCTCAAGAAATGAGAAAGGGTATCATCGGAGAGAGAAGAAAAGATGACGTGATGAGTATAGAGAGAGAGAGAGAGAGAGAGAGAGAGAGAGAGATACCTATGTATGCTAGTGCTAAAAAAAGAGAGTCAATTCGTAAGTTTGTCAATAGAACCTGTTCATTTATTTAATTATTTTAAAAATCCTTGTGTGAATGTGTCACTTTAAACAATATAGTTGTTTCAATTGTTAGTGATAAAATGATCCTATTCACCTTCCTTCGTATATGATTCTTCTTCTCTAGTGATCATGGCATGGGAAGCTTCGAATCCTAAAGCCACTTGGTCTGTTATATGCTCCTTGGTGAGGGGTTCTGACAAGACCTTCATTTTAGACCCATATTTGGTCCGTAGAATCAAATGAGACCAATCAAGAGACATATAACCTCCAATCTTAGATGTGAAATCATGAGAGAGGCATAGTCTGAAGATTGGTGGGACGTCGATTACTACAATGTCCTACGGAATGGTAATGTTTAGATAGGAATAGAGCTGCAACGGGAGTCCCTTGATAGATCCTATGGTTTGGATAGAATTCCCATCCAGTTGCATAACTCCTCTTTTTAAGGGCTTGTATTTAATGCCCAAGGCATCTATAATTTCTTTGGGCATGACTATAGTGCTGGCGTAGGAGTCTATCATAGAATTATGCAGTAATTTCCTACCTATTATAAGAGTCATGAAAAAGGGATTGGGCCTTGGTTTACTTACCTCTCCATTTTGATTCAACAATAATGATTTTGTTGAGACTCAAATGGATTTTACCCATTCCTTCTCCTTCCTAGAGGTGGTTGAATCATCATTTGATTTGAGCGCTTCTTGGAGCAACTCTTTTTGCTCTGGGATGCCCAGAAGATCCCACAAGGATGCATTAGCTGAAACTTTCTTGAGTTGTTGAACTACGTTGATTGGTCCAGGCAATGGTGATTTGGATTATGACTCATGCTTTAGCCCTTCATCCGCAGTATGGAGGATATCTTGATTCTAAATAGTTCTTAGAGCCTCCTTCATGACCATAGGCGGTGGCGCAATGAGGGTCAGAGATTCATTTTGTGTTCTGCCAGTTATGCTTGGGATCTTAGCGTCTTCCTCTATGATCCTTTTCTTGAAGCGAGTATTGTAATTAAATTGAAAAGGCTTGGAAATAGTTGCTTCATTGGTAAATATGGATTCCTCTCCTTGTATCCAAGAAAAAAGTGCATGCTCTGGTGTGAATTCTGCTTCTTGTTCTAGGGACATCTCTTGGATCTGCTCTACGAAAGCAACATTTTGGACTCCTGCGGACTGGTAAGGTCTTGATGTGTCAATGTCATGACCTTCCTTAGCTCTTTGTTTGGTTACCCTCTATTGTAGATTCCCTTGGGGACAATCCCTTGGCATGTGAGAATTATTATAGGGGAAGCACCATGCATTGGGATCTTCATCCAAATGGTTTTTCCCGGGTACCATCTCTCTTCCACTATTGGGTGGAATAGTTTGGAGTGGCACTGGTACAGGGACTAGCTGGTTAGATGGCTGTGCATGCTGTGGTCTCTGGGTATTTTGATATTGGGAGGAATAGGTAGGCCTGCCACCTCGATAATCTTGATAATTTTGTCTCGGGTAAGTGACCATATTTCTTTTAAGATTTACTATCTCATTAGAGAAGTTTCTAAGGATGTTTTTCATTTCCTCCATTTGGGGAGAAGAAGAATATGATGTTGTAATGGGAGTTGGATCTGGATGAGAACATGGGTAATTATATAAAGACGTAGGGGTTTGAGCAGAGCTCGATACCTATGCTTGTGGAAGGGGAGCCATTTCAGGATATATGAGCAAACGGGCTCTAGGGGGAATATTCTCGACATATATTAAATTATTCTCAGCTTGGATGGTGATATCGTATGCTCATGGTAGGGAATCCCCTCCTAATGATTGAATCATTATGGAAATATCTGAATTTAGAGCTTTTACGTAAAAAATCATAGCCATATATGTCAGTGGTCTTTTTAGAGTAGGAATCATTTTCCAGGTTTTGTAGAACCTGGTGTTAAAATTAGTCATTAGATCCTACGGGCCTTTCTTGATGTTGATAAGCTGTTGTAGGAGTGATGATCTATCCCCTTTTTCATGAAATATTGCTACCAACACATCACCCAACTGGTCCTAAGTGCCGATGATATTAGGGGTCAAGGATCGGTACCAATCTAGATCCTTTCCTTAAAAAGAAGTAGCTAGCAATCATAAGGAAATGTCTTATTCCCTGATATAATGTACTACACATAATTCTATGATGTCCTGGAGGTGTTCCTCTAGAGTTTTGAAGTCTTCTCCTCTAAATTTGGGAAGCGTCTTTAGGGCATTTTTTGGAATAGCATTCGACACTGCCGGGGGTCTGGGTAGGATGAGTGGGCTCCCTTGATTCCATGAGACAAACTACCTTAGAGGCTGAGCTTGAAGGAGAGCCATAAAAATACGTGTGAGGGTTCTAGTTGACACTGTGAAGGGCCTACCTAGCGGAGGTGTTGAGAGAGTCTGATTTGGAGGAGACGAAGATCTCTAGATCTGTCTACCTCTTCTGTTACACAGTGGGTATAACTATAAGTAGTCAAACACACCTTCGACTCTTGTCCTCACCCTCATTTGCATTCTTCTTGTGAACTAAAGAAAACCAACAAAGTACTGCCAAAAATTAGTAGATCTTTGATGAAGAAAAATCTAGATGTGGGGATGTTAGTCCCACCGAGCGTGCTAGGAAAACTATTGATGATTATCTTTGTGGATGAAATATTAGAGTCATTGGATACCTTAGGTTAGTGGGAGGTGCGCCCTAAGGTAACCTCTATATTTTAAAGAAGTTATCTCTTCTCTATGGGGTGAGATAAGGTTAGAATAAAGCTTGAAGGAAATGTAAAACTAACTAGGGTGATGCACTAGAATAGATCCTAAAAAGACACAAAAATATCTAAGAGACTATCTAGAATAGTTTTAAGAGCATCTTATCATGATCCACTATTTTCAAAATTATCTTAGAGCATCAGAGTCCAAGAAGATGTAAAACATCACAATACATAGAAAATAAATGAATGAGGAAAACTTAAGGGTGTATAACACGATAGATCTCCTAATTTATCTAGAAATTCTTAGTAGAAAAAGAAGAGAGACACAAAATATGAAAGCCAAAGTGCATAGAACAAGAAATTTTTATTTATGGAGAAAATAATACATAAGGCTACTGGGGCACAAATTACAACTTCCTCTTATACTAGAGTCTTGCTAAGGCTAGCTATTACAAAACCAAGTTCATGACTTATTTCACAACTCTCGTCTATTTTTTAATTTCTTTTTCCCTCTCTAGATCAGACGCCCTTTTATATATATCCTGGCTCTTTCTTCTATGGTTAGAATCAGAGCTTCCACTGACAACATTAAATTTTATTACATGATCTTCCCATTTTTGGGTCAATATCCTAACTACCTATTGGGATATTTACGATTGCCTTTAATTCACCCAACTGGCAATCCTTGAGTCAGTGATGTTCCATTTTTTCCATGTGGGGAGAATGCGCTTGTTTGGGGCCTTCCTCTCTCTCTCTCTCTATTTGAATTTGCACCCATGTGACACGTGGAGTGCTTTTGTGTTTCTTTTATATTTCTAACTTTTTGACCCGCTGAGGCAACTTTCTCGAGCCTGGGACATATGGAGGGACTGCGCTTGTTTGGGGCCTTACTCTCTTTCTCTTTATTTGAATTATCACCAAAGAGACATGTGGACACCTTTTGCTTGCATCTCCATACTTAGTCGATTTTAGGCTTAAGCAGGAAAAAGAACAAGAGTCGGGGGAAAAAAGGTGGTGATTGATAAAAGAGTCTTTATGTAAAAAGGACTCTACAAGTCACCTTAGGGTAGCTCATTACCCTCTATTCATGGGCCATTTCCTAGTAGCCCTTCATCCTCTTCCATCTGTGGGGACACCATCATCTTTTTTTCTTGGGCCATGTCCTCGTAGCCCAATTTCTTACACTTAAGGCCACATCCTAGTAGTCCTTCATCATCTTCTATCCATGGCTCACCTCCTAGTAATCCATCCTCTTCAATTCTTAGACTGTATCCTTTTCATCCTTCTACCAATGGCTATGGAAATCCCACCACAATTTCTCTCATTCCTATCATCAATCATAAATGTTTTCTTTAATCACCCACTTCTTAGGATCAGATAGGTCACATAGTCACTCAAAAGAAACCAAATTGGCTTCTTTACCAAGTACAAGTCACAAATTCCATGAGCTCTAAAGTTCCCAACACTTCCAATGATCTTAAGGTTAAAAATCAAGCACGATTCAAGAATGCACATCAATGTAACCATCATGTTAGGGAATAAGGGATAAAATATGTGGAATAATCCCTCACAGAATCGTAACATTAGAAACTAATATGCAGAAAATATTACAGATCTCAAATAAAAGCACATAATAAAATAACACAACACAAAGAGACAATATTTAATGTGGTTGACCCAATTTGGGCTACGTCCACCAAGAATCACTTGCTAAAATTTTATTACAAGCCACCACTCTCTCAATACAATACTCAAATATGTTTGGAGCTATGCTCAAAAAACTCTACAGAATTCACACCCGAATTCAAAGCACATATGCAATGTTTTTCATACATATATCATATGCATTAAACCATATAAATAGACAACTGCTTAAGCAGTTTTACAAAATTGTGGGTATCAAAAACTGTCCCATAAACCTATGGGTCAAAATCCCGCCCATATGAGAAAATCATGTTTCTCGATATATCGGGTACGTTTCTCGAACCCCAGCGAGGATACATGAAAAGTGTATAGTACTCTTAGTGTACAGTCTTCAACACTTTCACACATGAAAATAGGCTCCACAACCTAACACATCAAGTATGGCACAAAGTGCAGAAACATATGGATAGGGAGCTCAAGCTCTTGCATGAATAATCAACGTTTCAAGATAAATCATAGTCATTTGTTGAGTGTGAGCTTGCCACAATCATCGAGATCAGAGATACTATTATGTTTGGTAAGAAAATGTGCCTAATCTCCCTTATTAAGGAAGTCAGAAACATCGTTGTTGGATCCTATCACATGGAGTGAATTTGTTGGGCCCAACCTCCTAAAACTATCACAAGTCTAAAAATAAAAAACAATTCAAAAAATAATAAAAAATTTGAGAAAACATAACAAAAATCAAAGGTACAAAGATCAAACATTGCAATCAGGTATTACGTACACATGGATGTTTCTTTTTTCCCTTCCTTTCTTCTACAAGTCTTCCTACCATTTTCATCCCTTCGGGGATATTGTGGTTAGCCTTTTCGCACGTATTTTGCGGGACTTATCTCTATGGTATTCATTTTACCCTGGTCTTTTATCACCTTGATAAATTAAAGAATGAATGACCTCTTAGAGATCATATCACAATCAACATCTAATAAACTTGAGGTGACTGTTATCCAAAATGAGCCCCTTGCTCATTTTGTGACTAACCCTTCATTTCATTCCTCCCTTGAGCCTCAGTATGAATTTTTTATTTTTCAGGCACTCAAAATGTTTTGAAAATGACACCATTGGATAGAGCTCTTTCTCATCTTTCTAGAAAGTTAAAGTTTTCTTCCTAACTCCATGTATTTTTGAAGTTATGGCTCAACGGAGTTTTTGTGGGAAATTTTCCCTAGAAAATCCTGGGCCAATAAGATGAGGCCACGTGTCCTTAGAAGGGTGGAGGCGGAGGTAAACTTGAAAATTTTACCAAGTGTTGATAAAATTCAGAAAGGAATTTTTTGGCCCGATGGCCCGCTGGTGAATGGGATCGTGCCACGTGTCCAGGTGGGGAGAAATTGGGAAAATCTCACAAGGGTTGGCACAAACAAAATTTTTGACGCCAGGCCCGCATCTAATAACATTATGCCACGTGTCCTTAGGCTGAAGGAGTGGTGGAGGGTAGAGAAAAGGTTGAAAATTTTGCCAAGTGTTTGGTGAGGGCACTAAAGAGAGACTTTGACCCATAGGCCTATGCAACAAATGAGATTGTGCCACGTGTTCTTAGACCAGCGGAGCACGGGGGGAGATTGGGATTTTTTTCCAAAAAAAAATCAAAGAAAAATTTCAAAATAAAAACCCGCCCCCAAAAGTCCGAGCCAGTGAAACCATACCACGTGTCCACCTAGCGGAAGAAACATAAGGAAGGCCTGCAGAGAAAAATGAAAGGAAAAGCTTGCATCTAATTGGATTGTGCCACGTGTCCTCAGGTCATCGGCCCGGTAGAGATTGTTTGAAAATTTTTCCAAAGGCCAAAACGGTGGAAAATGAAGCGCAGAAAGCTCGCATCCAATCAGAACGTGCCACATGGCACTAAGAGTCACAGGGCATGGAGATTTTTGGGAAATTTTCCCAAATGCAAAAAGTGGGAAAATTTCAAATTTTCAGCCCACCAACCCAATTTGCCCCTATTTTGCCCTAAATTTTCAAATGAGCATAACTTTCAATCCAGAGCTCGGTTTTTGGCGTTCTTTATATCAATGGAAATCTGGTGAAATTCTCTACATGATTTTGGGGTCAATTTTGTGTTTTGGTGGATTTTGGAGAGACAAATTGAAAAAACACCTCTAGCAAGTGGAAACCAACAGAAATGATGTTTCAACCACCATTTTTAATGAAGAATGGCTCGCATTCTCTCCCAGCATGGAAAAAATGTTAGAGAGTGGAATTCAAAGGATGATCATGCTATTTTATTACATTTTGGTTGGTTTTTGAAGCTACACTCATGTTTTCTCACGTTTCTCTCTCTTGAGCTCGAATGGGCATTGTTAAAAAGCCAGATTTGGCTCATTTTGAAGGGTTGCACATTTTTTATGTTTTGCAGGCTCCCTCTTTCACCCTAGAAAGTTATTCTAGGGAATACCATACCTCTTTCAAGATTGCAACATATTTTTTTCCTTTCTGTTGATGTAATGCATGTATTTTGATATTGGAAATGACAATGCAAGCTCTGTGAATGAGTTTTAGTCCTCTTCTTGTGTTGTTTGATTCACCCATGATATTTCATTACATTTTATAACTTTTTGCATGATGTTTTGCTACATTTATGTAATCTATGTCAATTTATAGAAGTAAAAAATGCTCACCACTCCTTTGGTGCATCACCTTATTAGCATTAGTTTTTATTTTTTTGCATTCTCTATCTCTATCCCCTTAAATTTTATAGTAGGATTTAGAGTTTAAACCTCTACAATTTTCAAGTTATACCCCTGATCAGAGGAGTTGAGGAACCAACCTCTAACCTGGAGATTCTTTTCCCATTTTTACAAGTCCCACACTTGGGGAAAATATTCAATGTTGTGAAATCACATTAGATGCTAAAATGTCAAACTAGAAATCTGATAGAACATCCAGAGGGTGCTGCTAATTTGCACTAACAATAAATCCACTAGATGTATTGCGTATACATGGATGTTCTTTCTTCCCTTGCATTCCATTCGACTGCAATTCATCCACCATTTTTATCCCTTCCATGATATTTTGGTTAGCTCATTCACACGCATTTTGTGACATTTATCTCTATGGTATCCATTTGACCTTGGTCTTTCATCACCTTGGTAAATTAAAGAACGACTGGCCTCTTAGAGATCCTATCACATTCAACATGTAATAAAATTGTTGCGAAGGAAATTTTGGACATATTTGTTGACACTAGCCAATGTCGTCACCACATTCACTTCCATTTCCTTCCATCAAGCCATCTAGTGGTTCTTAACCCCTTATCAAAAAAGAGAGATGAAATAAGTTTTCATGAAAGAAAAAAGAAACAAGATCAATCAAAAATCAAAAGCTAAAAGCTAAAAGGAAAATGTAAATTGATACATAACTCTCTCTTGGGGTATTTCCAATAATCTCTATCGGGGCTATGGACATGTTTGACTGGCAGTAGAGCAATGTTGTGATTAGAATCAAATGCACCGTCCATCAGGGCTACGGATGCTTCGACTGGTAGCGGACGCAATGTACGGCTATAATTCCACCCTTCATTCACAAATCATCTATTGCCTTTCAAATTAAATCATTCCTACACATTGGTTGGGTTATCTTCACTTATTGTCTATTAAATCTTTCACTTCAAGAGGTAATTAAATTCCACATGCACACACTGAATCTCTATGAGTAAGCAGGATTAGTATGTTACCAAGTGTCTTTTTTTGGACCTTGTTTAGACTCTTTCTTTAGTCCTGTATCTTATCTCATGATTTGTGCCTTTGGCTAATCCATTTTTTTCATTGCAAGGCTTCTAAGCTATATTCATATCTTTCCCATCATAATCTTCTACTTCATTCAAAACATCCATGTGTATAAGATTACTTTTTTGCCATGTTTGTCATACACCTTTGTCCCCTCTCACAAAAAACAATCTTCTTCTTCCTTTCTATCATGTGCTTTCTAGGCCAACTTACGCTGGGGGCATCCTTGCTCCTTCCCAAAACTTCATTGGGTTTACAGATCATCATCATGTTGAACCTATCCATAATGGCCTTGGGTCCCACTTCTACCCGTGAAGAGTTTACCTTTGAATAATCTCCATCTAATTGTTGGGGCATTTTTGCATCTCCACCTTTCTTGTGTACACACGCGGCCTTCTTGCCTTTGTACATCCCATCTATCGCTATGGGGGCATCCTCGCTTCCTCATCTTCCTGTACATAGCTTTAGAAAACTTTCAAAATAAAAAACATTCAAATATGTTAGAAAAATAAAAAACATTAAAATATGTTAGAAAAATGACAAAAGCATTCAAATATGTTTCGAGAAAAATTCTAAACAATATAAATCATTCGACAAAACATTCACTCTTTGGGTCTCCCCTGTTCATGTGCATGACTCACGAATCATCTTGATCTACCTCCATAAAAAAAAGCTAAGCTTCTTACTTCGTATGTACTATGGGGCACAAAATGAGTTGTTTGGTACTGTTTCGATAGTGCACATTGCTGTTTCCATCAGACCCGAAATTTCCTTTGTTATTCTCCTCACATGTATCCTTGCTTGGGGCACTGCCATTATAACCCTTTTCGTTAATTTGCATAGGTTGGAACTAAATCTCAATAAAAAACTTTGGCACCACTATCTTAGACGTTGTTGGTTTAAGTATGATTTTTTGTACTTGTTTCTTTGTTAGGATAGCTTATTTAATTTCTCATATTGCATTGCATTGCATTGTGTATGTTGCATGGAGTTTGGCATCTTTTTCTATCTCGTATTGCATTGCATTTTGTATGTTGCATGGATTTGGTGTTTTTTAGCAATGAACATTTGTTCGTATATGGACTTTTCAATGTCATACAACAAATTTTGTTCGTTCTTTTTAATAAGGACAAATGATGAATGATCCTTAGTAATATGATAAAAAAAAATAAAGTTTTTTAAAAGGCCCTGGATGGATGTTACCTCATTTCCCTCTTCCTTCATACTCCTTTTTCATCATATATCCCCTTTCTTTTCTTCCTCTTGACACTAGTCTTTTCTTATGCTATATTTATGTCATCTTTTTTATCGTTAATCGACTTTTTCTATCACCCCATCGACAATCCAAGGGGCATCCTCCATTCTACTCATTTTTCTTCTATCCCTTCAAAATTTTCTACTTGTTTATGCTTGTCTACTTTCTTTGAAGTGACGTCACTTATGTCACCCAAAAGAGGGGAAAATGTAGACATCTAAAGTATGCTTACACTTAAGCATTTCATCCAATTCAACCAATTGACGACACTTTGTTAATCAGACCTATTCTTCACTCCATGCTCGGATGCCCATTCACAACACCTTCTTTCAATCGTATTCCTCCTATAATCAACTTATTTGGCTAATAAAATCTCTCTTATTAGCTAAACATTCCTCCTTTTGACCATCTCAGAACCTCCCTAGTTCTCTCTAGACCACTTCTATTGGCTTCGTAGGCTATCTATTAGTCACAATTGATTAGCTAGACCCCTCCCAACTCTCAATGAGTCTCTAATCACTTGCTAAGCAAGTTTAACTAGCCTAAACCCTAGCTTAACTAGCCTAAACCAAGATTAACTAAGCCTAAAGCATGTTTATCCTAAAGTGCTAATCTAAAATAGACTTTAGTCCCCACATGCACCCAAGAATATCCAAATTCTTCCTAAACTAGAAGCTGTAAATACAAGCCTAAGGCTTTCCTTTCAAACTGGTACACCTTCTCTCTCAAGATATCTTATTGACACTAAGAACACCTAGCATTAGAAATCCATTTGTGATTACCTTTAAGCTAATTAGAACATTTGGATCTTAAGCCATACCTCCATCCATTGATATTGAGCTCCATATTGCATCCATCCATATCCATAATCCATAGTTAGTAAGGGGAGATCTGAAGAGAACCATTGGCCATTTGTAGCCATTACTTGTGAGACCTCCATTTATTCACTATGTTTGAGGAGCATAAACAACTAACTACCAATTTAATTGCTTAGAATCTGAACTTTTAGGTTCACTTTCATTAATTAGCTAATCTATGGAGTAGAGAGTAGCTTTATCATGTTAGTTTTTGATGTTTTTGTCAAAGTTCATACAATGCTTTCATGTTAGTTTCCCTTGTTTATCTCTTATTTCATGGTGCATATTAGTGTAGATTAGGTTAAAACTTTGAGGTTCTTTAGCCTCATTCCATAGCTTTTGCAACTTTCCATTAGCATATCTAGTTTCAATTGCAAAGAATACATTTATTTGTCAAAGTATGATGAGTGTTTCGATATTGCAAACAAACGGAAAACCACAACTAATCCATAAATAATCAAGCAGTTGTAGAAGTCCTCATGTGATGTAGGACAATGATTACATTTCTTAATTTAAAGTGTCTAGCCATAGGTGTACGTAACATGTTTTGAGTATTAGTGCGATGTTCAAACCTTTCCAACACCTTATTGATATAAGGCTCCATTAGAAAAATTATAATTTCCTTGGTCATTATTTCTAATCTCATAATGAATTTATCATGCCAAGAATTTTCTCTTCAGAGGTCTCCCAAATCCTTCATTGCAAATGTATGAGCTAATACTTTCTTTAAGCTAAAACAATGTCCTACATACTAGATCCTACAATCAATCATATCATCTATATATGGAGTAACAAAATAATATAGAACCTCTATTTTGGAGAAGATTCTTGAAATAAACACAATGGTTAGATTCACATCTCATATAACCATGCTCATGGCATAAAACTGTCAAATTTGAAGAATACAATATTGCCTTGGACAAAACTTAAGCCCATATGCAACTCTTTTTCAAATTGGTACACAAGTTTATCCTTACCTTTAATTTATAACCAATGGTTACTGCATATAGGTATCTGTTTCTCCAAATCACCGTGAAGTTCGAAAGTCACCTTAACATCAAATTGTTCTAAATGTTAATCTTCTAATGTAACTAAACTTGGAACTAGTATGAATGGAAGTCATTTTAACCACAGGACTGCAAACGTCTTTATGATCACACAAAGTTCAATACCTTGCGTTTATGTGATAATTTTTACCACAAGCCTTGCCTTGTACCTTTTAGTTGACCCTCTATCTTCCTTAATCTAAATAAATTCATTTGTTCTCGGAGTGTTCTCTTACCTGCTGACAAAATTAGACTAAACCCCATGTCTGATTTTGTTTCAAAGAGTCCATCTCATCATCCATGTCATGCTCCCACTTCTTGTGGGTTCTACCTGCATTAACAGTTCTTCAAATAATTTCACTGGGTTCACCACTATCAACAGTTAATCATCTAACAAAAGGAAGGTGAAAATCTTTCTGGAGGTCTACTTACTCTATTATGACCTTTTTACAGAGATATAGGGTGCCAAAGGCTCATATTTTTACATATCTAAATATTCATGTCATTTTCTATGCCAGTGACCGACGCTGGTCACCTCCTAAGCCAACCACGGTTCAGTTTGTTCGAACTGCATTGACTGTGGATGCTTTATCGACATCGGCTTCCTCAGGATAAATTGATGTAGTTGACTGTAGCTATCCGAGTATGAGTCTGGCTCTGTAACCGATGTTCGGTTTAGCCATCACTGACACCGGTACCTGGTATCCAACCGACTAGTTTTGTAACATGTAGATGTCTAATCTTTACGGTCTGAAATTTGATTTTCGTCTACAAAATTCGTCAACTGAATTCATCTTTGGGTACCAAAAATTTAATCCATGTACATTCTTTTTTTCATTCCAATCTATTTCATGACTCCTAACAATCTTAGAATCTTCTAAATCCCAAAAATAGAATCTAAAATCACCAGATCCATAAGCAATGAAATTACATCTCTTAGATTTAACATCCAACTTCAATGTCATATTTTATGCTAATCAACATTCTTAACAAAAATACTCTAAGAAAAGAAAAGATCTACCTCTTTTCCAGACCCCAAGCTTCTTCTGGTATTCCACCATCTGGTGCACTTAAAGGCCCACAGTTGATCAAGTACACTGACATGTGATCGTACTACTTGATTACCACAGAACTTCAAGGGTAATCCACATGTATCCTCATGCTTCTGAACATCGTTCCATGATTATCTATTCATTCTTTATAGCAACACCATTCTCCTATGCAGTTCTAGGAACCATTCTTTCTCTATCATATTCCATTTACTGAATCAATAATCATTGAAAGCCTTGTTTATAGTATTCACCACCATTGTCAGATCTAAGGCATTTCCAATTTGAATTTGATTCATTTTCTACAAGGGCTTTCCACCTTTTAAACAAGTCTCAAAAACATCATATTTACGCTTAATACAATAAGCCCATTACCTTTCTTGTGGCATCATCAATGAAAGTCACATAGTATTGGGATCGTTCATAGAAGCTACCTCAGGCTGATGTCCCCACACATCTGAAGTGCACAAGCCTCCAATTTTTACTCCTTCTTTGTTGACCCAACTTTGAGAAATCACCGAAACTCTCTTTTACTTTCCAAATTTATCAATGCTCACAAAATCAAGATCTACATCATTTCAAATATGATAACTTACCTTTATCCCTTTAAGATCTTCATTCATTTTTTCACTCATATGGCCTAGCCAATTATGCCACATGCTTGCATCTGAATCTGAAGTAGATAGCACAGAAAAGGAATCATTAGCAATAGGTAGAAAAATATACAATGTTCTTATGTTATGCCTCTTTCCACAACAAGATATCCCTTGGTAACCTTCCAAGAGTCAGCTTGTGAATGTAACCACGCATAACCAGATTCACCAAGTTGTCCTGCAGATATTAATAAACATTAAATATCTTGAGGCTTGGCACATGCCTCACATATTTCAATATCCATGTATTTCTATTATCTAAAAATTTAGATAAACATTATCCTTTACCAGTAATATTGCATGGATCATCATCTCCTAAATAAACATTCCCAAAATTACCCTGAACATAATTTCTGAAATAACCCTTATTAGGGGTAACATGGAAAGAAGCTCCTAGAATCTAAAACCCAAGATTCTAATTTTACTATCCAAGGAGAGAATAAGGGTGTCTTTCATTACCTCAGTTGCAAAGTATTAACATTTTCCTCTTTACCTTTTTCTGGTATATTCTCTTTTTTTCCTTGAATCAACAATCCTAATCTTTAAAAATGTCCTTTCTTTCCAAAATTCTAGCAACAGGTAAATTTCTCTACCTCTGGATTTAGATCTTCCATGCTCTTAGAATTTGATTTTCCATTATTCTTGATCTCTTGGATCTCTCCTTCTTCCTTCCTTTGCTTTCTACATTCAAAGCATTACCAGATGATGATTCTCTATAAATTTTCCTACGTATTTATTCATTGAAGGATTATACTAACCACATAATCAAATTTCAAAATATTAGTAGCAATCATTGTATTACTAACAGACCATTACCAAGTTATCCCAAAAATCTAGAAAAGATACACAAGAATAAAAAATATTTCACTTCATCCTTGAAAAATGTGATCATTATACCGGGAATTTTAATTGATTTACTCATAGACTGGAAATTATTTAAATGATTATGGGATGGTTACAGATCCACCTTTTTGCATCTTACAATACATTTTTTCATCAAATAAACCTGTATTTGAAGCACTAGGTTTTTCATATAGGGTTTATGCTAAACATTTCATCAACTGTATCATGGTTGTTGCATTATGTAATTTTATTTAGAAGCCACAAATACTGATAGGGTCAATCTTATAGATCATAGAGCCTTTGTGTCAAGAATCTTTCCATTCTTCATTGTCATAGATGTAGCCCAAATTGGTGAACAATGTTCATCCAATTGTCTAGATATTTTTGTTATAATCCTTCACCTGCATCTTCCATAGTTGAGTAATCTCACTTACCGTGGAATATTTCTCTACATCGTTATTTTATACTTATGCCAGATTCTGCTCCCACTCAATCTGTTCCTATGTGAGTAAATCTTGTTCACAGGAGTTACATTCCAACACAAATGGTATATTACTTATAGCCATTGTTGGAGGTTATCCCAATTATATGGAACAATGTTACCATAGATCTATAATCATTTATTCACTTCATCAAATGAACAAAATATAACCTATTTGATAAAATAATTTACAATGAGAATGGAAATCACAAGCTAATTGATAAGATCCGCCTTCCATTTTGGAATTGACATCCACTTCTTCATAGAAATGAGCTCAATAATATTATGAAGTACTTGCTTTACATAGGAAATTTGCTAAGATGCTGTTAATCTTCCAACTCTTACAAGATGGTTAATGTTTTAGTGACTATTCAGAAGCTCGTAGAATTGCTTCCAAGCTAAATCTTATATGCGAATAATTACTCCTTCTTCTGTCATACAATCATCCGTTTTGCATTAGCATATCTTCTAGGCTTCACACTCGCTATGATTTTAGTCAAGTATAAATATTTCTGATATAGATAATTATTCTAATTCTCATTTAAATAACAAAGCATCATCGCACAGGTGACCGCCGTAAAATTTCTCAACTCTATATTTTCCATCTTCTGTCATTGTTGTAGCCACACTTAATCAGAAATCCCTCTATGAATAAATCTGTCAACACACAAAACCCTCAAACAATAAATCTCTGATACCAGTTGTTGGGGTCAATCATGCTAGTTGTACAAATATATTATTAAGATATAAGATATAAAGAGAATAAAAGTGAGAAATATACTAGAAGAACAATACACAAGATATAACGTGGTTCACCTAGTGTGAGCTACGTCCACCAAGAAAAAACTAATCTTATTAGTCAAAGCTTTGTAGTTAATATAAAATAAAGATATTGTAACATTCCACACCTCTTGGATGTACAATACTTTCTTCCTCACAAGCTTCTATCTTTAACTCTCTCAAATAATTCATTCTTACAATTCTTCCTTCTTATCATCTAACCCTAGTTTTCTAGATTATATAACCAAATACAAAATTAGGGAATCTTATCTATGCTATTACAACCATTAGATCAACTTTATATTAAAGGTTAGATATAATTCCCATGAGTTAAATAAAACAATTACGCACAAGTAACCGATGTCAGTTCCTCCTTGCTTTGATCAATATTGGTCCCCAGGTGACTGACGCTAGTCAACCGACTGATGCCGATTACTGTGTATTCCAGCAAGTTTGTAAAGCATGCTATTGTGAAGCACTTAAGCTCCACAACTCAACATAAGACTGCTTCAAACAAATTATTTTATTCATATCTTGTTATTTATGTTATTGCATACCTTGTGTCGTAGCATTTGAAGAGGTATTTTGTTTAGAAATTTTGTCAAACATTTCACATGCCTTTAAAACATTCATACTTAGGATTTTTGTCTTTGCTACCAATTTCTTTCAACAACATACAAAATTTCCAATTTTATTGTAAGAGGCATCTTTGCTCGAGGTAACTTTTAAATACTGTTAATATATTTAATTCTCTTTTTTCTTGCTCACTTTGTATATTCCTATATTTAATTACAATTTTGAATTCTAAACTAATATGTGTAACTCTCTTTTTTCTTGTTCACTTTGTAGATGGGGTCTAAGTGGAAGTATTTATTATCTCTCTTTTTGTGCTTAATCCCCCACCTAGAGAGTTCTCTTCCAAGGAACTAAATTGGAGCGAGGTGGAGTATAACTTGTCAAGTGAGAAAGATATTGTTACATGGATACAAAGAGATCACATAAATGATTTCATAAGGGGTAAGTGTAAGAGACTGGGGTATCCCACCACATTTTACATCTAGGAAAATACATGGAATCATGACCCATGCAACCTAAAAAAAGTTAGGATTGATAGATCTCTTCAATACTGATTAAACAAATATAGAAATAAATGCCTAAATCTAATTTTAATGTAGCAGTAAATAAATAAGCAATTAAGTACAAAATAGATCCAAGAAAATTAAGCTAGAAAGTAAGAAATCCTAGTTGCAAAGAAGGGATGGAGGGACTTAGTTGTTTCACAATTAAATATGGATTTTTTCGAAGTGATGACCTGATGAACAAAGAGGGAGAAGTGTCGCAAAGAACCTCAGAAAAATGTGTGACCGAAAGATTTTCCTAGACTGGGGCCCCTAGAAAGGGGCAGGAGTGCTTGCAGGCACCCTAGACTTGCTCTAGGCACATTTGAGTGCTACTATCCTTAGTAAACCTTCATGTTGCAGTGTCACCTGAATCGATTAGAAAATATAGAATTTACATTATGTAGATAATAATCTACATTTGGTAATTAGTAGTATATTAGTAATAAACAATTAAGTACCAAATATACCTAAGAACAACTAAGTAATTAAATATCGAAACCCTGAGATGTTTGAGTTGTTAGAGAGACTTAGCTAATTCATGATTAGTATCCTATGTTAGTAGCCAATAGTGACGAACTGAAAAGAAAGGGAAACTATGTCACACTGAGGCTCAGAAAATTACAGGTGTAATGGAGTATGCTGGAATGTGCCCATCAGGGTCCGAAATGAATTGGGGTGCTAGATCATCCTTCCTATGCACTTGTGAGTGCTGGAACGTAGAAAACAATATTTTCTGGGTTGCGAGATGTTCATTGTCCTTTTCGCTTCACGTCTCTAGTATGTCACACAATGATCACTGATGTCACCTGATAACCTGCAATGAAGAAATGACCTACAAAACCCTCAAAAGCGCATCAAATCCCAAAAATAAATAATGTAATTGAGGGGTCAGATTGTCCTCAGCTATCAAATAAGTGATCTTATGACTACGTGATGTACTACATTTCAGACCTAATGTAGTTTTATGTGTGTGTGTGTGTATAATTGTTCCCTAGGCGGCCCTTGTGCATGTCACACTTGATAGCAAGAAAATAGCTAGATGTAAGTAGATGTAAATAGCTTGGACATAGAATGAACTTCCCCTCCTATGAAGTGTATGTAGAAGAATTCAGTCCCTTGACCCTTTTGAATGGATGTTTAGAATGGATCCTTGAATTCCCTTGAATAGCCTTTAGATGCAACCTTAGGTGGTGATAGCTAATGCTTAGTGCTTGTTCCTTTATTATGATCACATAACTTTATATTTATATGATTCCCTTTCTTGAATTTCTTAATTAACCCTGAAAAGGCCAACTACCAAAAAGATAAGATGTTAAAATGGCTAGAAAGGACCTAAAAGATGTTAACAAAGTACAAAGAGGTCAGGGACAGGGCATGAGGCACACCTACGCATTGGCATCCTGGATGGGACGGTGGTGTCCAGGATGAGAAATGTCGAAGTATGAAAAGACAAACTGAGCTAGAAAGAGTTTAAGACCAAAATTGGAAATAGAAAGAAAACAAATATGGCCAAATACATGGGTTAATTAGTACTTTTTTTACTTAGGAATCATATGAATAGTAGTATGCGATCAGGACTAGAATAGATACCCAAAGTGCATGATTTTGTGTCTACATTTTCCCCCACTTTATGTTGTTGAAAAAATTCTCGATAACATAAAGTAGATAAGAGATGCATACTTGATAACCATGTAGATCAATGGCGAAAGCGTGCCGAGAGACAAGGAAAAGTGTGGAATGATAAAAAAGTGGAGCTTGGAAACTAAAGAGGAGAGAGTTGAAAGAGTGATGATGATGATGACCCTAGGGCAGAAACACATGCATAGATGTCTCCATTGTGCTTGTTTTTGATGTTGATGTTGATGTCATTGTGATTGTTGTTGTTGATGTAGGATGATTTTGACTACCACTTCCCATAAGGACGGACCTACAAAAGAGAAGAACGATCAAGTAGTCAAATATGCATGTATATGATCAAAATGAGTGAAAAGTATGTAAAATGTAAAAATGTGAAAAAGGAACATGTGCACCTGATCCATGATGAGAAAAGAGATAGAAAGGATCCTGAAGATGATGTAGAAAAATGAGTTTTTTGGGTGATCTCACGCCAGTTGTGCTGGCTGTGAGTTTTTTTGGGACAATCTCATGCCAAGAACATGGAAAAAGTGTAGGGAGAGAAAATTCTGGTGTCATCCTCCAACATTTAACTTCTTCCTGCAATATGGAACACCACTGCAGATGGTGTGTAAAAATCTAATCCATGGTTCAACTAATTTTAATCAATGTGAAAGTAGAAAATGTTGTATGGAGTGCATGTATGCTGAGTGCTAAGGACTGTCTTCCCTATAAAATTCCAGTTGTGTGAAGTGCTCTAGACAGTTAGACTGTGTTAAACTAAATAATTTTGTGTAGTTGCCCCTTGGTCATAAGCACCCAAGAAGGGTCAAGGGCACCTAAGGTGCTAATGTCCTAAGTCTGGGCACTAGTGTCTGTGTTGTAGTAAGGACCCAAGTTAGTTATTCTGAGCCCTGTCATTAATGATTGATGACTTGTGTTGTACTGGTACCTGAACTGTGTTGTGTGATGAATTGTACACTATTGTTGTATGGGATGATTGATTCACCCAAATAATGCCCCTTCTTGTTTGGGGTGTATGCAACATCACTGAAGGAGTATGTGACCCAAAAGAGGATCCAAATGTTGTGTTGAAATTGTGCCCTGTAGGGGGAGGGAGTGTGCTTGGTAGAAACCAAGGCACACGAAAAACAAAGTGGCTGGGAAAAAAGTGTTAGTACAAACAAAATACAAACACGCATGTGGAAGACAAGTGTAAGCTATCGAAAGAAGCATACAATGTGTAATCCAGTAAGAAAAAGATAGACACACAAGAAGAAAAAAATACCATGAAAAGTGGGTTTCAAACATGGAACATCACTCACGATGTTGCAAGATAATCAAGGCCATAGTGGATGAAAAAGTGATACAAAAGTGGGCACAGTAAGACAAAGGAAAATCCCGTAAAGCAATGGCAAACAATGACAAGAAAGAGCAATACAATAAGAAACAATGTAACAGACAACCATGGAAACAAATAGACCTAAAAATAAAATTTTGCACATGAAACACTCTGTTAGCATGTTAGAAATATAAATAAGTATGTCAAAGCATGTATAATCTGATATAGAAAAGTGCTATGAAAAAATGAAACAATAGCACCTGTAGTGTACGAAAGTGGATTCCCCCAAGAATCCTATGTGGGACTGGTAATAGGTATTATGCACCAAGACATCCATGTTGCATGTATGGATCTGTAGAATCTATGTGATCACAACTAGAAAGTCAAGTGTACACGCATGTGTGTATGGAAGAAATATAATGACATACAAGATATCTATCTAGCATGTGTAATAAAGTTTACATGTAACAAGTGATAAGTAAGCAAGAGTAAGTGCAACTCAAGATATGCAGTATGTTGTGGATGGGTGAAATGGAATGGAATGATGAGTGAGTGTGATAGGAGTTGCATGCGCTCGTGCCCCCTAAGTGTGGATGTGTATCCATTGAGATGAGGTTCATTTATACATACCCCCTCAGTAGTTAAGAATGAGCCATCAAAGCAAGAGTGCATCATTGGGGAATGGTTGGAATTTTGTTTACAAGAAAGATATAATAATGAAAACGCAAAGTCATAGAGTGTAAGCGTGTAAGTGAGTGAGTGAGTTTTTGAACGTGTAAGTGTGGTGAGGTCCATTTGAGATGTAGACCCTCAGAATTCAAGTATGGATTGTGGAACTAGAGTGTGCATCATAGGGTAGTGTGTCATCTTGATTGTGTTTGAAATATATGTTGGATGTGTAATGTGTTTTGTTGTTGACACGTCTGTGAAAGAGATGTGATGAATATGACACTTTGTGTAAAGTGTTGTGAAGTTGTGTTAAATGTTGTCGAAAGCTTTTTATTGTGGGTACATTGAGTGTGTAATTTTGATGTGTATGAGAGAGATATGCTGTGAACATGTAAGCACTTGTAGTAGGTTGTGTCACATGTCAAAGTGTCGAGCAGGCCATATGTTATGAATATGTAGAGTGTGTAATATGTTTATGTTGATTGCATGCAAGAGAGATGATGTCATGTAATGTGAGAGGAGGTATGTTGTGAAAATGTGGAAGTGTGTAGTAGGTTGTAAGAATGTGTCACAAGCATGTTTATATGTATAGTGATAAAATATGTGTGATAGAGTATGTGTTGCTATTACATTGAATATATGCATAAAGGATGTGTTGTTAGTGCATGAGAAGTGTGGATTGTAAATATGTGCATGAGTAAGTATACATGTGTCACAAGTGTGTCGAGTCTGTATAGTGATAATTATGTGTGATATTTATGTGTAGTGACAGTGTGTCATTTATAAGGTGAGTGTGTAATGATAATGTATAATGTAGTGTGTGAGGTTCCTGTGTATTGGATGCCATCAATAGTCAAGTGTGAACTAAAGCATGAGAGTGCGATCATCGTGTAATGATGATACGAGCATGTATCAAGATAGGTACATGTTGTGTGTGAAAGACTAGACATGAAGTGGTATGAGAATATGAGACACGTGTGTCGGTGCTAAAAAAGGGAGGGGGAAAGATATACAGTGTGATGCCCCCCAAGTATGCAATGATATAGATTGATCAAGTGAAATTATCTAAAAGATCATCATTTTCCTTATCAAATCCAACTGGATATGCATTGGAGACTTGATAAGAAATAGTATGAGGTGGATCATACAAAGCGTCATTGTGATGTTAGGTGTACATGGCCACTACATATCCTTCATCAGTGAAAGGTATTGGCAGACACCTGTGTCCTTACCAACGAGTGATATTTGGTTATACATACTACGGGAGATGAATCATTACCTATATATACATGACTCAAACAACATAGGAAAAGTTATAGAAGTGTGACTAGAGTCTAAAGTTCCCCTAATATAATCAAGCCAATATTTCCTAAGCATCAATGGAGAAACACAAGTGAGGCATGTGTAATGACGACTACTAAATGGAAAACATGAAGACCATAGACATCCATAATGTGAACATATCCATGAAAGAAATGGGGTGAGTGAGGCAGGCAGTAAGATATCATTGAGCGTCAAGCCAAGCGTAGTCAATCTGTCATATTTGTAAATAATATCATAGCAAGTACTATCCAATGGAATAAAATTCCAATAAGAGTTATTTATGAAGAACATGTACATGTGAAAGGAAGTGGTACAGGTCACATATTTTCGTATGAGAAGGTAAAACGACATCCAACGTATGGACATACCCCCGATAAAGTACTATAACATTAGTATAAGGAGGGGTTTTGAATTTGTATTCACTAGATCCATCAACAACGAAAGTCTCATCTATATCGATAGTAGTGAAGTTAAGATTGCACAATTTTTCATCAGTAAGTTCAATAGTATTGAATTCATCATCAAAATCATTCATGTTGGCATTGTCATGATGTATAGATGTGTCAAGTATATTGGTAGGAAATGCAGTGGATGTAGGATCGAGAGGAGCCTTATCAATTAGAGGAGTATTGTTTATAGGAGCAGACACTATGGGTGAAATGATGTCAGTAGTGTGAGTAGAAATAGTCGGACTGCTTGGAGCGGTGAAAGAAGATTGTGAACCGCTGGATTGACCAATGTCATATGTAGCAATACTATTATATGGGATAGGTTGTGTTGGAGGAATAAGCATACCAGTAACAAGGTTGATTCGAAAAAATTTGAATGGACCAAGGTCTGCAGTAATGGCATGTTCATATCCATCATGGAGAAATTTGATGTATTTATGAACAATGGATGGGACTCCTTGCATTGCATGGATCCAAGGTCTTCCAAGTAAAACCCCCCTATTGAATTGAAATGAGGTATCGATAAAGAATAATTATGTAGGGATAGTCTTAGGCCCAAATTTGATATGTAATGTAATGGTTCCTAAGCACGTGCGAGTAGTTGAATCATAGCCACAAATAATAGTATAATTATTCGAAATTAGATTATCTGTAATGCCAAGTTGTTTGAGAAGAGAATGAGCACATAAATTAACAGTGGAGCCATTTTCAATGAGTACACGCTTAATACAAGTGGTGCCAATAATAGTAGTGATAAGTAAAGGTGCACATGGATTATCAAGAGAAAAAGACAATATGTCCGCATTAGTAAAGGATATAGAACATAGAATTTTTTTAAGAGATACAAATGAGGTGTGTGAATGCCACCGAAGAATTATCACTTTCGTGAATAGAATGAAGGGTGGCTTCTAATGTATGACGACACTTAGGTGCATTGCACAATAATTCATAGAGCGATATTTTAGCTAGTGTATTCTTAAGTTGCTCGATGATATCATAGCCCCTAGAAGTATCAGGGGGAGCCACAAAAGTGATAGGTGGTGGTATAGAAACATGTAGAGCCATAGAAGGACGAGTGTGGTGAGTAGTTACTATATTGATAAAAGGATTAGCCATAGGCATAATAAAGTGAGGCAGATGCTAAGTACAAACTTGCATGAAATCAACAACAATAGTAAGCATGTCATAAAATCTAGTGGGAGAGAAAGTAGGATAAGACGATTGATTCATGACTCGATAAGGTGAAGACATATTGTCACATCCCCAAAAAATAGTCATTTATTATTTTGATGCATTTAGAGAATTGAGTCGCGATGATTGCCATAGAGATACTCTGTTGTTGATTTATTGATCTTGTTTCACTAATATTTTGATATGTTTGGGTAAAGGAATTTATCTTCAATAATTAAACAATTGTTAGATGGTTATTAAATGTTGAAAAACAATTTAGGATTATTGTTGATAATATCATGTCGTTTTAGATTTATAGATATTTGAATTATTATTTTAGACAAATAATGCACTTTGTATTATTGTTTGTGCATGTGTAGGAGTTCTCAAGAAATGAGAAGTGATGAGTATAGAGAGAGAGAGAGAGAGAGAGAGAGAGAGAGAGAGAGAGAGAGAGAGAGTTACCTATGTATGCTAGTGCTAAAAAAAGAGAGTCAAACCGTAAGTTGGTCAATAGAACTTGTTCGTTTATTTAATTATTTTAAAAATACTTGTGTGAATGTGTCACTTTAAACAATATAGTTGTTTCAATTCTTAGTGATATAATGATCCTAATGAGCACTCTCATAACAAGAATCGCAATGTCAACCACCCCTTTTAGAAAAGCAACATTGTTGTCTTTAGGCAACAATATTTTCCGGTAAGGACAATCTCTCAATGTATGGAGTCCATTCCAATGAAAATCCCGTATAATAGATTACACCATTAGGGAATGTCCTTTCTAAACAATAACACCATCAAGAAAGTACATATGGAATGGCTATGTATATATGATAGTAGACGGGCTCTTTTCTAAAAATCATTTCTGGAGGAAGTATAGGATCTGTTTGCAAGGAAGTGGTAATATAGTGAGCTTTTGAATCCATTCATGGAGGGATAGGCATATTATCATTTATGCTTATACGTCTATGACCATCTTGTAGAACCAAAACAACCCCATTTTCATTACTTGCATCAACCTGTTAACTGGGAGACCTACTTGAACTAACATAGTCCCTTTCCAATTGGACCAGCATGTGGTGACCTTGATTTCAATGTCATGGGAGTTCCAAGATTAGGAGTGACTTCCATTCTGCATGTTTCATCGAAATTAGAATCTTTGAGCAAGAAGAGGCGAGTTCACAGAGGACTCCCTCATGCGAGACTAGCAATTGAATACTTGTTATTTGGGGGGAAACTAGGTGTTTGAACTTCTTCAAGGGTGCGCTGAATCACTACAAGGACATGCTTTTCAATGAATGAGTATCTCGAGCAGCATAACCCTCTAAACCGTGACTGAAGAAGAGAAAACTGGCTATTTAGCATCCCTCTTTGGGAAAATCTATTGCACTAGGATTGCAAATAGACCATGTCGATGTCACCAGGATTAGGCATAGGAGCATGAAGTGATTTATAGAAGTTTGGATTGACAACGAGTTCGGGAGCTTGCAAGATATTGCCTCTTTGATAGCACTCAGAAAAATTTCAAATTTTCAGATCCAGGTTCTTCTTTTCCTATATATGCCATGATACTTTTATAAAAACATACACATGTTAGATTGGTTTGACAAGAGCGTAGAAAAGTTTGGTACATAACCTACAGAAACATAAACTTCAAGTTGTATGCCCTAGATATACGATAATGTGACATAGTATATGTTATGAATTGGCAAGGGAATATTCTCTAATTAGAATAACAACTCATTGTCTGGGTTGATCGCCAATGCGCCTCATTTGACACAATATGACCTAGGAATATGCATTTTTTGGGATTCAATGATACCCGAAATCTCCTACATCTTTACGTATGACTGTCTCAGATGCAACTGAGGTAAATCTGTTATAGAAATTTTTGAGAGAACACTAGCGATATCTGGGTAAGAATAATATTGCTACGTATTATTTTGTTGGTCAACCCCTTGAATTCCATGTCCATCACCCTTTGGAAAGTGGCTCCGACATCAGACAATCAAACAACATTTTCCTATAGGCTTAGGTTCCCCACTTAGTAGTGAAATTTGTCTTTAACATAGGTAAATTGATCTTTTACCATTATCTGATTATACCCTGAGTAGCCATGCTAGGAGACATAATCTTTCTAAGCTAGATACTCTTTACTTGCAAGACATTGCTCCATTGAAGGGAGAGGATAGTGGTCTTTGAGAGAGGCTTATGTATATAGGTCCCGAAATTCCAAGCACGACCTAATTTCTCCATTCTTCTTCCTGACCGGTACCAAGTTTGCAACTCATCTTGAGTGTTTGATATAATTCTTGTGTCTATTATCTTGTTTAGCTCTTTCTTCATTAAAGGATCGATGTGAGGGTTGACAACGGTCTTTTCTTTTTTGTAATGGGCTTAACATATATATCCAGTTTAATTGTATGTTGTGCACATATTTGGGGTTGAATCCTATCAATTTTTTATAGCTCCAAGTGAAGACGTCTGGAAAATCTTGGAAAATTTGTATGAGTAATTTCACAAACAAGGACGAAAGCCTATATATTTTATTAATGTGAAATTAATCAACCATTACAATGGAGTGTTGCAATATTTATACATATTGGACAGCAATATACAAACAAATAAATGGGTTGCACAGGTACAACCAAAATCACAACAAGTTCCAAAATACATCCAGGAAGCAACAATAATTAAATACAAACAAATAATAATTTTTGCAACTACATAACAATATAACCTATGTAATAATATGAAAATTATTATTATAAAAGTATATAACAATATATAAAATAATTACCTTATTAAATAATTAAATATTTAAGGTAATATGATGCATAAATTAACCTAACATTCCCCCCCTTAATTTTGCATTACCTCAAGGGATGAGGAGAGGAACTCTCTAAACAACTCAAACTTGTCACGTGCAAGTGACTTCGTGAAGATATCTACTCGTTGTTCAGCTGTTGGACAAAACTGAAGCTGTATATTGTGCTTCAACACATGCTTGCATATGAAATGAACCTGTACCTCAATGTGTTTTGTTCTTTCATGAAAAACTAGATTGTGAACAAGTTTGAGAACACCTTCATTGTCAACATACATGGTGGTTGGTTTATCCTGTGGTATTCCAAGTCCTTCGAGTATGTGACGTAGCCAAATCACTTCATAGACAACTTCTCTTACAGAATGATACTCGAATTCTATGGAAGAATGAGAAACAAAGTGTTGTTTCTTCTTCCCCATGATATTGGTCCAGATCCCATAAAGAATACAAATCCTGAAGTGGATTTTTTGTCATCAATATTGCCTGCATGATCTAAATCTGAATATCCTGACAAGAAGAAGTTTTCATTCTTCTTGTATTCTAGACCAAGATCCACTGATCCTTTGAGATATCTCAAGATGTACCTTGCTGCTTTCTAATGACAAACTTTGGGTTCCTACATGAACCTGGATAGATAGCTCACTGCAAATTTGATATCTGGTCTAGTGTAGGTCAGGTAAATGAGACTCCCAATCAACAAAAGATAGTGGCTACCGATACAAGAGTAACAATCATTTACCTCAGGAGATGGATCTGAATGGAGATAACTGTCAATCTGTTCTCCATAGGTGTAGAGCAATTGGTGTGCAATCCATCATCCTCAATTTCTTGAGCATCATCTTGGTATATTTCATCTAAGAAACAAAAATGTGATTCTCTTTTTGCCATACTTCCAATCCAAGACAATAGTGCATTAGCTCGAGATCTGTCATGTTGAATGATCGATTAAGATCTTTCTTCGTTGCATCGATCATCCTCACTAAACTGCCAGTGATGACTAGATAATCGACATAGAAAACAACAATCACAATCTCCCCCCTTTATTTTTGAGGTAAAGATTGGGATCATATGGATTTCTAACAAATCCATGTTGTACGAGATGCTCATCAATTTTGATGTACCATGCCTAGGGTGCCTGTTTAAGGCCATACAAAGATTTCTTGAGTCTTCATACCTTTTCTTCTTGACTAGGTACTACATATCCCTTAGGTTGAGTCATATAGACTTCTTCTTGTAAATATCCATTCAGGAAGGCACTTTTTATGTCCATCTGATGGAATTTCCAACCAAACTATGCAGCTAGAGAAAAGATCATCTTGATCGTCTTGAACTTAGTCGTGGGAGAAAATTTCTCCTCGTAGTCAATGCCTTCTTTTTGTGCATACCCCTTTACTACAAGTCTTGTTTTGTACTTTTCCACTATCCCATATTGCTTTGTACTTCATTTTGAATATCCATCTGCATCTAATGGGTTTCTTCCCTAGTGGAAGATCGACAAGCTACCAAGTGTTATTTTTCATTACTGACTGATATTCAGAGTCCATGGACATCTTTCCAAGATTTTGACTATAGGGCTTCCTAGACTGTAGAGGGCTCATCAGACTCAATAACTCTACTCATCAAAGAAAATTTAACTTCTTCTCTTGCTTTACTGTGAGTCCGTGGTCCAGGGGTGGATGTATCTAGTGGAGCATCCATTCTTACATCTCGTAACATGCTAGTACACCACTTGGGCATATGTTGAACTATTCCCATGGGTTGTGGTTCTATCAGATCATCACCATCATCCCCATCATCACTTTCATCATCAATGGGAACATCAACTTCATTTTTACAACTGGTGAAGAATCTACATCAGGTGAGTCTAGGGAAGAGACTCTGCTTCCTTCTTCTCAAAGAACTCAACATTTGCTGGTGTAGACTTTCCTGGTCTTTGAATCCATCAATTTGTACCCAAGAGTCTCTTCACTGTACCTAATGAAGATGAGTTTCTGTGACTTCATGTCTAATTTATTTCTGTTCTTCTTGGGTATGTGCATACTTTCTTTGCATCCAAATACTCTAAGGTGTGCAATGGATGGTTTCTGCTTTGACCATGCTTCTTGTGGTGTTACTCCATCAAGACCAATTGTGGGCACTCTATTCAAAAAATACAATGTTGTCTTTGTTTCTTCTTCCCAGAATGTCTTTACAAGTCCAAAGTCATCAATCATGCATCGCACCATTTCCATGATAGTATGATTTCTTCTCTCAACAACACCATTCTGTTGTGGTGTGTGTGGAGGAGGCATTTTTCGATGAATCCCATGAGTTTGTAGGTAGTATTTGAACTCATTACTGGTGAATTCCCCCCCTTGATCTGAGTGGAGAGTTATGATGTGATGACCAATTTCATTCTCAACAACTACTTTGAACTTCTTGAAAGTTTCAAAAGCTTCACTTTTCTTGCGAAGACAAAAAATCCACATTTTTCTTGAATAGTCATCAACACAAAACATGAAGTACTAAAATCCAGAATGAATTGGTTGCATCAGACTACAAAGATCAGTATGAACTAGATCAAGCTTACCATGAGCTCGATATGTACTCTTCTGGAATGAAGCTCTGTGTTGTTTTCTGCTAGGCAGTGAGGACACTTGTCTGTATCCTTCTGAAGAGATGGTAACCCATGTACCATATTACAGCAATGAAGTGTCTCAAGATACTTGAAACTAACATGACCAAGTATTTGATGCCACAAAGATGCAGAGGAATATTTCTTAGCCACAAGTTCTTGATCATCTCTGTGGACAAAATCAAGCTGGAACATGCGTCCCACATTGGAGGATTTTGCAACTATTTTTGAGCCTCATGATTTGTCTCGAATCAAACATGTTTTCTTGTCGGAATGACTATCAAAGTCAATTTTTAAGTTGTGATCTAGGAGTTGACTGACTGAAAGCAGATTCTTTGTCAACCCAGGGACATATAAGACATCTGATAGTCTACAGTTGCGTGAACCAAGGGGTAGAGAAATGTTCCCAATCCCCTGAACTGTATATGAAGAATCATCACCCAACGAAACATGGTTTTTCAAAGGTGTGTCCCTCATTGAAGTAAACCAGTCTCTGTGGTTGGTCATGTGTTGAGTGGCTCCCAAATCAACATACCAGAACATCACTAGATGATGTGGATGGTTCACTTGATCGAGCAGTGTACAAGAAGTCTTCATTATCTGAATTTTATTCTTGCTCAACAATATTTCCTTGCTAACGGGGTCTTATTTTCCAGTTCCCCCTTTTTTTTCCCTTGATTGTAGTTAGAATTTCCCTTGTGAGATTGTTGTTGTGGAGGTCCAGAGTTTCTTGATGAACCTTTTCTTGTAAGTATTATACCAACAATATTTTAATTCATGTCCTCTTTTACAAATTGGACATTGCTTCTTCTGTTGTTTGTCCCCTTGATGTTGATATTGATTCTGATGTTGGGAATTTTGATAGGAATTAGGTTTTCCTTTACCTTTTCCTTTCCATTTTTGATGTGAAGAAAGTTCCTCCTCCTCTTCATCATCCTTATTATGCATGGCTTCCTCTTGTTGCATTAGGTTTACCAGCTTTTCAAAACTAACTGTTGTATCTGACAAGTTTAGTGTTGTGACAAAAATGTGGTAAGAAGAGGGGAGTGCTCTCAAAACAATGGGAACAAGAGCATCATCTGTGACCGCTTCTCCTAGGGCTAGAAGTGAAGCCCTCAACTCTGCAACTCTTCTTAAGAAAGCTTCAATTTTCTCATTCTTCTTGAACTTCAGTGTATGTAACTGACTCTACAAATTTAGTATGACATTCTTGTTTTTGGCCTCATATACTGTGTGTAATTTATCCCATGCTTCTTTGGCTGTTTTGGCATCTCAAATGTGGGGTTGCACATCGTCAGACACTCCAAACAAGATGATGAGTTTGGCCTTCTGATCTGCTCTATCAAATTGTCATTGTTGTGTTGTATCAGTAGTTGATCTGGTCAAAGTACCATTCACAACAGGCCAGATCTCTTCAAACTCAAGTTGTGTCTTGATTTTTGTCTTCCATGCAACATAGTTGTTTCCTCTAAGTAGTTGTGAATTTGGAAGAAAAAATTTAGGGGCATTGGTGCCCATTTTACAGAAATCACTGACAGGGTTTGGCTCTTATCACTCCAGGTATAAGGTCTCCCAATCTATATATTGTCAGTTTGATATACCAAACCTTTCTATATATGCACCCTTTTGATATACCCGGCGGTACATGAAAGAAGCTCACCCTTTCTATATACCTAGTGGTACATGAAAGAGGCGTTAACGTACGTGAAAGAATTCAATACGTGGTACCAAGATAGTACTGAAAGGGGTCTGTGTGATTATTGACACCGGCTCAAAGAAATATCCTCATACGTGCACGTAACTTCACTATATACTTGGATAATTTCTCAGTCCAGATTTATGTTGTGCAATTGTTCACAAGATAGATGGGATGGCTCATAGTGTGTGCACTGTGACCTTATTACTCCTCATCGATTTAAAGGGTTGATGCCCAGAACATTGTTGTACTATATTAGGCATTAAGTATATTAGTAGTCATGAAGCTTTACCCGTAAGCGCTTCCTAGAGGCACTGTATATACCGAAAACTGTGAATGAGATCTAGGATCTCATGAGTGTTTTAGAACCAATTTTTATTATTTTTTATTACTATTCTTCTACCAGTTTCTGAGCAATTACAATGCTTTACAGTTGACTATGGAAACCTATAAATTAGTACAATATACTGAAGTATGCAAATTACATTCAAAAATTTAGAAAAAATTGAATGGTAGAATTTTTTTTTTTTGTTTTGCGGGTACTGGTGGCCTCTGGAGCCCAATACGGCTTGCTGAGAAAAATAATATTGAAAACTAGCTCTTAAAATGAATTTTTTAGGTAGCCCTTCTTTGGAAAAAAATGCTCAGAATGCAAAAATGTGTAGAGTGGAGGAAAAAAGTTTTTCCCTAAAATAGGTTTTTTCTCGCTAAATTTAGTTAGTTAAAACTAAATTTGAATTTACTGCTAAAGTTAGCAGTTCCACTAAATTTCCTACCAAATTTGGTAGTGGGTGAGGTAGGCGGATTTGACCCCTTGACCTCTCTTGATGGGAAGTGTCTTACAAAAGTTATGCTAGCCACTTGGGTGGCTAAGCTAAACAAGTATGTATAAAGAGAAAATTGTAATCAAATACTTCCAAACTGTAAAACCATACCTCTTTAAAAAACCACATTTTGGGAAAGGTGGTTTTGAGAAAAAATTCCAGCAAAGAGAAAAAATGATAGGTGGTTTTAGCGAGAATGAAGGAGGTTTTGAGTGTGTATGGCGCCTTAGATCAATTTTCTTCCTTTGAGCTTGAAATCTCTTCCTTGGTGTATTCAATCCTCCTCAACCTTAATTGCATATGAATAAAGGTGGTTTTGATGAATTTGATGGATATTTTGAGGAATTTGATGATGGTATTGCATGGGATGGGACTGGGAAGTTGCAGAGGCAACTCTGGCTCTCCTTTTCTTGCACAAGCTTCTCTAATGCTCCTCAAACTCTGATGCAATCCTCCAATATCCTTCAACCTGCTCTGACACCAAATGTAATTTCACAAACAGGGATGAAAGCTTGTATATTTTATTAATGTGAAATTAATCAACCATTACAATGGAGTGTTGCAATATTTATACATATTGGACAACAATATACAAACAAATAAATGGGTTACACAGGTACAACCAAAATCACAACAACTTCCAAAATACATCCGAGAAGCAACAATAATTAAATACAAACAAATAATAATTGTTACAACTACGTAACAATATAACCTATGCAATAATATGACAAATATTATTATAAAATTTTATAACAATATATAAACTAATTACCTTATTAAATAATTAATTATGTAAGGTAATATAATGCATAAATTAACCTAACATAATTAAATGCTTATGTATTATAAATGTGAACCGGGTTTGATGAGAATTAAGCCTATTAAGATATAGAGTGAAATAAAGAAGTATGCTTCTCTTATTACCATAAAATATTTAAATAGACAAAATAATTTCTTACCCTATATAAGATCTAGGTTCGGGAATCCTTATAAAACTGATACGATCGAGTGGTATGGGACATTCAGGAGTGCTGGGATATTTTGGTACTGGACTTAGCTACCTAAAATGTCAGCATGGATGTAGTGGTGCCAATTGTAGAATTTCCAAGGGAGAAAAGAGTAAGTTTAAGAGTTGTGTATAGTCAGGGGGTGTGATAGTATTAGGTGATAGATGACCAAGTACATAGAATCACATGTAACGAATGCTAAGAGGGGGCACAGGGTGGAAATTGGATCGACACACAACCTACCCTCTTGAATTGACACTTTGAAATATTCATGCTCTAACATCCTGGTGGATTTCAGAGACTAGGTGGGTACCTACTGGTTATGATTTTAGGATGTATATTATTCCTACTCCATATAGATTACAAGTTGATTGGGTAATAATAGATTACACATTTGACTCTTTCTTTCCTCAGTGATCACCGCATCTTCCTTCTCGTGAATGGTAGGGGCACTCTCAATATTTGAGATAAGTTTGGGGATCCGTATGGCTTGTGGTTGGAGGTAAAGCACTTCAATGATGCTATTTCTCTTGTTGCAATTGAACAACAAAATGGTCATCTACTTCTTGTGTCTTAAAAATATGAGGTAAACATTTTACCAATGTTTTTTTTTGTGATTTATGTAAAATGTTCGGAAATAAAATTGTAGCTTTTAAATTGTATATTGATGATTACCTTATTGAACCTTTAAAATATCTTATATTGTGTATGATAGGTTCTTTAAGCATTTAGAGACAAGTATTGAAAACCTTATATCTTCCTAATAAGTCACTAAGATGTAATTAACCAAAATGTGTACATGTTATGAAGGATAAGCCTATTTTATTATAATTCTTATTACAAAATGTTTTCATGTGGAAAATAAAATGGTGTGATGGAATTTTGTAAATTTTTGTATTGGGAAAAGAAATGAAAATGAATAAGTAAGTGATCTTAATATATCAACTAGGCACTTAAACAATGTTGATTCTATGCATAGTGGTATTCATTGAAATTATCAACTCAATTGTCTTGAATTATATGAAGTATTTTGTGTAAAAAGATGTGTAAACGATATATGTAACCCAAATTGAAATTTTACATTTGGGGATCAAACATTTAGAGCGCATGTATCATGTAGAGACACATTATAACAATAAGCGGAATGTTTTATGATTAATTTAAAATGAACTTAGAATAGATGTATTCTCTCATTGTGAGTGTGTGCTAAGTAGAAATATGTAAACATAAGTAACATGTTCTTCCTAACTTATGAGAGTTGTAGTATTTATCTTAATCGTTGTAGTAAAAAAAATTAGGCGTGTTTCATGGTTGTTTTTAGGAGTGATGTTACACATATTTAGAAGGAAGGGTTTGAAACAACTGGGCTCACTATAATGATTAATAAAATATAGAAATAAACGTCTAAATCTAATTGCAATGTAGCAGTAAATAAATACGCAATTAAGTACAAAATAGACCCAAGTAAATTAAGCTAAAAAGTAAGAAACCCTAGTTACAAAGAAGGCATGAAGTGACTTAGCTATTTTTCAATTAAATTTGGATTGTGCCAAAGTGATTACCTGATGAATAGAGAGGGGGAAGTGTTGGACAGAACCTCAAAAAAATGTGCAATTGGAAGATCTATTGGGATTGGGGTGCCAAGAAAGGGGTAGGGGCTCCTGTAGGTGCCCTAGACCTATTCTTGGCATCTATGATTGCTAAAATCCTCAGAAAAAATCCTTTGTAGGGTTACGAGATATTCATTGACATTCGCTCTTTGTCGCTAGTAGGTTTCACAATGATCACCGATGTCACTAATAACCTGTAATAAAGAAATGACCTACAAAACCCTCAA
Organism: Taxus chinensis; assembly: GCA_019776745.2. Taxonomy (NCBI): domain Eukaryota; kingdom Viridiplantae; phylum Streptophyta; class Pinopsida; order Cupressales; family Taxaceae; genus Taxus; species Taxus chinensis. The sequence goes on from CM034151.1 coordinate 41,201,638, forward strand.
AAGTACATCAAATTCCTAAAAGAAAAGAACAAAAATGAGGGGTTGGACTGTCCTCAGCTGTAAAAAAAGTGAACTTACGACTGGGCGTTACACTACATTTCAGACCCAATGTAGTTCTAGGTGCGTGTGTGTGGAATTTTTCCCTAGGTGGCTCTTGTGTGTCTCACACTTGATAGCGAGAAAATAGCCAGATGTAGAAGATGTAAGTATATATGTGTATGGAATAGAATGAACTTCCCCACCTATGAAATGTATGTAGAAGAATGCATTCCCTTGTCATTGAATGGATGCTAGAATGCTCTTGAATAGCCTTTAGATGCAACCTTAGGTGGTGATAGCCAATGCTTAGTGCTTGGTCCCTTATTATGATCACATAACTTTATATTTATATGATTCCTTTGCTTGAATTCTGTAATTAACCTCGAAAAGGCCAACTACCAAAAATATAAGATGATTAAATGGATAGAAAAGACCCAAAAGATGTGAACAAAGTATAAAGACGTTAAGGGTTCCCAGAGGAGACGGGGGCGTTTGGTGTTGGCGTCTTGGTTGGGTGCTGGTGTCCATAGTGAGAAATGTCGAGGTGTGAAAAGAAAAATTGAGCTAAAAAGAGTGTAAGACCAAAAGTGGAAATATAAAGAAAACAAAGATGGTCAAGGACATGAGTTAGTTATTACTTTTATTACTTAGGAACCATATTAATAGTAGTATGCAATCAAGACTAAATAGATACCCATAATGCATGATTTTGTGTGTACTAATACATAATGCAAGTACATTGTCTTGTAATAGATGTTTTTAAATATCCAAATTGGAATAATTTTTGATAACTTGATTTATGTATGTGTAATATAGTTATTTTTGTACATATGGCCCAAAGAATTATAGGCCTCAAGATGAGGTACATTATGACATTTCTAAGGTTCTAAAGGTTGGTCATAATAGTTGACCTATCCGTAAACATTTGAGTCGTGGATGGCAATGTCATTTTTCCATCTGTGTGTTGATGAAGCTGCAAGATCGGGATTTGATTACATATAACAAGATGGATCATAAACACCACAAGGGAAAGATTTTTCATGGGTAAGAGACTGGTGACTTCTGGGGTAGTCTTTGTTCTTTGGCTCTAGACATAAGTGGAGCATTGAAGTATTGGGTAGAGATATTATTACTATTGGGATTGACCCCTGAGATTGTTCACAAAAAGCATCATCGCATGGTCCATGATAAACTCACCTTATTCAATGGTCAAATAGATTGTGATGATTTCTTGAGCAAAGAGGATATCCACAATATTGAGGGGAAGATGAAAGAAGAAAAATAAAAATTTGAGCACAATGATGTAAATAGTGTTAGAACATCTGCCATCAAAAATCTTGAAAAGGTATTTATGTATGAAGAATTTATACAAAATAGGAATAAAAGAGAAACCATTTATTTTAGGCCTTCAACTTCCATTCCAACATGAGTGGATGTTGAAGTATGCAAAAAATAATATACTTTCAATGGATTCCACCTATGAGACAAATGCATAAAAGGTACTTGTATATATACAAGTTTGAAACTTTGTAGTTGTTATTGTATAACACTTAACATTTTTCTTATTTCATGTAGTTCATGTTGTACATGATTCTTGCATTTAATAATACACATAATGGTCTTCCTGTCATGTGGGTATTGATGTTGAGGGATATTGTTCTTGACTTGACATTGTTGATGCAAAAGTTGGTGGTTAGTGCACATTGTCACATGTTAGAATGAAAACCAAATGTTTTCATGGTAGATGATTCTCGTGCTGAAATTGTTGCTACTAGGTAAGTGAGACTCGTGTATATCATTAATATTGCTTATTTTCATTGAAAACAATGTTTTACTTGCTAAATTTTATCTTCCTTATTATATTGGAATTGTGAGTGCAAGGAAGTGTTTCAATACGAGGTATACATTTGTAGTTGGAACGTGAGGAGAGCATGTCTCAAAAAAATGATTGCAGAGGTGAAGGATGTTGAAACAAGGTAGACAAAGTTTATAATCCTAAGTGAAATCATGCACAAGTCTCATACTGAGGAGGTAGCAGTTCACAATGTGAACATGTTCATGGAAAAATAAGCATCTCAAGAACCATTCATCTCCTATTGCAAATATCAATGGGCCCACTGTATTGGCATGTGGGAAAGGTGTTTGCATACAATGCCACATGTAAATCAAGAGACAAATGTTTCCGTATAATTATATCAATCTCATTTTAAGCACATGTTTTTAAATGAAATACGAAATTTCACCCATTGAAGAGTGGATTGGTTGGTGCCTAAGCTAGTGAGGTGTGTATTTATGTATTATTAGTGGACCCAAATGTGTAAGAAAAATGGATTTTACAAGAACTTCAAGATTGAGAAATTGGAGAACAAGTCATAGATGAAATCTCTATGCATCTCTAAAGGTGATGTGAAGTTCTCTGAGTTTGAATTTGATGTGGCATGGGTCAAGAGCCAAAGCAAGGAGGAGAAATATTATAAGCTATATAAAACGGATCACTCTTTTGCAATTTGTGAATGCATGTGGGCAACACAAGGCCATGTGTGCAAGCATATATTGAATATTGTTGATTTTTAAAAGAAAATGGGAATGGAATTTTGTTCCAAAATAAATGTTTCATTTTCTTCAACAAGTCATGTTTCTACTCATGTATGTATTATTTGTGTATTGTTTTTTACTATCACTTTTTTTATCCTATTAATGATTTTCACAGGGTTACTGACAAGTATCCTTTTGTGGCTTATTTAGGATGAAGTTAATAATTTTTTTATGACCTCGTCAATGAAAATTTTGGGTATGATTATGTCAATTACCGTGTTGGTGATCCTCGTATAAACCAAAATGTTATTGGTGATGTGAATGATTCCAATGTTCCCCAAATTGTCAAGATTCGAGGATTGTTCGACACAACTCTTCTTTCTTTAATAGTTCACATGAGAAGTCTTAATTTCCTAGAGAAGATGGTCGAAGATTCTTGTAACATATTTCGAGTAGAGTCAATCTTCAATAATGGTGTGGTTGTTCATCTCCATGCACAACTTTTTGAACATGTAAAAGATAATTATGGTACCTCTCTACAACATACAACAGATTTTGTTGAGAATATGGTCATTCATAGGGGTGCACCACGAACAAATAAATATGTTGAATTCCCTCCCCAACGTTAAGGGTGATCAAAGCATGTTACATTTCAGGAGGACTTGGAAAAATAAGTTGCAAGAGGTGCATAACAATAGTAGTATATATATTGTAAGGGAAGCTCATTTTTTATCCCATTTTTGTAAAGACATTTAGTATTATAAATATAATTTCAAATTTTTTATTAGGAATTTAGATTGTGTGTTGCAAATTATATTGCAAGGGATCCTTTGTTGTCCCATTTTTATAATTCTTGATGTTTCTCAAGAGTGTAAACAACTCACAATAGTGAATAATTTGTTAAATTCTCTAAATTTCATAAAAAATATTGTTGGAAAATAAAGAATACCATTTAAACAAAGAAGAGGAGAGGAATTTTTTGCTAAGACGATGAGTGAAGAATCTAGGACACAAATGGTGCTTACCAAAAAGTTATTAAATATGAGGACTTGTCATGAATGGAAATTCAAAATGTATGCATGTTATTCTAAAACATTGTTATAAAAATATTGATCATTTTTGGACATGAGTTGAATTTGGATCTTTGGATACTTTATCAATTCACTGAAATAGAAAATGAAAGGACCCATCCCTTGAAACACATGATAAAATAAAAGGAGCCATATGTTGGGCACTTTTCATACGCTAGAAATGAGAAGATTCCATGTGCCCCCACCATGTCCTCAAGAAACCAAACCACATAAAAATAAGTCACATATTGAAATCAAATTAAATTTAAAAAATATCTCTGAATTCTCAAATCTATTAACTATCTCACCAAACAAATGGATGTGAAACATCATTAAAAATATCCAACATAAATGAGACAAAATTTGCATACATTTATATAAGATTACACATTGAATTTGGAATGCATTTTTAATTTCAAATAATTACATTGACATTGGAAAAAGATAATATGATTAATCTAAACAAAAGAACTATACAAAATGGAAAGGGTAATTATGAGCTCTCCTCTCCCTCTTTGTACTGGTCAAACATCTTTCCATTTACTTGAAGTGTTCCTCACCTTTTGTTTTTGACCCTATCTCCAACTTCTCCTCCAACTTTTCATTTCACACATACATAGGTTTTGTGAAAACAATTCAATGAAATTTCCATATTATCATAAAACAAGTCTATAAAAGACACCCCAATAATGTATATAAACAACGATATGCTTTACTCTTTATGAATTTAATTTTATGAAGCCAACAATAGGGTCTAGATTTCCAAATACTAAAAAAAAAATGTTTTAGAAAATGAAAATAAAACTTTATCCCATTAGTATTATTGTGGGTCTGAAATATGGAACATTATATAGTGCAACCCTATTTCTCATATTTTTTAATATATCATTACCAATAATCTCCACTAGAACATTCTCTTTGTTTAAAATTATGGAAACGACTTGCATCTCTCACTACAATTTCTCTTGCAACAATCTTGGAAATAAATTTTGTAAATAATTTTTAGAGCTTTCCTCTTAGAGATAGAGCTTTTGTGAAAGGAGTATTTTTCATCAATAAGATTCTAGATAGGACCATAGGTGAAAATATCTGAAATGGGAGAAACCATAAGAGGGATGAGATGCACAATACCTAAATAGGATCCAGTATTAATCTGTGTCTTATGATGACATGAAATAAATAGGTGATGATTGTGAAGATTTGATTGTATGATGGGAATATTTGCCAATAGAGTGAAAAATTTTAAGACTATTTTTGGATGAGCTAGGATAAAGGAATGTACAAGTGCCCTCTCCCAGTGGAAAGAGTACAAAAATATATGTGGTTTTTAGGAATATAACATCTTTAGGTGGATAACGTTCATGGGCTCATCAAGTGTTTGGCTAGTCACCGTTGTAAAATTATATGCTCTAGACCCAAAATTAGAAGTGATTACATGTGGCCCTAACTAGTTAGGCTCAAATTTACCTTGCTTTTCTATTTCCTTGGTTGTGTTTTTCTAATTTTCTTTGAGAACTGGATCACTGATCTCAAACTCTCTAGGTTTTATCTTTTTGTTATAACTACGTTATAGCTGGTCTTGATAGAATTTGATATGGTTTAGAGCATTAAGAATTTTTCATTAAGAAGATCTAGTCTGTTAAGTTGTGATTGTCAATATTCATCTTCATTGATTAAGTCCTGAAGGGATATTATCAAGAAGGAGATTTTGGTCTCAACGAGGAGAATAAATTTACAACCGTAAATGAGATAGAATGGAGTGGCACATGTAGGAGTGCGATATGACCTAGGATAATCCCAAATGATGGGGTAGATTTGGGTATGCTACTTTTGTCCATGTGCATTGACTATATTTTCCATTATACTCTTTAAAATTTTATTATTCGCTTCAACTTAGCCATTACCTTGAGGGTAATATGGAGTGGACCAGTTAAGACAGATGTGGAAATGTTTAGTAAGATCTTTGAAAATTTGATTTTTAAAGCACTTTCCATTGTCAGTGACAATTGAAGATGGGATACCAAAGTTGTAAATGAGGCTATTGAATATGAATTTGGAGATCTGAATGTCAGTTACGTAAGTGAGAGGCATAACCTCTACCCATTTAGTGAAGTACTTAGTGGTTGTGATGATGAATTTATGTCCATCGGATGATGTATGTTTAATTTTCTAAATAAGATGGATCCCCCATTAAGAGAAATACCAAGGTGTCGTGATTGCTTATAAATCTTGGGAAGGTGCATGAATGATGTTTTAATGTTTTTGACAAGTTAGACACCTTTTGAAAAGTGGTATTTTTCAATTTCCATGGTGGGCCAATAGTAACTGACACTTAAAAATTTCTTGGCTAATATTATTTAATTTATGTGTGCCCCATAAATTCTTGCATGCACTTTAGCTAAGGTGTGAGATGCCTCCTCTTGATTGAGACATTTGTGTAAAGTGTCATAATAGCCTCTTCGATACAAGGTTTTGGCTAGGATAATATAGCGAGAGGCACATTGTGTTAATGGACATTTTTTTATGGGAGTTCATATCTGGGGGAAGGTTTTGTCATGAATGAAGGTATAGATATCATGGTACCAAGGGATATTAGGACCAACTATTTCACAAACCATTGTATTCTTGGGAAAGTCATAAGAATGAACCACGAGATGTTCTACAAGGAAGTGTGCTTGTGTTTTATTTGTTGCAATCTCAAGAAGGGATTCGATGGTTTTCATAACATCCATAGATTTATTTGAGCTCTAGGGACTTGTTCAAAATTGAACATCTGAAAATATATTTTAAGGTTGTCAACCGTTTTCTTGTAGGGTATTAATTTTTCATCTTTGACTTAATACTCATCCCTAACTTGTTTGATGATTAATTGTGAGTCACCAATGACTATTAGTTCTTTGAGATTCCCCTCAATGGCTACCTTTAATCCCATTATAATGGCTTCATAATCTGTAGTATTGTTAGTGAAAGGAAAACCTAAGCAAAAGGATTTAAGAATGATATCTCCATCCGGAGTGATTAACACTATTCTAGCTCTTAAACTACGAATGTTGCAAGATCTATCAAATTAGAGCATATATGAAGGACTAATGTCAAGGAACATTAGAGAATAATTAGGAAACTCAAAATGTAGTGGTTTCATTTCAGGGAGCGGTGATGTGGCAAGGTGATATGTGAGGATTTTTCCCCTGATAGCCTTTTGATTAACAAACTCAATGTCAAATTCATTAAATATAACAATCCAACTAGACATCTTTCTTGTGAGAACTTGGTTGGAAAGTAGATGTTGGAAAAAGAGATAATTAGGTACAATTACATATTTAATGCAATCGCTTTAATTTAGGTACTAATTTATTTTTCAATGTTAGACAAAGAGATAATTTAAACATATATATACAAAATACATGTAATTTTAACAATGTTTGAACATAAAATAACAATCAATTTGTACATAATTAATGTATATTTAATAAATGTCCCAAAATTTACATATATGTGTCCAAGTCATGTGTCTAAATACATACATGTACATACTAACATAGTATCTCGTCTACAAACTATATACATACATAAAAACAACATACATCTATAATTGTTGTAATGTAGTAGGACGAGTATCCGATCCTTGGCTATGCTTTACACCCTACTGTTCAGAGATTTTTTTGTTTTTCTACTTTAAATTAATGGAGTGAAATAATAAAAACAAAACTAACCTCAGAAGATGGTGGGATTTACCAATACCCAGGGAGATGAATGCTGAAGCTGATGGATGATTGATGTCGACGGATCCAAGTGTACACACAACTTCTTATTTCCAATGGAATAAGCTACCTAAAATGCACAGAAACTCACAAAAAGATAGAATTAGAAAGATATAAGGTGTATTTCTTGGAAAATCCCAGTCCCTGGAATTCAATGGAATTCTTTGCAAGGATATCAATCCACATTCAAGAAATTAATATGATGATGATAAGATAAAATGATAAAATAGACGGTATAACCAACAATTCAAAGGTAAAGGGACTGGCGTGGTCTAATGCTATATGATGGTCTGATGGTGATACTTGATCTAATGGGATATCAGGGATCACAAAATGGCCCAAAGGGGAAAGAATGTAGATGGCTGTGTACTCACAAAGGCATAAATTGATATGTTTGATTTCAATAATTGATAGAGTGTTATAGATGACTCAAAGGAGCTTGATATGACTGTACATATACTTGCAAAGGTAGATTTATAATGATTTGTGAGATATGGATGTCATAAGGGTAGGATTAGGTGTTAATTGGTCTAACAGACAAGAATCCCTAGAGATTGAGGACGATCACCGGTGACTTGGCCGAGTCGTCGGTGATTAGGAGAATCACCGATGATTACTGCAGAAGTGTACATATTGATAATAGATGAGATAGAATTTACTAAGGCTTGTAAATGATGAACAAATGAGAGAGAGAGAGGAAGACTACAAATTTCATAAGATTTGCTAAGTTAAATTACTGGATGTGTGAGTGACTTCCAAGGGCTGAAGAAGATATATGTTGAATATTGCTGTGATGAGGAGGGCTATAATACAGTACAATTAAAATATGAATTCCTTGAGAAACATCCTCTTATAAGCCAAGCCCAGCTTGAGGAAGATAACCTGAAGTGAAGGCCTGAAACACATTTATATAAGTTTGTGTCAATGAAGGAGAATCATCGATGATTGGTCAGAAGCACCGACGATCTGAGAAATACGAGAAAAGGTTGTAACATCTTTCTAAATCGAGTCATTTTTTTTATTTTGACGAAGGGTGTGTGTTGGAAATGGGTTATACATGTTAGGGATGTTGTTAAATTGTTGAGAGGTTGTTCACTTTGGTTTTTCTTATTTTATTTTGGTTTTTAAGTGGTTTGAGTGGTTTAAGAGGAGTAAAATATGATTTTATGACTGTAGAATGATATTTACAGGGAGTAAATATAATGGGAAGAAATAAGAATTAGCGTAAGGATTTCATGTATAATATGCTAGTGATGTGATAATGAAGGGGTGCTAGTGGACACAGACATGGGGATTAGCAGTGCTAATTTTAAGTGTCTACATTTGCCCCTTTTTGTTGAGTGGTTTTAGAAAAGCCGCTAGACAAAAATGATATGTGAAAGATGTAGAATTATATGATGAGGTGCTCCCCCTCAAAATAAGGATCGATTACCTAAAAGGGAATTAATCACGAGTTTTAAAGGGATACATGAAATATGCAATGATGGAAAGATGGGAGATGATGCCCTAGGATGAGGTATAGAAATAAGATGGCTGCTGTAAAAAAATCAAGTGATAAGGGAACCAAAGGGATCGTGTCCTATAGACACATGGCTTGACGATAGAAAGGGGAAATAAAAAGGATGTTTTAATGAGGTCAAAGGATCGAAGATTGATGTTTCCACAAAGGTGGGATTACGAGGCCACTAAGTCAAGTGATAAGGGAACCAAAGGGTTTGTGTCCTATAGACATATGAATTTAATGACAGAAAAAAGGGCCCTAATAGAGAACTAGATAGGTGTTTGACAGTGATCAGAGACATAACACTCGAGGAGGCAGCCAATTGAAAAATATCAATTTTACTAAGTAGATGTGATGTTTTGTTGTAACGGTTTAATGCTGAGATGTGCTTGGGATCGTGTGGATATTGATATATGTTGATAGATGTCGATGTGTCAGAGTTTTCAAATGTTAAAGTTATGTTTTAGATATGATGTGTTATTTGATAATGATTTCAAAGTGATTAAATGTATGTCCTAACGATGGTTAATAATTAAGCGTTAAGTGATTGTTGTATACTCGATTTAATACATATGTGATGAGAATAAAAAGAGAGTGAAGGATTTTGCACTCTTGGCATTATGATAGATGTTAACACATGACTAATAATGAGTAGTCACACATAGGATCTTGGATATAGAGATGAAGTGATAAGATGTACCTTCCTATAATGTGAAAGGGTTAACATATGTAGGTTGTGTGGGATATTACATTCTCTAGTTAATGGTTTCAAAGAGAGATTCCCCAGCTATACATATTTTTCTTTTGTTTACGTAAATTGATTGATGTGGGAAGTTTTCTTTGACATGAAATCTGATCTATGTAGGAAAATTTACTAGGATGCTTTTATATATGGATTTTTGAATGCTAATCGATGCAAGAAGCCTTTTTACATAAGTAACCATCCTTTGAGGGAGTGGTCTACAATTTTGACTTTTGTCTTTTGGATTTTTATAGAGATAACTGTCCTTCAAGGAACTGGTCTATTATTTTGACAGGTAGTCTTCGAGGGATCAATTTACTTTTATTTTTGATAATATGTTAATATGGACTTTGAATAGCTATCCTTTGAGGGATCAGTCTATTATTTTTGATAAGATGCATACATAGATATTTTTGACTTTATTTTAAGCTGAGGGAAAAACCCGAATAGATTGTTTCAAGGAGGGGAGAAGAAATGTGTACATGACCTACACATCTGTGTCCTATGACATGTCTTTGGTTGGTAAATAATGTATATCGAAGTAATGATTACGGGTTTCCAACTAAGGAGGAAATTTTCCATGTGAAAGATGTGATGAAAAAATCTGTTGTGCTCATCTTTAAGGATTTTGAGGATAGTGATAGAAGACCACATGCTTTCAAATCATTACAATGTTAAGATGTTTGGTTGGTGGTGGAATAAGATCTTTGATGTGACAACTGTCATGAAGGTTAGAATGTTAACAGTAGAAAGGCCCTAAGTGTAAGATGTTCAAAGGTTCCTTTTCAGGTGTACCATCAAGGTAGGCGAGGCAACACGCTCCCAACTCATGATATATGGACCGATCTAGTTAGAGGTAAACTTTCCACGTGTAATCATTTCTAGAGTAGTGATATTTTTATTTGATCGAGATGATAGGCTTGGTGAGGATTAACTAGGGGGAGGTATGCAAGGTGGGAATTTCGATGTCTCAGTAGAGAGGAGAGCCCCTAATATTACAATGTGGCTAGAGATAACATGCGCTAAAAGGAACGGTGTATTTTAGGTTAGGACGATGAAATTTTTGATGTTGACTGATTGATTATATGGTAAATAAAGGAAGATGTGGATCCTTTGACAAAGGAGTATTTGAAAATATGGATGAGGTATGAGAGGATGATTAATGAGGAGGGGTAGATGATGAATATTTGGTTTTACCTTTTCTTCACGTATGACGATTTTTTATTCACTTAGGTGGGTGAACCATACTGATTTGAGATGAGGGACCTTCAATGGAAGGTGATGAGAAGATGTATGAGAAATTTTTGCTGAGATCTTATTGAGGATGACCCCCTATACTTGTAGATGTTGGTGAGGACACTGTTAGTGACTCAAGTGTAGATGTTGATGAGATTGAGGGACCTTAAATGGAATGTGTTCAAGTGATGTATGGAAGAGGTTTGATAATATGAGATTGAGGATGTCCCCATTGACCTACAGATGTCATTGTAGACACTGACAAGGGTAGAGGTGTAGATGATATTGATGGAGGTTTAGGATGGTCTTCTTCTGGGAGAAGATCATTGACGAGGAAGAGTCATTGAATTATGGATTTAAGTTCTTTACAAATCTCTATGCTATGAATTGGACTTCGATGAGAGGAACAAGTTTTTTTTAATCGTAAGATGTATTTTTTGGATATGTGGATTGGGTGTTTTGATGGGTGGTAATGTGATAAGAGAAGCCTATATAAGCCTTTCAAGGATGTCAATGTAAGTCCCTTTGGGAGGGTTCGGATTAATGAATTTTGATTTCAATTTACGAGGATGCTTGGCAAGACGTGCCTTATTTTTGAACGTTGGTGGATGGGTAGAAACCGTATGGTGTTGAAACATCGTATGGGTGTTGTGAGGTTGATAAGAGAGAGGATATGATCATAGGATAGGATAGGATGTGGGATTGATTGAGGTCCCAAAATGGATGAGGAGGGATAATTTATAGATGAGATAGGGTTCGATTGTGTGATATGATATAGAGAAAAGGGATTGGGCCCCAAAATGGATGGTAAGGGTGGAACTGTAGATGTGATATGTTTGGATTGTGATAAAGGATGGGGTCCCAGAATGGATGGTAAGGGTAAGACCCTTGATGATGTGTGTTTTGAGATCTTAAGTAAATAAGATGTTCTTACAATAGATGATGAATATGAGGTCATGGATGTGATAGGTTTCAATTTTGTAATGTTTTCTTTAAATAGAGGAGATGGTTTCACGCTAGAATATGAGGGTGAGGATGTGGATGTGATAGGATTTGATTTTGTAATGTTTGATTCAAGACGAGGTTCCATAATTGGTGATAAGTGAGGATCCAGGGGTAGGATTAGGTTTGATTCATGTTATCCGATTTCAATTTCCCCCAAGTGAAATTAGACCACAGATAGCTTGTACTAAAGCAATTACAATGGGACCCACTCATGGAAGGAATGAAAATTTTAGATAATTCACCCAAAACAAAACACCTCCATGCTCTACACAACTCTTGATGTGCCTAGGGCATTCAGAGTATCAGAAAAGATTAGAATAACCTTTTAAATATTGTCTTGTGTGCTTAAGGAGATAACCAAACACATATAAAATGTGCACCGAGCTATTTTTCTACATACCGATATCATGTTAGCTCATCGATCTCATCTAAGGAGATGAGTTATTGGGTTGTTTATAATGGGTCAAGCTATGAGGACACCGAACTTAATCAACATTGTGTCGACCCCGAGTCTAGCCACAAGGATGGATTGATTAATAATCAAACTGTGAAAAGGGGGGAAGGCTTGTAGAATTTTTGTAGGGGAGAACAAGCCATGTTAATATGACCAGGCTCTATATTGTCATACATGAGCCATGGTCAAGCTCTATATTCAAAAATGAACTATATATGTAGGATAGAGTTCATGTTTTGAGGCTGAGCTACTTGAGCAATAAGTCAGGCAAGTGGAGCTCATTTCAGTGTATACTAGGTTAAGTGCAAGGAATTACTTCTAAACGATGTGTCAAGCCATTTTACAAGGTTGGAATGATCAAAGATCTTCAGTGAGAAGTGGTCTAATTGCCATCCCAAGGCAAAGTTATTTTGATCATGTTGGACCGAGTTGTTGCATTAGATAGGCATCAAGTTCATAAAGAAGGAATCTACTGAGTTATTATGATTTGCAGAAACAACAAGCTAAACAAATGCATCGATCTCTCCCATAGTTAAGTGCAAAGAACCAGGCTTGACCGATTCATTCAAGTGAGGGACGAGTTATTCAATTTCAGTGATAGAAGCTAAGCTTAGTAAGCAAGTCGAGTTACATTCAATCGAGTCAAGTCCTTAGAAATACCGACAAAAAAATTAAAAATCATTGCGAGCTAAGATTGAGCTCTACGTCCTAAGGCAGAACAGTTTAGGTTCTACACAGGGAGTCGGATCATTCAACATAGATAGAGGTAATTTTCACATTCCATCTCATACCAGAGAGTTGCGATGTTATTAAAGGAGGAATGCAGTGAGTCATTTGGCGAGGAGAAGTGGTTGAACTTTGATGAGCTAGTCAAGATGCACTTAGGAACCAAGCTATCTCTTCAAGGGGCCGAGGCACGAGTTGAAGCGATGAGATTTGCAAGCACTTAGAGAGTTTGAAGATGGGGAAATAATGGTTGGCTTGGTGAGCCAAGGTTAGTATGTGGAAAATGCGGGGTGAAATGGCCTTAATGTCTCGACCAACTTGGGTCGCTCGTGAAGGGAAAATCCGTATTCACCGACTTACTCAGTGGCGTGAACCTTGTGGTCATGGCAGAAGAAATGAGCCCAAGTGGCCCTAGGACATGTAGGCCAACAAAACTTGAGTTTACCAATGAAATAAGATTATGTGGGAAAATCCTATAAAAGTGTCCTAAGCCGCACTAGGGCACTCATGCATAAAAAAACTTACTTCACTGAGTTACTCGTAGAAAGTGGAGGAAGCGGAGGTCAACGACCTAAAGGGTCGGGTCAACATTGGGTAAAATAAACATCATAGAGCCACAGGGAAATTCAGAGCTGATGCGGCCAAGTTGGTTACAAAAGACATGGAGAGATCAAAAAATGAAATTTTGGATTCACCATAAGCCATATTAACCTGCATTGTGTTGAAAATGTTGTATTATAAGTAGGACTCACCCAATCTAGATAACAAGCTAGAATATGGGTTGATTTGGCACTAATGTGGGTTCGTTGACGTGGGTGTTTTTCATTCAATAAGGAGCTCAGTGTTTATTTGGAAGACTCAAAAGAGGAAATGAAGATCCAACTCAGCCGAGATGGCCGAGCTGGCATGTTAATCACCCAACATTACAAACATTACCTAAACTCTTTCCATTCAAAAGAACAATGAGGGAAATAGATGGGACCACCATATTTTAACTACAAAAAACATTAAAGGGTGTTGGAAAACATTAGAAAAATGGAAAAAATAAATAAATAATGATTTCCAAGTACCAGGTTTGAGTTTTCAATCTCGTAAACAGTGAAGAAGAGATTGTGTAACTCAAATACCTACCTGCGCTCAGAAGGTCACAACTTGAGAAATTATTAATGGAATCACACAAAATTGGTCTTGTTGGAATTGTGGTTCTAATCCTGACGCACATAAACAAAGAAATCTAGAAATTGGTGAAGATTTGATGGTGAGGTTTAAGGAAAATGATCCCAATTGAATTTAGTTATTGGATAGTTGTTGGAGGGAGATTAAATGAGCATGGTAAATCATTCTTTCAATGATGTAGGTTATGGGACACCTTGAGATTGCTTTTACAAGTCAATATTCACCAACTACACTCATTTATCATGAATTGCAATTGGTTAGAGAGTGAATTTAGGGAATTACATCCTCTCCCTCTCTCTTCCCAAAAATTCTATAAATTTGAGTGTTGGGATCATTGTAGAGGGGGATAATTTTAGTATAAAAAATCTATCCATTTTGTTTTGTGAAGCCAATGTGATATAATCATTTTTGGTGGACTCCTTGCATGGTGATCCATGCCTTTCATTTGTAAAATTTTGAAATGTGCATATAATGAAGCAATAGATGCAAGTTTTTGGATGTATCTTTCGTTGTTGTGTTTGTTTGCATTCTTCTTATTGTAGGTGTATTGTGGCTACTCTATGCTCTTGCAGGGATTCATTATTATTTTGTGTGCATGGGAATGTTGTTGTGAATTCTGTTGTTAGATTGTGAAGAACTGTCATCCCCCTTTCTAATTTGCATTTTTCTTCTATTCTCACACATTGAAGGATTTTTCTCACACCCTTCTTTTGGTGCATCACCTTTGTAGTGTAGTTTTCCTTTACTTGCATGTTATTTCTCTCCCTGGTCCCTTGGAAGTGATAAATTAGGAGAAGTTAGTCATTTTCTTTAAGTAGAGTTAGTTTGCACTAGGATTAGGAATAAGAACCAACTTTCTCTGGAGGTCTATCTCAAGTAGCAAGTTCCACAACTTGGAGATAGTACCCACGTTACCTAGTCACACTGTGAGCTCAAGAACACACACTTGTGCAAATCAGAGGGTGTTGTGATTTGGTGATAACATTTCTGACATACTCGGTGGGACAAGAAGTATTTATTTTGATTACAACAAGTTTGAAGTGCTCTTGTTGTGACATTATATCTTGTAAGAAGCTTTGAAATTGCACATCTTGCCACTCCAAAGGGAATGATTCACTAGTTTTAGCAGCCCAAGCTTGAAAAATTTATGAGAAGAATTCAAACAAGGTTAAGAACTAGAGAGGAAGGAAATTTGGGATACTTGTAACTATCTCCAGGTAGAGGAAGAAAGGGAAGAAGATCTCAAAGGTCTCCATCTCCACAAAATAGAACATTATCAACACCTCCACCTAGTAGGCCTTTCATTCAATCAACCAGAGTTCTTAGACTAGTTATAATGGTGCATCTACAACAACAACCACCGCAAGATCCCCCAAATCCTTATGTCAATTTCACTAGTAGTAGCCTACTTGCTCTTAATGTACAAAATCCAATTCCAATTGCAGCATTGAAGAACATTCCATATTTCACTAGACAGAACCATATAACTTTGATTGACCACATTCAAGACATTGCAAATGTCTGTGCTATACATGAAGTTAATGAAATGTATATGGATGTCAAATTGTTGGCCTCTTATTTCAAAGGCAAGGCTTTACAATGGTTCAAAAGCTTGACAACGGGATCAATTCAAAATTGGGATCAGTTATTTGGGGAGAAGGTAGACAACTTATCTCTATTGGAACATCTAGCCACAATTAAGAGAGTACCAAATGAGTAGATGGCTAATTTCAACTTCAAGTTTCAAAAGACATGGGATAGAATTCTGCTTACTGTGAGACCAATAGCTGAAGGTTCCTTTCTTTACTTCCTAAAATATCTAAATTCTAATATTATGAAGATGATACAATCCATGAGAGGTACAACTTTACCCATAGCCTATAAAATTACTATTAGAGATGAAAATTGTTTGATTCAAGCTGGTAAACTTGTACCTAGGCCACCCATGCATCTTTATCTAGAATTAGGAAGTCTAGGCACTAGCTAGGAACCTACAATAGCTCTCATTACTACAACAAAAAATCAAAACTCTACTGAATCTTCTACCTCTTCTTCTAGTACCTCAAATGAGCTTCAAGAAGTCATGAAATAGTTGCAAAACTTAGGCAATGAGTTGGTGACAATTAAGAGGCAAAAAGCTTAAAATTTCAGGTCATATCAGCCTTAAACCCAGCCCAATAGGCCTCTGTATCAGCCTAATAAGGCACCTACTCAAGATGCAAATCAAAACCAAGTGAAACCTTGCTAATAGGCCATTTCAGCCTTACAATCCTAATGTTGTATCCATGTCTAGAGCCATGGTACCAGTGCAAAATAACATAACTCAAGAGTATGATTGGTGCTTCCCATGTAATCAACCTCATAACCAATCAATGTGTTTCAATGGTGCCTTAAATCAAGATCTTATGGTGACAACAACGGGTGTGGAAAAAAAGACAAGCCAAAAAGAAAATCAATAGTAGGAAGCTACCCAAGAGGTGCCTCCGAATGAGACCACACTTGTCAATTGGCAAGTCGAAGATTTCTACAGAATAAATTAGGTTCCAACTCAGGATGTGGCAGCCAATACAAGGTCGAAGAAGAGGAATATTAAAGAAGGCTAATCATCCAATCCAAACACTTTGCAACCCTCTATCACTCTAGAAGGTGTTAGTAGTCAAAGTGTAGTCCTGAATATGCAAAGTCAGCCCAAGCCACCTTCTAGACCATCTCATTCACCAGTTGTAACAACCCATGTGCAAGAGAAGACTTTGTAAGGTAAAGGCAATCATAAGGATAGTGCTTCTCCATTCACCATCATTGAGAAAATGAAGAAAAATAATGTGAAAATTTCAATGTGGGAGTCATTGGCTATCCCAGGCCAAATGGATCTGCTGCAAGCTACCATGGCAAATTGTTCTGCATCAAATCAGCCATCCAAAGAAAAATAAAAGTTGTTCACCAATACATCTCAGCAAGGAGGAAATCAAGGAGGTCAATGAGGTAAAAATATGAAACCTCCCCCATTCTCCATATCTCTAATTATTGGAAGCAATATTGTACACAATTACATGATTAATTCGGGAGAAAACAACTTTGTCATGCCGAAAAAATAGCTGATCAACTAGGCCTTCAATATGAAGTCATTTCTATAGGTGTAGTGTAATTGGACGGGACATTGGTAACAACAGTTACAGTAATCAAAGGATTGAGCCTCACATTACATGTATGTCCCAATGTGACCATCTTGCATTGTGTTTTTCAAGAGACTTTACTACTAAAATCAGAGGCTATTTGTTTGCTAATTGGTCACATATGCTATTTAGAACAAGGTATGGGGCTAAGGAAACAATCAGATATGAGCCTATTGCAAAATTTCATATTGAGCCTCATACACAAAATCCAATCAATGCAAATTGTTCAGCCTTTAATCAAGAAGATTGTCCAAGAACTTATGAAGCGGATACCAAATTTGGAAGCATTCCAAACTTAACTATTGATGAATGGGAAAACAAGAGGCATGCATTTGATTCATACAAAGAAATGGAAGAGGCTGAATTAACAGTCTATTACTTGTATGAAGAAAATTCACCTCTCCCTAGCATCACCAAGCTGGACCACAATGATGATAATGAGGTATGGAAACTATTCTTTAATGGCTCAAGGATTAATAAGGTGCTGGACGAGGAGCAATGCTGGTTTAACCTCAAGGTAAAAAATATTACTCAACTTTCTATTTTTAGTTTTCTTTCTCAAATAACACAGCCGAGTATGAATTCTGATTCATAGATTGCATTGGGTGACATAGAGAGGTATTAAAAACTTGTAAGTTTTTGGAGATAGTGAGTTGATTGCGAACCAAGTTAGGGGACAAAATGCTACCAAGAATGATCTCTTGAAGAACTATAAGAATTGGGTATGTGATCTCATTGAATATTTTGAATATTTTAGTATCAAATCCATCCTGAGAAATAAAAACGAAACAACAGACAAGATTATAGAAATTAGGGAAGCATTTGATGTTGTGGAAAGTATCAAAAGTGAGAAAAATCAACCCCATATCAAGGTTGTGGTAAGTTTGGTTGTTCCTGACAATAACACAACTGACTTGACCAAGCCCACAACTGACCCCTCAGGAGAAAAGGAGGGAAAGTTGGCTATTTTACTAAAAATAGCCATCTTTGACCTAACCGACATCGTTCCCTACGCGACCGGCGTCGGTTAGGTGACCACCATCGGTTCCCTGTAAATGACCTCCCCCAACCAAAACAAAGGGATCCCAAATTCATTTTGCAAGAGAGGGACAAGTGAGAGAGAGAGAAGAGGTTGCAGAGAGGAGTATTAAACCCAAGATTGTAACTGAGCAACTAGATCATGGTCACACTCATCCAAACATTGGGAGAGTCAGAGGATAGCTTCATCAGCTCACTTCCAATTGTCGGATCATCCCAACTGAGCCTTACCTTCGCCACTGCATTCCTTGGACCTGCATCCACATCAGAAACTAGTAAGTAGTCTCTTTTATTACCTTGTATGCTTCTAGACACTACTTTGTGAACTTTTGATTCATAGTGATTATAAGATCACTCCTGGATCTACCACCCGGCAGCACCCTACACCTAACCTTCATTCATCCATCTCTATATTGCCCCAAAGACAACTTTCTCACTCTTTGAGTCTTCTCTATCACCGTACTACTCCCCTCAACCATCTACCAACCTTCTAAATCCCGTAACAACCTTACAACTAACCTCCATTTAAAATCCCCTAAATCACTGCCCTTACCAATATCGGTTATCCCCTACCGCTACCGGTTTTATAACCACGGTCGGTTATCTAGTGACCGACATCGGTCACTGTGAATTATACCAAAAACCAACCTTTCACCTATTTACCTCCAAACAATCTCATATCCAACCTTGTCTATCCCTGTAACTTTCTCTGAGCGTATCAATAACTAGTGACCAAACAAACAACATGACATTTTATTATTGGTAGTTTAGTCTCTATTGCTTTTAGTAACGAGGTACCTAAATCATGATTTCGCAATAACTTCTTTATTATCATTTGCATTAATTTGTTTTAAAAGGGAACTGACCACCTTCGAAAGGAAGTCTAATATTTCCTGGCCCCAAGGTAGTTCCCTCACTTATTGTTTAATGAAAATCTGGTGGTCTTGCATTCTTATTTACAGGGAGTCCTTCCCAGACAAAAACGATCTCTTTGCAATCGGTCTGATCTCTGTACGGTACGTGCACACCTTCCCAACACTCAACAGGTATTCCTCCTAGCCCTAACCCTTATCTATTTCTCAAGAGAATGAAAAGATAGAAATAACTCTATTCTGGAACAAAAATTCTATGCGAAACATTTTGGCACGCCCGATGGGACCTTTCTCAAGTTTCTTTCTTTCTTGCTTGTTTTCATATAGGGAGCACACTTGCTGTTTCTTTCTTCTAAATATTCAAAAAATATTTTGTCATTTTGGTAAAAGAACTTGTCTTTCTTTCACATCTTTGCATTAGTGAAAGTCATCTTCTTAACCTCTTCTCTTTCTTTGCTTCATCGAATATCATTTTCGATTTGGGTTTAAAACATGTGCATAACATTCTTGCGTGCTGTTTTTAATTCTAGCGAACGTAGATTAAGTAATAGGTCGTACACGTGGGGGTGATATCCATGGTATTGACAAGAAATTAATCTTACTCTCACTGAACAATACATACCAAATCACATCATAATCTACACAACATCTCAAACATCCCCCTTCCCACGGTATTCCTCCGCCCGATTGAGGTAGCCTTACAAGCTAAAACAAACTTGACATCTCCCTTAGGTCTTTTGTTTAGGATTGACATCATCTTGCATCTAAGGCATAAGCCCAAAGTGATTAAAACTAATCCTAGGGTTAGTCTCTTGATTTGTTTGTGTATCTTGCTTGTTTTTTTTTCTTTCAGTTTTGTTTCTCTGTTATACCCTGTCTTAGTGATCACTTTAAACAGTTTGGTGGGTATACTAAGCCTTGTTATCCCCAAACCAGCAGCCTCTTACATTCTCTCTTTGCCTTCACAGTGACTGACACTGGTCCTCTTCTACTGACATCGGTTATACTGACTGAGGCCGGCTACCATCTGACCGACATTGGTTACCAAACCGATATCAGTTACTATGTTTCACAGTTCCTAACAAACCAACAACCTACCAATTCCAACATTTTGTTATTGTTTCTGTTCCTGATTGACTAATTCTCTATTGTATCCTCTTGTCCATGGTGGTTATCACCCGTCAACAAGCCATAGCCATGGTTTCACATGCTTATTTCGTGTCTTTGCCTGAGTCACCCCCTTTGCATCCTATGGCGAATCCTACAAACACCAGTGCTTTTCCCAAGATCCCTGTAGGAGATCCGAACTTTGCCAAATTTTTGGATGCTAATCCTAGCGCCGTATAGTATTATTTGTCTCATACCCCTGATTGTACACCCGACAGTCAGCTCCTCTTTGGTATGCCTATTAATATAACCGCTCACTTAGCCCCTTCCCCACCTAATAACTCCACCTCACCATTTTCATCCTTATCCCCGTCTCCTAGCTTAGTGGCTTTGGTGGTTCATACTGCACCAATTGGCCTTCCTATGGTTAATCTGGGGCCCCACATATCACTACCGTCCACTACCCCTACCTCATATCTCCCACAGATTGCCTCTTTCATAACTCGCTCTCTACCATCTATCCACATGAGCTTTCCCTCTCAGGCTCCGTCCACCTTTTCATTTCCGCAGACTCATCCGGTGGCCTCAACATCTTATATAGGACACCCTTATTTGGCCACCCCAACACATTCAGCTCTTGGCCCAATCCTCCTCCGTTTATGATGACATCACCATCATCTGACCTAACCAATGATTTAATGAAACAGATGATGGATAAGATGCAAAATCTTGAGGCTTCTTTTTCAGGAAGCTGTAACACCCTGACATACGAGCAAGTTTGTTAGGAGACTATTCATCCTTATTTTCTCCTTCATACATATCCTCCTCAATGGGAATTACCGAAATTTACTCGCTTTAGTAGTAAGGAGGACCCTCAACAACACTTGCGATCATTTAGACATGCCTGCTATTTGATTGCTCATGAAGATGCCTTACTACTTCGTACCTTCCCCATATCCTTATCAGGACCTGCCTTGGTGTGGTACAGTGCTGTAGCCCAGCACTCAATCTTCTCCTTTAACCAGTTAGCCCAATCTTTCTTGGATCACTTCTCCATCAATATTGCCAAGAAAGTATCCATTACCGACCTCTATGCCATCTGACAATTTGAAGACGAGTCTATCGCAGATTTCATTGGACAATGGCAGGGCCTCATCAAACAACTTACTTATGCCTTACCTCAGGCCGAGATCATCAAACTCTTTACGCGGGCCTGCACTAAACACATTTCTCCTACCCTCCAAATTCAAACTTTCTGCACCTTTGATGAGGCCTTTACTATGGCTCGGAAACTAGAGATTCGAGCCTGAGAGATTATGATGTGATTTGGTATGTGTTGTGCAGTGAGAGTAAGATTAATTTCTCATCAATACCATGGATATCACCCCCATTTGTATGACCTGTTACTTAATCTACGTTCACTAGAATTAAAAAAAGCAAGCAAGAATGTGATGCACATGTTTTAAACCCAAATCGAAAATGATATTCGATGAAGTAAAGAAAGAGAAGAGATTAAGAAGATGACTTTCACTAATGCAAAGATGAGAAATAAAGACAAGTTATTTTACCAAAATGACAAAATATGTTGTGAATAATTAGAAGAAAGAAACAACAAGTGTGCTCCCTATATGAAAACAAGCAAGAAAGAAAGAAACCCGAGAAGGGTCCCACTGGGCGTGCTAAAATGTTTTGCACATAATTTTTGTTCCAGAATAGAGTTATTTCTATCTTTTCATTCTCTTGAGAAACAGATAAGGGTTAGGGCTAGGAGGAATACCTGTTGAGTGTTGGGGAAGGTGTGTGTGCGTACCGTAGAGAGATCAGACTGATTATGAAGAGCTCCTTTTTGTCTGGGAAGGACTACCTATAAATAAGACTGCAAGACCACTAGATTTTCAAATCTCTAGTTTCCGAGCCATAGTAAAGGCCCTCATCAAAGGTGCGGAAAGTTTGAATTTGGAGGGTGGGGAGAAATGTGTTTAGCGCAGGCTCGCGTAAAGAATTCGATGAGCTCAGCCTAAGGTAAGGCATAAGTAAGTTGGTTGATGAGGCCCCACCATCATCCAACAAAATCTGCGATAGACTCATCTTCAAATTGTCAGATGGCATAGAGGTCGGTAATGGATACTTTCTTGGTAATATTGATGGAGAAGTGATCCAAGAAATATTGGGCTAACTGGTTAAAGGAGAAGATTAAGTGCTAGGCTACAGCACTGTACCACTCCAAGGCAGGTCTTAATAAGGACATGGGGAAGGTACGAAGTAGTAAGGCATCATCATGAGCAATCAGATAGAAGGCATATCTAAACGATCGCAAGTGTTGTTGAGGGTCCTCCTTACTACTAAAGTAAGTAAATTTTGGTAATTCCCATTGAGGAGGATATGTATGAAGGGGGACAGAAGGATGAATAGGCTCCTGACAAACTTGCTCATATGTCAGGGTGTTACGGATTCATGAAACAGAAGCCTCAAGATTTTGCATCTTGTCCATCATCTGTTTGATTAAATCATTGGTTGGGTCAGATGATGGTGCTATCGTCGTAAACAAAGGAGGATTGGGCCAAGAGCCGCATGCCCTCTTTCATTAACTCGCTCTCCTCACCATCTATCCAACAATGAGCTTTCCCCTCCACGGCTCCTCCACCTTTTCATTTCCCCCGCAAATCTCATCCGTGGCCCTCCAACTCTTTATATATGGACACCCTTATTTTTTGGCCACCCCAACAATCATCATTTTTACCCCTTACAACATTCACCCCACCATTGTCTAGTATCAGCTCTTTTCTTGGTCCCAATCCCTCCTCCGTTTATGATTACAGTCACCATCATCGACCTAACCAATGATTTAATGAACGATGATGGATAAGATGCAAAATCTTGAGGCTTCTTTTTTCAGGAAGCTGTAACACCCTTGACATACGAGCAAGTTTGTTAGGAGACTATTCATCCTTATTTTTCTCCTTCATACATATCCTCCTCAATGGGAATTACCGAAATTTACCTCGCTTTATAGTAGTAAGGAGGACCCTCAACAACCATTGCGATCATTTAGACAATGCCTGCTATTGATTGCTCAATGAAGATGCCTTACTACTCCGTACCTTCCCATGTCCTTATCAGGACCTGCCTTGGTGTGGTACAGTGCTTTAGTCCCAGCACTCAATCTTCTCCTTTAAACC
The DNA here is from genome assembly GCA_019776745.2 of Taxus chinensis. NCBI lineage: Eukaryota > Viridiplantae > Streptophyta > Pinopsida > Cupressales > Taxaceae > Taxus > Taxus chinensis. Next base: position 41,225,252 of record CM034151.1, read on the forward strand.
AGTTAGCCCAATCTTTCTTGGATCACTTCTCCATCAATATTGCCAAGAAGAGTTATCCATTACTGACCTCTATGCCATCTGACAATTTGAAGACGAGTCTATCGCAGATTTCATTGGACAATGGCAGGGCCCTCATCAAACAACTTACTTATGCCTACCTCAGGCCGAGATCATCAAACTCTTTACGCGGGCCTGCACTAAACACATTTCTCCTACCCTCCAAATCAAAACTTTCTGCACCTTTGATGAGCCTTTACTATGCTCGGAAACTAGAAGATTCGAGCCTTGAGAGATTATGATGTGATTTGTATGTGTTGTCAGTGAGAGTAAGATTAATTTCCTCATCAATACCATGGATACACCCCCATTTGTATGACCTGTTACTTAATCTACGTTCACTGGGAATTAAAAAAAGCAAGCAAGAATGTGATGCACATGTTTTAAACCCAAATCGAAAATGATATTCGATGAAGTAAAGAAAGAAGAGATTAAGAAGATGACTTTCACTAATGCAAAGATGAGAAATAAAGACAAGTTATTTTACCAAAATGACAAAATATGTTGGGAATAATTAGAAGAAAGAAACAACAAGTGTGCTCCCTATATGAAAACAAGCAAGAAAGAAAGAAACCCGAGAAGGGTCCCAACTGGGGCGTGCTAAATGTTATTGCACAGAATTTTTGTTCCAGAATAGAGTTATTTCTATCTTTTCATTCTCTTGAGAAACAGATAAGGGTTAGGGCTAGGAGGAATACCTGTTGAGTGTTGGGAAGGTGTGTGCGTACCGTAGAGAGATCAGACTGATTGTGAAGAGCTCCTTTTTGTCTGGGAAGGACTACCTATAAATAAGAATGCAAGACCACTAGATTTTCGAATCTCTAGTTTCCGAGCCATAGTAAAGGCCTCATCAAAGGTGCGGAAAGTTTGAATTTGGAGGGTGGGAGAAATGTGTTTAGCGCAGGCCCGCGTAAAGAGTTCGATGAGCTCAGCCTGAGGTAAGGCATAAGTAAGTTGGTTGATGAGGCCCCACCATCATCCAACAAAATCTGCGATAGACTCGTCTTCAAATTGTCAGATGGCATAGAGGTCGGTAATGGATACTTTCTTGGTAATATTGATGGAGAAGTGATCCAAGAAATATTGGGCTAACTGGTTAAAGGAGAAGATTAAGTGCTAGGCTACAGCACTGTACCACTCCAAGGCAGGTCTTAATAAGGACATGGGGAAGGTACGAAGTTAGTAAGGCATCATCATGAGCAATCAGATTAGAAGGCATATCTAAACGATCGCAAGTGTTGTTGGAGGGTCCTCCTTACTACTAAGTAAGTAAATTTTGGTAATTCCCATTGAGGAGGATATGTATGAAGGGGGGACAGAAGGATGAATAGGCTCCTGACAACTTGCTCATATGTCAGGTGTTACGGATTCATGAAACAGAAGCCTCAAGATTTTGCATCTTGTCCATCATCTGTTTGATTAAATCATTGGTTGGGTCAGATGATGGTGCTATCGTTGTAAACAAAGGAGGATTGGGCCAAGAGCCGATACTAGACAATGGTGGTGTTGAATGTTGATAAGGTAACGATGATGAATGTGTTGGGGCAGCCGAATAAGGGTGTCCTATATAAGATTTTGAGGCCACCGGATGAGTCTACGGAAATGAAAAGGTGGGCGGAGCTTGAGATGGAAAGCTCGTCTGGATTGATGGTAGAGAGTGAGTTACGAAAGAGGCAATATGCGGGAGAGATGAGGTAGCGGCAGTGGACGGTAGTGATATGTGGGGCCCCAGATTAACCAAAGGAAGGCCAATTGGTGCAGTATGAACCACCAAAGCCACTGAGCTGGGAGACGGGGCTAAGGATGAAGACGGTGAGGTAGAGTTATTAGGTGGGGAAGGGGCTAAGTGAGCAGCTATACTAATAGGCATACCAAAGAGGAGTTGACCGTCTGGTGTACGATCAGGGGTATGAGACAAATAATACTGTACGGCACTAGGATTAGCATCCAAAAATTTGGCAAAGTCTGGATCTCCTACAGGGATCTTGGGAAAAGCACTGGTGTCCATAGGATTCCCCATAGGATGCAAGGGGGGTGACTCAAGAAAAGACACAGAACAAGCATGTGAAACCATGGCTGCGGCTTGTTGCCGGGTGATAACAACCATGGACAAGAGGATACAATAGAGAATTAGTCAATCAGGAATAGAAACAACAACAAAATGTTGGAATTGGTAGGTTGCTGGTTTGTCAGGAATTGTGAAACACATTAATTGATATTGGTTTGGTAACTGATATCGGTCAGACGGTAGCCAGCGTCGGTCGGTGTAACCGATGTCAGTAGAAGAGGACCGGTGTCAGTCACTGTGAAGGAAAAGAGAGAATGTAACAGGCTGTTGGTTTGGGGATAACAAGGCTTAGTATACCCACCAAACTATCTGAAGTAATCACTGAGACAGGGTATAATAGAGAAACAAAACTGAAAGAAAAAAAACAAGCAAGATACACAAGCAAATCAAGAGACTAACCCTAGGATTAGTTTTAATCACTTTGGGCTTATGCCTTAGATGCAAGATGATGTCAATCCTAAACAAAATACCTAAGGGAGATGTCAAGTTTGTTTTGGCTTATAAGGTTACCTCAATCGGAGCGGAGGAATACCGCGGGAAGGGGGGATGTTTGAGATGTTGTGTAGATTATGATGTGATTTGGTATGTGTTGTGCAATGAGAGTAAGATTAATTTCTCATCAATACCGTGGATATCACCCCCACATGTACGACTTATTACTTAATCTACGTTCACTAGAATGAAAAACAACAAGCAAGAATGTGATGCACATGTTTTAAACCCAAATCGAAAATGATATTTGATGAAGCAAAGAAAGAGAAGAGGTTAAGAAGATGAATTTCACTAATGCAAAGATGTAAAAGAAAGACAAGTTCTTTTACCAAAATGACAAAATATTTTGTGAATATTTAGAAGAAAGAAACAGTAAGTGTGCTCCCTATATGAAAACAAGCAAGAAAGAAATAAACCTAAGAAGGGTCCCATCAGGCGTGCCAAAATGTTTCGCACAAAATTTTTGTTCCAGAATAGATTTATTTCTATCTTTTCATTCTCTTGAGAAATAGATAAGGGTTAGGGCTAGGAGGAATACTTGTTGAGTGTTGGGAAGGTGTGTACGTATTGTAGAGAGATCAAACTGATTGTGAAGAGCTCCATTTTGTCTGGGAAGGACTACCTATAAATAAGAATGCAAGACCACCATATTTTCGTTAAACAATAAGTGAGGGAACTGCCTTGGGCCCAGGAAATATTAGACTTCCTTTCGAAGGTGGTCAGTTCCCTTTTAATAAAAATTAATGCAAATGATAATAAAGAAGCTATTGCAAAATCACGATTTAGGTGCCTTGTTACTAAAAGCAATAGAGACTAAAATACCAATAATAAAATGTCATACTATTTGTTTGGTCACTAGTTATTGATACGCTCAGATCAAGTTACAGGGATAGACAAGGCTGGATATGAGATTGTTTGGAGGTAAATAGGTGAAAGGTTGGTTTTTGGTATAAGTCACAGTGACCGATGCCGGTCACTGGATAACCAACCATGGTTATAAAATCGGTACCGGTAGGGGATAACCGATATCGGTAGGGGCAGTGATTTAGGGGATTTTAAATGGAGGTTGGTTGTAAGGTGGTTACGGGGTTTAGAAGGTTGGTAGATGGTTGAGGGGAGTAGTAGGGTGATAGAGAAGACTCAGAGAGTGAGAAAGCTGTCTTTGGGGCAATATAGAGATGGATGAATGAAGGTTAGGTGTAGGGTGTTACCGGGTTGTAGATCCAGGAGTGAGCTTATAATCACTATGAATCAAAAGTTCACAAAGTAGTGTCTAGAAGCATACAAGGTAATAAAAGAGACTACTTACTAGTTTTTGATGCAGATGCAGGTCCAAGGAAGGCAGTGGTGAAGGAAAGGCTTAGTTGGGATGATTCGGAAATCGGAAGTGAGCTGATGAAGCTATCCTCCAACTCTCCCAATGTTTGGATGAGTGTGACCGTGATCTAGTTAATCAGTTATAGTCTTAGGCTCAATACTCCTCTCTGCAACCTCTTATGTCTCTCTCTCACTTGTCCCTCTCTTGCAAAATGAATTCGGATCCCTTTGTTTTGGTTGGGGGAGGTCATTTATAGGGAACTGATGGTGGTTACCTAACCGACACCGGTCACATAGGGACCGATGTTGGTTTGGTCAAATTTGGCTATTTTTAGTAAAATAGCTAACTTTCCCTCCTTTTCTCCCGAGGGGTCAGTTGTGGGCTTGGTCAAGTCATTATTAGGTTCATTTTGGTTCGGGTGAGGGGTGATGAGTCATGGGTGTGGGTCTGGACCAAGTTATAGGTCTTAATTAGGTTAGTTTAGGGTTAGGGCCAAGTCATGGTGAGGTGGCGAGGTGAGGTGGCAGGGCTAGAGATGTGGATTTATTAATTATAAGGTAATTAATAAATAATTAAGTGTGTAAGGTTTAGGTGGTGAGGTAGGGTTAGGTTGCTAGATGAGATGCGGGGCACAGGGCATCGTAAGACCCAAATTTGGTGTCTACATTTACCCCTTGTTGTCGTGTAGCATGTCTTGTAAAGCTGTAGTGACAATAATAAGAAGTGGTTTCCCCAGTTAAGGGTATAGGTAATCCCCCTCAAATCTATCATAAATTGAGGCGATGTGAAATCAGGGATAGGGTTGATAAAGGGTGAATGCTGATGAGATGATGGTAAGATGGCGAGGTGTTGTCCACTCAAAATTCCCTGCTCTAATAAAAGTAAAATTTCAAAATTTTGACTTATGAGTGTTTTCTCTAAAGTGCCTAAGTCGTGAAAATTGAGAAAATATGTGTTTCGGGTCATTTTGTATGTATTTTGGGCCTGTCGGACATTTTTGTCCCGCCTGTCCCAAGTACGAAAGTGCATTTTGTTCCCCGATCGGCTGAAATCCCTGAAGTTGTTCCATTTTCGGGCCCGTCGGAACTTTTTGTCCCAATTGTCCCAAAACTTTTTGTGCGAGATGTTCCAATTTCGGCCGAACCGCCTGAACCGCGTACTTCGCACTTTCTTGTCCCAAATGTCCCAATTTCAAAAGTGCGCTCTATTCCAATTTCACCTGAAACACCCGAACCGCGTACTCCGGAACTTTTTGTCCCGAATGTCCCAAGTCCAAACGGGCCTTCTGTTCCATTTTCGGCCGATTCGCCTGAACCGCGTCCTTCGGAACTTTTTGTCCCGAATGTCCCAAAGTTAAAAAGTGCACGCTGTCCCATTTTCGGCTGAAACTCCCGAGTCGCGTACTTCAGAGCTCTTTGTCCCAAATCAAAAAATGTAAACTGTTCCATTTTCAGCCGGTTCGCCCGAACCGCGTCCTTCACGTATTTCCGTCCCAAATGTCCCAAAATGCATTTGTGCGTCTTCTCCCTGTTTCGTCCGAATCGGCTGAGCCTCGTGTTTCGCGCATTCGCGTCTCACATGTCCCAAGTGAACCTAATGCAATTCATACTTAGTTTTTCCCGCTCGACCCAAATGTGCTAAATTTGAATTTAAGTTACGAAGATCAAATTTCAAGGACATCTGGCAGAAGGACGACATCAGTTTTCAAAGATATCCATTGTCATCTTCAATATGAAACGTCTGGTGTATCCCTCGTGGAAAAGACATAGCTGAGACGTTAAAGAAATTCAAGAAGCGGTTCCTGAAGACGGTGGGTCCTTCTCAGTGACTGTCCACCTGTCTCCTTCTTCATTCTTTTCTCTTCTTCCTATTCCTTTCGTATTCCATGTAATTAGTTAAGAAATTGCGTTTGGCATTCCTTAACTATTCTCTAGTTAAAAGAAACAGTTACGAGGAGTAACCGAATTGTAAGCTATATAATGGCCTTCTTTGCGCCATTTTGGAGAAAGGAAGAACTTGGCATATTTTTTGCAAGTGTAAATAGATTATAGAGAAATCAATACAGAAGGACTTTCCTTTCTTTGTCTATCTGATCTCTGTCTGTTCTAAGCTTTCATTTGTTTTCTTTGTGAAGATCATTTATCTCAAATTCGTTAGTCTCATCGATTGCATACTCTTCAACTTTGCAAGCTCGGTGATCTTGTACAACCAAGAAGGAACTTTGTGTCCTTGATTGATGAATTTTTGTTACGTTAAGAAACTTTGTGTTCTGACAGATGTTATTTATAGAACTTTGTGTCTGTAAATTCCATCTTACTTGTTCTATACGAATGATCTTGTTTTCAATTCATGGTGACTTCGCATACATAAAGAATTACTCTGATATCTATAATTCTGTATGGTTGCCTTTCTGCTCTTTTCTATGCTCTCATTTCCTCAGTCCTTTTGTAATTGATGACCTTCATAGAAAACACTTTCGTGGTATCCAAGTTTAACCAACAAATCATGTCCTGTACATTTGTAAATAGGTTTGTTTCTGAATAAGGGAACCTCTCCCATCAAAGAGGAGGGACTTCTTGTCCCCTGACTGTTGCTCTTCTAAAAAGTCCTATTTGAAAACCAATAGTTTTTGGCGACTCCGCTGGGGAAAATCACATTCCAGTTCAGTAATTTTTGATCATCTTTTGATCTGGCGACTTCGTGTTTTACTCGAGGGAGAAGGACCCTTGGTATTGAAGAATCTCAGTTTTAACTTTTGGAGCAGCAGGGTTTTCCTTTCCCTTCAACAAGAAATAGAAGGACTCATTCGACAAGCACACCACCTGTTCAAGAAAGAAGTCCTGCGGGTGGTATTCCTTCAAAGCCTGCTAGTCCCAATCTACGAGCTTTGATCCTCGCTGGTGTTAAAGTTCCTCTCCAAGCCGTATTTCCAAGAATGGCGGCACAATTGCCATGGGGTCAACGTGTCGGGCCTCTGGCCCTTACTCAGCCTCTACATGAGTTACCCAGAGGTAACCGGAAGAACTTCCCAAAATTCAAAGGTGATGGCAAAGTGCACCCTGACGAACACATCGCAGCCTTCGTTGTTGCATGTGGAGTTCTGGGAGTCGAATATGAAGACGTCTCCGTAAGGCTGTTTGTTGAGACGTTACAAGAAAATGTTGCTGATTGGTTCTTTCACCTTCCAGCTAGTGCTATAACCGACTGGGACACCATGAGAACCTAGTTCGAGAATCATTTCAAGCTAGCAGAAGATGTGCATGCTTTGCGTGCCCAAATTTCTTAGATAAAGAAAGATTCGCAAGAACCCATGAGAGAGTTTGTGGCTCGGTTCAACAGGTTGGTAAATAAAATTCCAGCAAACACCCGACCTGTTGATCGGATTCAAAAATGTTTCTTTCTAAATGCCCAATCACCTAAAGTTAGTTATGCACTAAGAAGGGCTAATCTCGGAACACTAGCTCTGGATCAAGAACTGGCTATTAGTATCGAAGATGACTTGATCATGTCAGGGAAGTTGAGAAGAGACCCTCCCAAATCTAAGTCTGCTGCTTCTTCCTCTTCCACCCCTGGACCTAGTACTGATCCATTAGTCCAGAAACTCGCAAATGATCTTGTCGCTATAAAGAAACAGTTGGCTCAGCATGCCCCGTATGTAGATGTTCCAAGAAGAAATTTTCAGCCCAGAAATCGTTTGCCTACTCCTCACACAAGACTAGCACTTGAAGGACCTCCTGTTAAGGTTCCTGTGAACGCAACCTGTGAAGTTGAAGGGCCAGATGATGATGAAACTTACGAGGAGTTTGTGGAGGAATTTGATGATGAGGCAGAGGAACTTGAGGGATCTCAAGTGAATTTCTTTACCACTGAGGGCATTGATGATTATGATGAAGTGGTAGCAGACATGAACAACGAATCTTTTGCTGTCATGACTTTAGAACAAACAAAACAGAGGGAAAAGGTGACACAACCCATAAAGAAATCTAAGGAGCAGTCGGCAACTATCCCTGTAATTACAAGAAGAGGATCTCCTATCCCTACTTCGTCTACATAGAAGGTGAGTCCTATCAATCCAGTTACCAAAGTTTCTTCTTCTTTTTCTCCTAAAGTTGATAAGCCTAGAATTCCAAATGATGATGGCCCGTCCACTTCTGGATCCTTTGATATTGTTGATCACCTGAAAAAGACCAAGGTAAAAATCTCAGAAGCTGAGTACTATCAAACCCATCCCAAAGCCTTTGCCAAAATGATCCACTTTGTTAATTCCAACTCTAAGACCACTTCTAAAGGCCTTCTACTCCTCCCTTTGCGCCACAGCCCTGTCTGGTAGCTGCTGTCACCTCGCCTGGTGACAATATTAAACCATTTTATGTAACACTTCTTATAGCTGGCCATAGGCTCAGTAATTGTGTCATTGACTCAGGAGCCTCAGATAATGTAATACCTGCTAAAGTAGCTCATGCTTTAGGCCTGACCCTCACTCGCACTTATGGATCCTGTTACTCCATGGAAAGCAAAGAAGTGCCCCTAGTTGGAAGGATTAAAGATGCACAAGTGGCCTTTGCTGCTTTGCCTGAAAAGAAAGTCTTGGCTACCATCCTAGTAGCAGACATTCCTCCTTCTTACGGAATGTTGCTAAGTAGGAAATTTTGCAAAGATGTGGGTGGGAAAATCCAGATGGACTGGTCGCATGCACTCATACCTGTCAATGGACAAATGAAGAAACTGTTGCCTGAGAAACAATCTGAGTATATTGTGCAGAAAACAGATGATCCTAAGGCACAAATACTCTATGAGGATATGGGGCATGGTAATTACATGATTCTGTCCCCTGATGAAATCCAACCCTCCAAAGTATCACCTAAAGATCCCAATGGTGTTTGGATTTTAGAATTTTATGGAAGTTGTTCCTCAGCTGGTTCTGGAGCTGGTGTCCTGCGAGTGTCACCTGAAGGATGCCTACATCCTTTTTCATTTAAGTTGCAGTTTGAAAACACTAATAATACAGCAGAGTATGAGGCTCTCATTCTTGGACTGCAAGTGGCCAAAGAACAAGATGTGAAGAACCTTCTGGCTCGTGGTGATGCAGAGTTGATTGTAAAGCAGGTCAGAAATCTCTTTCAGGTAAAAAATGGGAGACTGAAGCATTACCGGAATCAGGTTTGGGATTCCATTGAATTCCTTGATGCTTTCTCTATTGAGGCAATACCTAGGGAAAAGAATAGCAGGGCTGATTCACTGGCTGTCTCAGGGTCACTACTGATTCCCCATCCTGAATTCTCTCAGGATAAGTTCACTATTGAAATGGTCCACCGGCCTAGTATACCTGACAATACCAATAACTGGCAAGTTTTCAACGATGACCAACATTTTCTTTCCTTCCTGGAACTCAAGGGTAATTTCGAACAACTGTATTTTGAGGGAAGTGACAACCTGCCTCGTGAGAGTGTGTCCTTTGGCCAAGCTGTCACCCAAGGAGAAGAAACAGATCAGGAAGGGTGCATTAAACTCAAAGGAAACAAGATTCCTAAAGGGCTGGTGAGTTTGGAGGAACTATTTGATAAGCATGACAGGTATGTGAAATCTAAAGCTTCTACTGGACCTCAGCAATCAGCTGAGTATGATAAGATTGATATTGGGAGTTCTAATGACCCTAAGCTAGTAAATATTGGAAAATTTTGTACGGCAGATGAGAGGAGAAAAGCAATTGATCTCCTAAGAAGGTATAAGGACGTTCTTGCATATTCTTATGAAGATCTGAAAGCCTTCAAGCCAAAATATATGCAGCACTCGATTCCTCTCAAACCAGGAATTAAGCCTTTCAAGCAGAAACAAAGGCAATACAACCCCAAAGTAGCTGACACCATCTTTCAGGAGATACAGAAGTTGTTGAAAGCTAAAATTATCTTTCCTATTCACCATTCAACATGGATTGCAAATATTGTGCCTGTTAGAAAGAAGAATGGTGAGATCCACATCTGTGTTGATTTCAGGAACCTGAATCAGGCTTCTCTGAAAGATAATTACCCTTTGCCTATGATAAATCAAATATTGCAAGCAGTAATAGGATCTGAAATGTTATCTATGCTTGATGGATTTTCTGGATACAATCAGGTAGAGGTTGATACTGTAGATCAACATAAAACAGCTTTCACCATTCCTTGGGGTACCTTTGCCTACAAGAGAATGCCTTTTGGGCTTATTAATGCTGGTGCCACTTTCCAGAGAGCTATGGATCTGGCTTTTGGAAGCTTGAAAGGGAAGTGTATTGTCATATACCTTGATGACCTGACAGTGTTTTCCAAGACAAGAGCGGATCATTTTGATCACCTGGAGACAGTTCTGCTGAGATGCAGAGAGCATGGAATCTCTCTGAACCCTAAAAAATCTTTCTTCTGTGTTACAGAGGGAAAACTATTAGGGCACATTGTTTCCAAGGATGGTATTAAGATTGATCCTGAATGAGTTCAAGCCATCCAGAAAATTCCTCTCCCAATTAGTAAAAAGGGCGTGCATTCCTTCTTCGGTAAGACAAATTTTTTAAGAAGATTCATCCCTGATTTTGCTGAATTAACTTTGAATATTTCTCAGATGATGAAAGGGAAGCAAACATTTGGTTGGTCTTCTAAAGGAAAGGAATCCTTTGAGGGTATCAAGAAAGCTATCGCTAAAACTCCAGTTTTGGCCTGTCCCGATTTCAGCAAAGATTTCATCATCTATTGCTATGCTACAAATAATACCCTGGCTGCTGTCTTAACCCAAGAAGACTCCGATAAACATGAGCTACCAATTGCCTTCATGAGCTATATCCTGAAGAATCATGAGCTAAAATACACCATGATGGAGAAGCATGCTTTTGCAGTAGTCAAAGCTGTTAAGCAGTTCCGTTTCTATATCCTCAACTCTCACTCTATGGTGCTGGTTCCAGATACAACTGTTAAGTCAATTATTACACAGCAAGAATTTGGATCCAAGAGAGGGAACTGGGTGGCTAAAGTCCAAGAGTATGACATTGATATCAAACCAACCAAGCTGGTTCATGGAAGAGGTCTTTGTGAGCTCATTGCTGAAAGGGCCAAACATGAGTTGCTGGAGGAGAAAGCTGACCTTCCTACTGTTCTGTTCCTGAGTTCGGTTGATGAATGGTATGCTGACATTGCCCATTTTCTCACCTATGGGGAATGCCCCTCTCATTTAACTGCCAAAGAAAAGAGGACTGTTAAATTGAGGTCAGCACAATATGTATTATGGGAAAATGCTTTGTTTAAACGTGGCTTAGATGGGAGATTTCTAAAGTGTGTGGACAAATAATAGCAGAGAAAGTTGCTCTCAGCTTTTCACGATCAGGCATGTGGAGGGCACTATTCATCAACGGTTACAACTCATAAGATACTCCGGGGAGGGTACTACTGGCCTTCTTTGTTCAGAGATGCATCCAAGTGGGTGGATCAATGTGAGGCCTGCTAGACCTTTGTGGGAAGACCTAAATTGGCTTCTTTACCTCTCAAGCCAGTTGTGATTGAGGAGCCATTTCAACAGTGGGGTTTGGACTTCATTGGTACACTCAATCCTGCTTCTAGTGCTGGTCACACTCATGTGCTAACTGCCACTGACTACTTCACCAAATGGGTGGAAGCTATTCCAGTTAAGAGCACTACTTCTAAAGTGGTATGCAGCTTCATCAAAGAGAACATCTTGGTAAGGTATGGTGTGCCTAACAAGATTGTAACAGATAATGCCTCGAATTTCTCTTCAGCTGAGATAATGGACTTCTGCTATGGGTATGGTATTTCTTTGGTTCACTCTTCAGATTACTACCCTCAAGGAAATGGGCAGGCAGAATCTACGAACAAAAATCTGGTGACTATCATAAGGAAGTTAGTCAATGAGTCTCAGTGAAACTGGCACAAGAAGCTCTATGATGCTCTTTGGGCAGACAGGATTACAGCAAAGAGAGCTATTGGAATGTCTCCTTTTCAAGTGGTATATGGAGTTGAAGCTCAATTGCCAGTGACAGTGGAACTTCCGGCCTTGCATCTAATGAAGGCCATCGAGGATACTAGTTTCAGAGATGCCCTGGACAAGAGAATTATGTACCTGCACAAGCTGAATGAAGACAGATTGGTGGTTGCTGATAGGATATCTGTTCACCAGCAGAAGGTAAAGGTCCTGTTTGACAAAAAATCTAGGTTCAGATATTTCCAAGTTGGAGACATCGTACTGTTATGGGACAAAAGACATGAACCTCGTGGCAGCCATGGAAAATTTGATTCCCTGTGGCTCAGACCTTTCAAGATCAGACACTTTGCTGGTGAGAATTCCTTTTATCTTGATTACATGGATGGTTCTTCTCTCCCACTTCCTTATAGTGGGCAGTATCTCAAGTTGTTCAAGTCCTAGGTGATTAGGGAGTCCCTTGTATATTCTGTACAGTGTTTCCCTTCTGTTGTTTTTGTGTGTTGCCCTCTGTGTTGGTCTGTTTTTGACTCCATTGCCCAAGGGATAAGGCACTGGTCTGCTTCACCGAGTTTGTCTAATTTCTTGCCTTGTCTCATTCCTTGAATTTATGCCAAGTCATCCCCAGAAGGAGCCAGCTGTTGTCCACTCAAAATTCCCTGCTCTGATAAAAGTAAAATTTCAAAATTTTGAGTTATGAGTGTTTTCTCTAAAGTGCCTAAGTCGTGAAAATTGAGAAAATCTGTGTTTCGGGTCATTTTGTATGTATTTCAGGCCTGTCGGACATTTTTGTCCCGCCTGTCCCAAGTACGAAAGTGCATTCTGTTCCTCGATCGGCCGAAATCCCCGAAGTTGTTCCATTTTCGGGCCCGTCGGAACTTTTTGTTCTAAGTGTCCCAAAACTTTTTGTGCGAGATGTTCCAATTTCGGCCGAACCACCTGAACCGCGTACTTCGCACTTTCTTGTCCCAAATGTCCCAATTTCAAAAGTGCGCTCTGTTCCAATTTCGCCCGAAACACCCGAACCGCGTACTCCGGAACTTTTTGTCCCGAATGTCCCAAGTCCAAACGGGCCTTCTGTTCCATTTTCGGCCGATTCACCCGAACCGCGTCCTTCGGAACTTTTTGTCCCGAATGTCCCAAAGTTAAAAAGTGCACGCTGTCCCATTTTCGGCCGAAACTCCTGAGTCGCGTACTTCAGAGCTCTTTGTCCCAAATCAAAAAATGTAAACTGTTCCATTTTCGGCCGGTTCGCCCGAACCGCGTCCTTCGTGTATTTCCATCCCAAATGTCCCAAAATGCATTTGTGCGTCTTCTCCCTGTTTCGTCCGAATCGGCTGAGCCTCGTGTTTTGCGCATTCGCGTCTCACATGTCCCAAGTGAACCTAATGCAATTCATACTTAGTTTTTCCCGCTCGACCCGAATGTGCTAAATTTGAATTTAAGTTGCGAAGATCAAATTTCAAGGACAGCTGGCAGAAGGACGAAGCTTTCAAGACGCCGTTTACATCAGTTTTCAAAGATATCCATTGTCATCTTCAAGATGAAACGTCTGGTGTATCCCTCGTGGCAAAGACATAGCTGAGATGTTAAAGAAATTCAAGAAGCGGTTCCTGAAGACGGTGGGTCCTTCTCAGTGACTGTCCACCTGTCTCCTTCTTCATTCTTTTCTCTTCTTCCTATTCCTTTCGTATTCCATGTAATTAGTTAAGAAATTGCATTTGGCATTCCTTAACTATTCTCTAGTTAAAAGAAATGGTTACGAGGAGTAACCGAATTGTAAGCTATATAATGGCCTTCTTTGCGCCATTTTGAAGGAAGGAAGGACTTGGCATATTTTCTGCAAGTGTAAATAGATTATAGAGAAATCAATACAAGAGGACTTTCCTTTCTTTGTCTATCTGATCTCTGTCTGTTCTAAGCTTTCATTTGTTTTCTTTGTGAAGATCATTTATCTCAAATTCGTTAGTCTCATCGATTGCATACTCTTCAACTTTGCAAGCTCGGTGATCTTGTACAACCAAGAAGGAACTTTGTGTCCTTGATTGATGAATCTGTGTTACGTTAAGAAACTTTGTGTTCTGACAGATGTTATTTATAGAACTTTGTGTCTTTAAATTCCATCTTACTTGTTCTATACGAATGATCTTGTTTTCAATTCACGGTGACTTCTCATACATAAAGAATTACTCTGATATCTATAATTCTGTATGTTTTCCTTTCTGCTCTTTTCTATGCTCTCATTTCCTCAGTCCTTTTGTAATTGATGACCTTCATAGAAAACACTTTCGTGGTATCCAAGTTTAACCAACAAATCATGTCCTGTACATTTGTAAATAGGTTTGTTTCTGAATAAGGGAACCTCTCCCATCAAAGAGGAGGGACTTCTTGTCCCCTAACTGTTGCTCTTCTAAAAAGTCCTATTTGAAAACCAACACGAGGTAAGTTAAAGGAAGCAGACGCACATTGAAATGCAGTAGTGCGACCAGGGTACATGATTTAAAGAGAAAACAAGCAATTCATAGGCAAAGGTCGATAGTTTATCCAAACAAGGTTGATATAATCCTAGTATCCAAGGCATAGGAAGTAGCTCTAGGGGATATAATGGGTAAGGTACCGGAACGTTTAGGCATGTTCGGAAGAACCAAATGGTTGGTTTGGTTGAGATAAACGTCGTGGTCTCGGTCTAGGAAAAAATGGCTAGTTGATTAATTCAAGTATCCTAGTCATGTTAAAAAATGAAGAGGTGAGCTCGATTGAACAAACAGCTACATGATGGGTGGATAGAATCGTAATTTGTAGGCCTTGGTAGAGGTACTTAATTGGTGTGGTCTTGGGTCGGACCAATTGGTTGGGTGCGACTGTGGATCGAGCTGATTGGTTGGTTGCGGCCTTGGGTCGGGCCGATTGGTTGGTTGTGGCCTTGGGTCGGGCCAATTGGTTGGTTGCGGCCTTGGGTCGGGCCGATTGATTGGTTGCAGCCTTGGGTCGGGCTGATTGGTTGGTTGTGGCCTTGGGTCAGACCGATTGATAGGTTGTGGCCTTGGGTCAGGCCGATTGGTTGGTTGCGGCCTTGGGTTGGGCCAATTGATTGGTTGTGGCCTTGGGTTAGGTTGATTGGTTGGTTGCGGCCTTGGGTTGGGCCGATTGGTGAGTTGCAGCCTTCGGTCGGGCCGATGAATTCAAAATAAGGCTATTTAGAAAAGCCAGGGGTAGGTGATGTGGTGAAAAATGGAGATTGGTGGATAAGGGTAGGGCAGGAGTTAGGTTAAAATAAGCAGGTAACTGATATCGGTTAGGGGTGACTGATATCGGTCTTCTAGGGCACGACCTAACCGATATCAGTTAGAGGTCAAAACCTATAAAAAGAAAAAGCGGCATGTCATTTTCACATTGTGAATTTGAGCGCCAAAAAATATCTTGTTGAGTTTTTAATTGATTGTGTCAAGTGTTTGGGCTGAGTTGGCACTAGTTGAGTGGGTGAGTGAGTTATTTATTGGTAGGCCCCAGAGATTAGGAGGTAGAGCTTGATTGGTTGAGAACCCTGCTAAGGAGATTTGGAGCTATGACACAGGCTAGAGGAGCAGGAGGTGCTGGAGGTGTTGGAGGAGCTGGACCACCACCACCTATCCCACCATGACGACAAGAATATGTATGCTGATTTGAGTTATGATAACAATAAGAATGTTTGTGTTTTGAATGTTTGGATTGATAAAGGACAAAGGTGAGTGTTATCAATATAAATACGTGAAAATATTTATATTTTTAAGGAAAACACAACACATGTTAGGTTATGTTAGGGGATGGTCGAGCTAAACTTGGGAGACCCCATGTCTCCTAAGTGTTGCCTACATAGCCCATTGCACAAAGCAAGGAGGGGCCTCAGACCGATGTAGTTCTCCCTTAGGACTAGGGAGAGGTGAATTCAGGCAATTTGGTTGTGGTTAGGCAATTTGTTGGTTGGTAAAAGTTTGATGTTGGTAGGGTAATGTTGTTGGTGTTGGTAAGGTATTGGCGGTGTTGGTGTGGGTATAGGTGAAGCGAGGGTTAGCTTACCCAAGCATAGGAAACCGTGTCCTGATTAAGGTCAACACATAATCCTAGATTCAGGTAAAAGAGGAAAAAGTGTCCCATAGTTGGAAAGAGCTAAACAAACCACATATTATCATAGGATGAGCTTGAATCCCTAGGTACCTTGCATAGGCGAGAAGTCGATAGGTGAAAAGAGTTGTATAATCACAATATATCGGATATACGTCACGTCCCTTGAGTTTTATTGTTTTGAAGAATGGTGAGGTGAGGTGGATGGTATAGCTGGGGCGCAAAGAACTTGTTATAAGGTGATTATTCTGACAAAAGAGAACCAAACCTAAATAGACAAGTCCATGACTCAAAAGTGCTTTTGAATATGGCTTTTATTTTTCTGGATATACACTGATCGATGCAGGAAGTCTATATGGGATATGCATTTTGTTGTTATTGAGGTCTTCAAGAAGTTGATCAATGTGAGAAGCTTCTGATAGAGGCTGACTTTGTATAGCTGTCCTTCAAGGGAGTAGTCTACTTATAGTAGTAGATGTGGCTTTGCACATAGCTGTCCTTCGAGGGAGCAGTCTAGTTTTTAGCTTAGAGGTCTAGATGTCCGTTTGGCATGAAGCATCTAGTTTTGCAGGAAGTTTGACTCAAGAATATCCCAGAATTGTATAATTGAGAAGTTGTTATTTTGATACTTTTAAGTCATGGACCAGACTAAAAAGGGGAAGGTATCTTTAAGAGGAGGTGATGATCAAACCACGTGAGTTTGATTATACTTTGAGATGCATGAAACAAAGTGTATGAGGTGGTAAAATGAGCTCAAGGGATGAGCGCAAGGTAGATAAGAAGTGATGTAACACTAAATTCAATAGTAGAATGGTCAGAGATGCAAGACATTAAGGGGTTCAGGCTCAGGTTTACCATTAAGCGAAGCTAAATGATAAGTACCTGATCCGTAAGTGTGAGTGATAATGTAAGGCCCAATCCAATTAGGAGCAAATTTTCCACGTTTTCTCTTTTCTAGTTTGGTTACATGTTGATTCTCTTTGAGGACAAGATCACCAATCTTAAAGGTACGCTCATGAATTTTCTTATCATAAGCACGCTTGATGCGCTTTTGATAAATTTGAAGGTGGTCAAGAGCTGTAAGACGACGCTCGTCAAGAAGCTCCAATTGGGCTAACCACTCTTGGCGGAAGTCATCATTGGTGAGAATATACTGGAGAGATATTCTGAGGGAAGGGATTTGTATTTTGAGAGGCAAGACAGCCTCGGTACCATACACCAAAGAGAATGGTGTGGCATTAGGTGGTAGTACAAATGCTGGTACGATAATCCCAAAGGAAAAAGGGGATGTGATCATGCCAGTTTTTCCCAGAATTTTTAAAGAATTTCATGAGAATTTTGGTTAAGGTTTTGTTAGAAGATTCGGATTGACCATTTTCTTATGGATAGTATGGTGATGAGAAGCTAAGTTTGATACCAAAGTTGTCACAAAGGGCTCGTAACAACTTATTTTTGAAAGATTTGCCATTATCGGTTATTAGGCGATGAGGAACACCAAAACAACAGATAATGTGATGATTGATGAACTCAATGATTTTCTTTTTTTTGGTTGAAATGAGTGGAGCAGTCTCCACCCATTTAGTGCAAAACGAGTCGTCTGCACCAAGGTAGGTGAGGATGGAGTCGTCATCCTGGCACTCCACAACATTAATCGAAGGCGAGTCTTCTTCGATCATATCTGGATACAAAAGGGGGAGAGAAGATGGGTCTTCACCATTGCATTGATAAGTGAGAGGACCTAGGAAGATAGCATTCACGAAAAAAAAAGTTAGGAGGGATAGATTCCGGGTCTATCGACTCTGTGGGTGAAGATGGAAAAATGGGCATTGATGGTTCAGAAGGGGTGACTTCGTCGTCTTCCTAGATACAATTGACACGAGGTTTCTTCGGTGTAGGTGGTTCAGAAAATCCAAGACCACTACGATCTTTGTGTTTACGTGTAGTCATGGGAATGATCATATGTCGGCCTTGTTCATAAAGACCGAAACCAAAACCTTTCCAAGCATAGCGAGTCAGGAAGGTGAGGGAAAAATGATGGTTGGTTAGATATTGAAAATCAGATTGGAAGGGAACCACACCAAGGGGAGGTTTAGGGGTGACAGAGGATGCGTTGACACCCCCATACATTAGGTTGGTGCGACAATTAGGTGGTCCGTAGGAGATCACCTCTCCCACACGACGGTCGTAGGTAGGATGCGCATGTAACTGTCCATACTCTTGTGGGGTATGGAAGGTGCTGACGTTGTATAGGTGGTACTCCCCCAGCGTAAGGTGTTGAAAAAAACCTACCAAGGGATTTGAGGTTGGGATGTTGTCCATGGGGAAGGAAGAGGTATTCGCATCAGTGGTTTCATTGGTCGAAGGTGTGGGTGCGGCTAAGGTGGACGGTTGAGGTGCGGTTGAAGTAGATGATTAGGTCGGATCAATGGGTGCCTTGACTGGTACAAGCACATCATTAGGGTGGTATAACATATTACAGGTTTTGAAGGGGGAAGCGTCAGTTGTGACGGTGTATGACTTCCCCTCATACTCAAATTTTATGCATCTATGTAAGGTGGAGGGAACGCATCCCATAGCCCAGATCCAAGGGTAGCCTTACAACATGTTGTATTGGAACTCTCCCTCAAGGACATAGAAGAGTTCGGGCAAGGTACGTGGCCCTACACGAATGTTAAGGATCACGGTGCCTAGGGTAGAAGTAATAGCATCATTGAATGAATGCAACATGGTGGGGTTAGCACACATGCAACTAGGAGGGATATTCATCTGTTGGAAGGATTTGGAAGATATGATGCTTAGGCTAGTGCCCTCGTCGATCATAACACGACGTACTTGGATGTCCTGGACGTAAGCTGAGATGAAAAGAGCGGGGTTAGGATCTTCTACACCAAAGACAAAAATTTCTTCTTTGAAAAAACTGATAGCAGCAGCTTGCTGTACAGGGATAGAGGTGGTTGTGGAGGTAGGTTGTTTGGTGAGAGAAGCAACATGGTTGGGTGTTAAGATGGAGGCGATGGGCGGGGTTTCGTTAGGTAAGACCTCTATCCCTTGGAGGATCTCAATTAGAGCTTGCCAATGAGATTCAGATGTTTGAATGAGATCATAGAGTTTCATTTTTATAGGAGATTAGTGAAGTTGTTTGATCATGGTGCGATGGGCAACTCCATCAGAGACTGGATAGGTAGGTCCTCGAATAACCACTTTAGGTGGTGGTGCGATCAGGATGGTGGAAGGAGAAAGAGAGGCCGTAGGTGTGCTCTCTTTAGCTTTTCCATTGTTTTTCTGACCTCGAGTAACAATGCTAATCATGTTGATCTCGTGAATACGAGATGAGGAAGATGACAGGGATAAGTCATTGTTCTCGAGAGGAGGGTTTGCAATGATGATAGATTTTGGTGAGGCAGGGACAGGTGGTATAGGAGAAGGGATCAAAGCTAAGGGATTTTCCCTCCGTAAGTTGTCTTTTTTAGATTTTCTATCCGAGATAGGAAACTGGCGAAAGATGGCTTTCAAAGCTTTGCATCCTTCTACATTGTGTCCTAGTGTGCGGTGGTAGGCACAAATTTTAGATTCATCATAACCTATAGGTCGAGGTTTAGATGGATCATAGGGTCTGAGTGGGGGTAGGGAAATGGTTGCATCCCCTACCAACATATCAAGGATCTTGGCGTAAGATCCTTTGAGTGGGTCAAATTCAGATGAAGATGAGGCTATTGATTGAGTGAGTGAGATTATTGATTGTTTTGGTAATAGTTGGGTACGAGTGGTTCGTATGGGTGGTCGTTTAGGTAAGGGATTTTGATGATTGGGTTTAACTAGGCGTGGCTTCTTCTACACAAAATTCATGTTATTATAGTTAGATGATGAGGCCACAGATGACATGGTGGTAGGAAACAACCACGGGGAAAGAGGAGCGAGAACAAACAAGTCCTTTGATGATCGAGTTTTCTTAGGGTTGGTAGGTAGGCAGGATACTTGGGGCGACGGTGTTGAGACGCCCGTGGATTTCTGTATGGGTGCAGAAGGTGTAGGTCGTGTTAAAGAAGATGTGGGAGGCATGGTGTATTGAGGCAAGGTGGAGGGGTGAGGCCCTAATATAGAAGGTAGGTGTGACGGAAAGGATTGAAACCGTGCCTGCTGTACCGGTGTGATTAGGGGCGAGGGTTTTAGTTGTGGCAGAGGCATAGATTGGACTCGAGGAGATTGGGTATGTCTCCTAGGTGGATTGACGACTTTATTTTTGGATAAATCTAGCCATTTAGGTGGGTGCGTCAGGTTGGGTATTGGTGAATTTCCAAGCGCAGGGTAAGGTTTGGTTAGGTTGATAGAGGTGGATGAGGTATTCGGTAGAGATGAGGGGGGTGAAGGTGAGGACATAGGCATTTTGAGCTTTTGTAAACACCTCGGGTATATGGTAGAGGTGTCTGGATTAGTCATCTGCATTTGAGTAGAGCATGGTGTACTCAAACGCTCCCATAAGACTCGTCTATCTTCTAGGGGATGACAATCTTCACGTGTGGACAGGAATTTTGGTATGGAAGAGAAGTGGGTTGTGATTCTAGTCCACTGTGGGTGTGATACAGGGGGTGAATGAGGTTCTGTATCAATGGGTGTTAAGAGGTCAACCGGTCGCTGGAAAGATTTAGGTGATGAAGAACTAATAGGTAGGAGGGCATGTTCTGAGGGGATCCGTCATGATTAAGGAGTTTGGTGATGTAGGCTCAAGGGGTTTCTCCTCTAAGGATGACAGAAAAAGTGGCGATCCTTCTTCTTTTGCGGCAAGAGTGGTGGAAGGAGATGTTTGGGAAATAAATAGGTTGGATAACATCCACTCACAGTCTTATAGGGATGTGGTGTAAGAAGGCTCTTCAGTGAGAAGAGAACTCTGGGCGGTTGATTCCTTTATGGGTAAAGGAATAATGGGGCTATCCTCTTGTCCTGATGAAGGAGAAGGGGGCGAGGACCCCTGCGTTGGTGAAGAGGCTCGATTCATAATTTCCTCGATGGAAGCGTTTGGTTGGGAGTTGAAAACCGCATGGATCTCATGCACACTCTTATCCTCGGCTGAGGTTTCTTGGTTTGTGTTACTGTTAGATGAATGGTTTGGAAATGGTTTGTTGAAGATTTTTAAATTTCAATTAGCACGGGCATTAGGATTATCAAGGGTTATATCCCCTACATCAACCATTTCCTGCACTATGTTTTTCAACATCTTGCAGTTTTCGTGGTTGTGTCCCTTCACGTGATGGAAGTTACAGAAGTCATTTTATTTATACCAAGAAGGTATAGCACGGGCGGAATCAAACCCGGAGTGAGGTTTAACAGGAGGCAAGGTGATAGCTCTTGCTTTAAGAATTTTGTCCAAGATCACATCATAATTTTCTCCCAAGGGAGTGTACTTGATGGGCTCGGCTTTATACTTATAGGTGGATTTTGGCTGGGTATTAGATGGTGCTTGAGATTTGACCGTCACCGTGTGTACGAATCCTTTTGATTTTGAAGCAACCAATGCATGAGAGTTGGTGGTGTTGGGTTTTTTGGTGGAGTCTTGGGTTTGGAAATTTGAGTTTTTGTTGTGCAACTTCAATTTCTCCTCCTCTAAGGCTCGAATCTCTAGTTTCGGAGCCATAGTACAGGCCTCATCAAAGGTGCGGAAACTTTGAATTTGGAGGGTGGGAGAAATGTGTTTAGCGTAGGCCCGCGTAAAGAGTTCAATGATCTTGGCTGGAGGTAAGGCATAAGTAAGTTGGTTGATGAGGCCCCGCCATCGTCCAACGAAATCTGTGATAGACTCGTCTTCAAATTTTTGGATGGCATAGAGGTCGGTAATGGATACTTTCTTGGCAATATTGATGGAGAAGTGATCCAAGAAAGATTGGGCTAACTGGTTAAAGGAGAAGATTGAGTGCTGGGCTAAAGCACTGTACCACTCCAAGGCAGGTCTTGATAAGGACATGGGAAAGGTACGGAGTAGTAAGGCATCGTCATGAGCAATCAGATAGCAGGCATGTCTAAACGATCACAAGTGTTGTTGAGGGTCCTCCTTACTATTAAAGCGAGTAAATTTTGGTAATTCCCATTGAGGAGGATATGTATGAAGGGGGATAGAAGGATGAATAGGCTCCCGACAAACTTGCTCATATGTCAGGGTGTTACGACTTCCTGAAACAGAAGCCTCAAGATTTTGCATCTTGTCCATCATCTGTTTGATTAAATCATTGGTTGGGTTAGATGATGGTGCTGTCGTTGTAAACAGAGGAGGATTGGGCCAAGAGTCGCTACTAGACAATGGTGGGATTGAATGTTGATAAGATAATGGTGATGAATGTGTTGGGGCAGCCGAATAAGGGTGTCCTATATAAGAGGTTGAGGCCACCGGATGAGTCTGTGGAAATGAAAAGGTGGGCGGAGCTTGTGAGGGAAAGCTCGTGTGGATAGGTGGTAGAGAGCGAGTTATGCAAGAGACAGTCTGTGAGAGAGATGAGGTAGGGTTAGTGGACGGTAGTGATATGTGGGGCCCCAGATTAACAAAAGGAAAGCCAATTGGTGTAGTATGAACCACCAAAGCCACTGAGCTGGGAGACGGGGCTAAGGATGAAGACGGTGATGTGGAGTTATTAGGTGGGGAAGGGGCTAAGTGAGTGGCTATACTAATAGGCATACCCAACAAGATCTGACCGTTGGGTGTACAGTCAGGGGTATGAGACAAATAATACTGTACGGTGCTAAGATTAGCATCCAAAAATTTGGCAAAGTCCGGATCTCCTACAAGGATCTTGGGAAAAGCACTGGTGTCCATAGGATTCCCCATAGGATGCAAAGGGGGTGACTCAGGCAAAGACATAGAACAAGCATGTGAAACCATGGCTACGGCTTGTTGTCAGCAGGGTTCATTTTAAGAGAGCTCTTGGAAATTGAAGGTGGAGAATACCTGGCGAATATCCTCGGAACCAATTTCGTGGGAAGGCGAATTTTTTGGGGGTTGTATGAAAAAATTTCACCTGATTGTCAAGTGCTGCGATAAAAGGCTGCAGACGCGCGACGGGTGATTTTGCTATCACACGTCAAAAAGATGCATTGACGCGCATCAACAGACCTCAGTGACATGCGTCAACAACTGTAATGACACGTGTCACTGAGGTCTATTGACGCGCGTCACTGAGGATGCTGACGCACGTCACTGAGGTCTGTTGACGCGCGTCAATGCATCTTTTTGACGTGCGACAGCAAAATCTCCCGTCGCGCGTCTGCAGCCTCCGACCTCTGCTTTCTCATTGAAAAATCTCAGTGTCGCTCATCAACAAACTCTTTGTCACTGAGGGTGCTGTCGCGCGTCACTGAGGGTGATGTCGCGCGTCACTAAGGGCGATGTCACGCGTCACTGAGGGCGATGTCACGCGTCACTGAGGGGATGTCGCGCGTCATTGAGGGAGATGTCACGCGTCATTGAGGGAGATGTCGTGTGTCACTGAGGGAGATGTTGCGCGTCACTGAGGGAGATGTCGTGCGTCACTGAGGGTGATGTCGCACGTCACTGAGGGTGATGTCGCGCGTCACTCAGGGTGATGTCGCGCGTCACTGAGGGGATGTCGCGCGTCACTGAGGGAGATGTCACGTGATCACTGAGGGCGATGTCGCCCAGATTAACTGAAAAAGAAATCGCGCGTCATTGGTGGAGTGATGAACCACCGAAGCCACTGAGCTAGCGATGTCGCGCGTCACTAAGGGCGATGTCAAGCATCGGTGAGGGTGTTGTCGCGAGTTACTTAGGATGCTGTCGCGAAGTCTGTAGCCTCTGCCCTTTTCTTGCTGAGCGGGGATATCTCCATAGTCGCTTGTCAACCAACTCTTTGTCATGGAGCTGACTATGCATCAAGGTGTACAGTATCTCCTTGTATGCAGACCCTCCTTGTCGCGCGTCAATAACTTACCCCCTTGTACGCGTGTCTATAATAAAGGATATAGCATATTGTCCAAAAATTTGAAGCAGAAGTGTCCTTATCTGGCGAATAATCTAGGTTTATCTAGGGGATAAATTTCAAGGGTAGGCGAAGCCGACCCCTAAAAAAAATTAAAGTGTAATTTTTAGGCGAACAGGTCACTGACCCGTGCCAAAAAATTTGCCTTTTCAAAATTTTCAAAAATGGAATATTCACCATATTACGAATATTCGCCACTAAAATTTTCCCTGGTTGTCAGGTGATAAAAACCATGGACAAGAGGATACAATAGAGAATTAGTCAATCAGGAACAGAAACAACAACAAAATGTTGGAATTGGTAGGTTACTAGTTTGTCAGGAACTGTGAAACACATTAACCGATATCAGTTTGGTAACTGATGTTGGTCAGACGGTAGCCAGCGTCGGTCAGTGTAACCGATGTCGGTAGAAGAGGACCAGTGTCAGTCACTGTGAAGGTAAAGAGAGAATGTAAGAGGCTACTGGTTTGGGGATAACAAGGCTTAGTATACCCACCAAACTGTCTGAAGTGATCACTGAGACAGGGTATAACAGAGAAACAAAATTTAATGAAAAAAAAAACAAGCAAGATACACAAGCAAATCAAGAGACTAACCCTATAATTAGTTTTAATCACTTTGGGCTTATGCCTTAGACACAAGATGATGTCAATCCTAAACAAAATACCTAAGGGAGATGTCAAGTTTATTTTGGTTTGTAAGGCTACCTCAATCGGGTGGAGGAATACCGCGGGAAGGAGGAATGTTTGAGATGTTGTGTAGATTATAATGTGATTTGGTATGTGTTGTGCAGTGAGAGTAAGATTAATTTCTCGTCAATTCCGTGGATATCACCCCCACGTGTATGACCTGTTACTTAATCTACGTTCACTAGAATTAAAAACAACAAGCAAGAATGTGATGCACGAGTTTTAAACCCAAATCGAAAATGATATTCGATGAAGCAAAGAAAGAGAAGAGGTTAAGAAGATGACTTTCACTAATGCAAAGATGCGAAATAAAGACAAGTTCTTTTACCAAAATGACAAAATATTTTGTGAATATTTAGAAGAAAGAAACAGCAAGTGTGCTCCCTATATGAAAACAAGGAAGAAAAAAAAAACCTGAGAAGGGTCCCACCGGGTGTGCCAAAATGTTTCGCACAGAATTTTTGTTCTAGAATAGAGTTATTTCTATCTTTTCATTCTCTTGAGAAATAGATAAGGGTTAGGGCTAGGAGGAATACTTGTTGAGTGTTTGGAAGGTGTGTGCATACTGTAGAGAGATAAGACCGATTGTGAAGAGCTCCTTTTTGTCTGGGAAGGACTACCTATAAATAAGAATGCAAGACCACTAGATTTTCGTTAAACAATAAGTGAGGGAACTGCCTTGGGCCCAGGAAATATTAGACTTCCTTTCGAAGGTGGTCAGTTTCCTTTTAATACAAATTAATGCAAATGATAGTAAAGAAGCTCTTGCGAAATCACAATTTAGGTACCTTGTTACTAAAAGCAATAGAGACTAAATTACCAATAATAAAATGTCATGCTGTTTGTTTGGTCACTGGTTATTGATACGTTCAGATCAAGTTACAGGGATAGACAAGGCTGGATATGAGATTGTTTAGAGGTAAATAGGTGAAAGGTTGGTTTTTGGTATAAGTCACAGTGACCGATGCTAGTCACTGGATAACCGACCACGGTTATAAAACTGTTACCGGTAGGGGATAACCGATATCGGTAGGAGTAGTGATTTAGGGGCTTTTAAATGGAGGTTGGTTATACGGTGGTTACGGGGTTTAGTAGATTGGTAGATAGTTGAGGGGAGTAGTAGGGTGATAGAGAAGACTCAGAGAGTGAGAAAGATGTCTTTGAGGCAATATAGAGATGGATGAATGAAGGTTAGGTGTAGGGTGTTGCCGGGTGGTAGATCCAAGAGTGAGCTTATAATCACTATGAATCAAAAGTTCACAAAGTAGTGTCTAGAAGCATACAAGGTAATAAAAGAGACTACTTACTAGTTTCTGATGTGGATGCAGGTCCAAGGAATGCAGTGGTGAAGGCAAGGATTAGTTGGGATGATCTGGCAATTGGAAGTGAGCTGATGAAGCTATCCTCCGACTCTCCCAATGTTTAGATGAGTGTGACCATGATCTAGTTGCTCAGTTACAGTCTTGGTCTCAATACTCCTCTCTGCAACCTCTTCTCTCTCTCTCTCTCTCACTTGTGCCTCTCTTGCAAAATGAATTTGGATCCCTTTGTTTTGGTTGGGGGAGGTCATTTACAGGGAACCAATGGCGGTTACCTAACTGATGCCAGTCGCGTAGGGACCAATGTCAGTTAGGTCAAAGTTGGCTATTTTTAGTAAAATAGCCAACTTTCCCTCCTTTTCTCCCAAGGGGTCAGTTGTGGGCTTGGTCAAGTCATTATTAGGTTCGTTTTGGTGCGGGTGAGGGGTGATGAGTCATGTGTGTGGGTCTGGACCATGTTACAGGTCTTAATTAGGTTAGTTTAGGGTTAAGGCTAGGTCATGGTGAGGTGGCAGGGTTGGAGATGTGGATTTATTAATAATAAGGTAATTAATAAATAATTAAGTGTGTAAGGTTTAGGTGGTGAGGTAGGGTTAGGTTGTGAAACGAGATGCGGGGCATATGGTGTCGTAAGACCCAAATTTGGTTTCTACACTGATCATGAATTTCTGATTCATAGATTGCATTGGGAGAGATAAAGAGGTATTAAAAACTTGCAAGTTTTTGGAGATAATGAGTTGATTGCAAACCAAGTTAGGGGACAAAATTCTACCAAGAATGATCTCTTGAAGAACTACAAGAATTGGGTATGGGATCTCATTTAATATTTTGAAGATTTTAGTATCAAATCCATCCTGAGAAAGAAAAATGAAACAACAGACAAGATTATAGAAATTAGGGAAGCATTTGATATTGTGGAAAGTATCAAAAGTGAGAAAAATCAACCCCATATCAAGGTTGTGGTAAGGTCGGTTGTTCCTGACAATAACAAAAGCTGGCAAGTCTTTGAGAATTATCAGAAAATCATCAACTTTCTGCAGGAAGAAGATGAGTTCTCCTCTAGAAACAAATATAAATTGGAGCAGCAGTACGGTTACCAAGTGGTGTAGCTGAGAACTAACAAACTTCCAAAGGGTTTTGTGACTTTTAAATCAATCTTCAACCCCAATGACCAGTTTTGGAAAGAGAAGGAAAACATTTAGGTAAAGGGTTAAGATTCAGAGCCCATTTTAGTAAGTGAAGGAAAGATATTGCATATTGGAAAGATAATTACTCAGCAAGAGAAATCTGATTTTGTTCAATTATGTCAAGATTTTCCTAATGTATTTTCCTGGAACTATAAATATTTAAGAGGTTTCAACCCAAAAATAGATCAACATACTATTGAGTTAGATCCTGAATCCAAGCCCACCAAGAAGAAGCAAAGGTCGATGAATCCTCACATTGAACCCCTTATGAGAAAAGATTTGAACAAGCTGATTTAAGCTATCATCATATTCCCTATCAAACATTCGATTTGGGTAGAAAACTTGGTGCCAGTGAGAAAGAGAAATGGAGAAATCAGATTATGTGTGGACTTTTGTGATTTGAATAGAGCTTCACTCAAAGATCATTATCCACTCCCATCAATGGAGAAAATATTTCAGGTTGTAGCTGGTTTCAAAAGGTTTTCATTACTAGACAGATACTCAGGCTATAATCAAATAATGGTGAAGGAAGAAGACCAGTTCAAGACAACCTTCACTAAAAAATGGGGCACATATGATTATAATAAAATGCCATTTAGATTGTCAAATGTAGGAGAAACATTTCAACGAGCAATGGATATGGCATTCAAGGGGCTAATCAACAAGATAGTGCTCATTTACCTTGATGATATCACTGTCTTCTCAAAGAATGTAGCTAACCATCTCTTTCACCTCATACAAGTGTTTCAAAGGTGTAGGAGATTCAAAGTGTCTTTGAAGCCAAAAAAGTGTGTATTCTTGGCACATGAAGGCAAATTTCTAGGCCATATTGTTTCAAAAGAAGGATTGACAATTGACCCCCAAAGAGTTAAAGCTATCTGAACTCTTCTATTGCCATATCATAATAAATATCTCCAAATTTTCTTAAGGAGGATTAACTTTGTCCATAGATTTGTGCCTGATTTTTCTGCTTTGGTGAATCCATTGACCATGATGTTGAAGAAAAGCATGGCATTCAAATGGACAACAAAAGGCATAGAGAGTTTTTAGGCCATCAAATATGCAATATCTTAGGCTCCAAATCTTATCAACCCGGAATTTTCAAAGGACTTCATGTTGTATGCTTTTGGAGGGTCAGACACAATCTCAGCTATCTTAGTACAACTAAATAAAGAAGGTTCGGAGTAGCCTATAACATTCTTCAGTCAAATCTTGGAAGATTATGAAGTAAGGTATTCCTTAATTGAAAATCATGTCCTTGCCGTGTTTAGAAGCTTTAAGAAGTTCAAACACTTGGTCTCAAGCAATAGGATCCAACTATTACTGTCACATTCTGGAGTAAAATAATTTCTCTTGAACAAATATCTGAATGAGAAAAGGGAAGGTTGGATCACTCGGGTAATGGAGTATGACATTAAAATCAAAGTTACCAAACTAGTTCGTGATATAGGCCCGCATGAGCAATTAGCTCCTAACAACGTGCTGAATCAGATAGTAAAGGAGAAGCTATCCTGGTGTTATTCAATGATCAAGAACAATCAATTAATGATACACAAATTCCATGTTGGACTCAAGACATGGTGCATTATCTCCAAACAGGTTTATATCCTACAAAATGGACCAAAGAAAAGAGAAGATGTTTTAGAATGTAATCCATTACGTATATTCTAATTAATGACATCTTGTTTAAGAATGATGGGAATGGGGAGTCATTGAGGTGTGTCCCTAAAAATCAGGTTGAGAAGATATTACATGAATTCCATGATGGAGAATTGGGAGGCCAATTTTCTCCACCAGTAACAACTCTTAAAATCATGAAGGCTAGTTACTATTGGCCTATAGTGTTTAGTGATTTCCACTCATGGATCAAGAGATGCAAAAAATGTGCATTCTTCACATGGAATAAAAGGCTAGCAACACTTCCCCTTCATCAAATCTCAGTAGATCAAACATTCATGTAATGGGATTGGACTTCATTGGAGTTATCAATCCAAATTCAATTCAAGGACATAAGTGGATACTTACGGAAACAGAATATTTCACCAAGTGGACTGAAGCAGTGGCACTCAATGAGGAAAATGAATTTAGCATCTTGGATTTCTATGAAGGGATAGTCACAAGATTTGGTGTCCTCGCCACTATTACATCAGACAATGCATTAGCATTTCTTGGCACAAAAATCACTAAGTGGGATGTCAATAATGGTATATATGTTAGCACTTATTCAAATTATTACCCTCAGGGTGATGGCCAAGCAGAGTCCAGAAACAAGAACTTGCTGAGAATAATTAGGAGGACCCTTGATGAGAATCAAAGAACCTGGCACATGAAGCTCAAATCAGCTCTATGGGCGGATAGTATTACACCCAAGAGGTCTACAGGAAGCTCTCCATAAAATATTATATACGGGAAGGAAGCGGTAATGCCTATATCAATTTAGTTTTTGACATTGGAACTCATGAAGCAGTTGGAACTAGTTGAGTTTGAACCCAGGGAAATAAGGTATGCAAAAGTAATAGAATTAAAAGAAACAAGGGAACATACAATGTGAACCATGGAAAAGGATCAAGCATTGATAAAGAGGAGCTTTGACAAGAAAGCTAAAGCCAATACATTCTGAGAAGAAGATTTGGTGCTAAAGTGGGATGTAGATCATGTAAAGCCAGGTAAGCATTTCAAGTTCGATGCCATATGGAGTGGTTTATATATGACCACAGAGTGCAAAAGTAGCAATACCTTCCAATTGGCTAAGTTGGATGTTGAAGAATTGAGTATTCCAGTCAATGAAATCTATCTCAAACATTGTTACTAAGAGGATAATTTCTCACCCTTGTACATATTATTCTATGATTTTCAATTCCTCCAAGTGATTGTGCATAATGTTGTTGTTGTTAGAGTAGGTTTTAATTTCCCTAAGTGCTAGTGCACATGTTCTATTGCTTCTAGTTTTTGTCTTGCATATAATTCACCATGTTCCTGAAAAAGAGAAATTACAACAAAGAAACTCGAGGTTGCATGCAACACTTGCCATCTTCAAGAGAATTCAAATATAGAGAAACTAAAATCAGGTCAAGAGACAAATTTCAAATCTTCAATTCTTTACTTCCTCGGGTCAGCAGTTGAGTTTCTTAAATTAGAAAATAAGTATTGGGGGGTAGATTTGACATTGCAGTAGATGGCATCCTTCCAACAGTGTTTGAGCAACGAGCAGTAGCCATCATGCACACCTCTAAGGCTTGATAATAGTCTTTGTAGTCTACAACAGAGCTCTAAGCATCATGTTGGGAATGGAAATTTCAGAAGAAAGAAATCCAGACTTTAATAGAGTTCCATAATGTCCAAGCTGATAGATTTTCACTTCATTCTACAACCTACTCCACCTTGCCAAGAAAATCAGTCTCGAGGTAGTAGTTACAGGCATTTATCATCTTTCATCATTTAGCCTCATGGATTAAATTTCTAGGAAAGATGGAATTCAAGTTTAAAACAATTTTCTACTCTCACAAAATAATTTTTGATATTTTCTTATGAAAATTGAGAGTGCAGGAAGTGGAAGGTAGTTCTAAAAGAAGGCAGTGACTTCCCAAATGTTCCAAGGTCAATTTTTTTAGAGTTCAGACTAGTACATGTTGATCACAAAGACCCCATGCCTAATGGATAATTATGAGACAACTGGTTAGACCATTTAGTGGGAAAATGGCCTCGTGAGTCACAAAATTGTTATCCAATTTTAATTTCCCCTAGGTGAAATTGGACCACAGGTAGCTTGCGTTGAAGTAGTTGCAATGGGACCCACTCATGGAAGGAATGACAAGTTTTGATAATTCACTCAGGAAAAAACACCTCCACGCTCTACACAACTCCTGATGTGCCTAGGGTATTCAGAGTATCAGAAAAGATTAGAAGAACCTTTTAAAAATTGTCTTGTGTGCTTAAAGAGCTAACCGAACTCATATAAAATGTGCACCAAGATATTTTGTTGCATACCGAGCTCATGTTAGCTCATTGAGCTGTTGGATTGTTTGGAATGGGTAAAGCTATGAGGAAACCGAGCTCAATTAAAATTGTGTCGACCCCGAGTTAAGTCACGAGGATGGATTGATTAATAATAAAACTATGAAAAAGGGGGGAAGGCTTGTAGAAATTTTATAGGGGAGAACAAGCCATCTTCAATGACCAGGCTCTACATTGTCATACCTGAGCCATGATCGATCTCTATTTTCAAAACCGAACTATATATGTAGGATTGAGTTCATGTTTTGAGGCCAAGATAATTGAGCAATAAGTCAGGAAAGTGGAGGCTCATTTCAGTGTATACCAGGTTAAGCAAAAGGCATTACTTCTAAATTATGTGTTGATCTATTCTACAAGGTTGGACTGGCAAAATATCTTTAGTGAGAAGCAGTCTAATTGTCATCCCAAGACCGAGTTGTTTTGATCATGTTGGACTGATATGTTGCATTAGATAGGCATTGGGTTCATCAAGAAGGAATCCACCGAGTTATTTCGATTTGCATAAACAATGAGTTAAACAAATGCATCGATCTCTCCCATAGTTTAAGTGTAAGGAACTAGGCTTGATCAAGCCATTAAAGTGAGGGCTGAGTTGTTCAATTTCAATGATCGCGGCTAAGCTCAGTAAGCAAGTTGAGTTACATTCGAGTGAATCAAGTCCTTAGAAATCCCGACAAAAACTTTAAAAATCATTGTGAGCTGAGATCGAGCTCTACATCACAAGGGCGGATCGGTTCAGGTTCTACACAGGGATCCAGATCATTCACCACAGATAGAGGTGAGATGAACATTCCAACTCATGCCAGAGAGTTGTAGAGTTAGTAAAGGGGGAATCCAGTGAGTCATTTGGTGAGGAGGAGTGGTCAAACTTTGATTATCAAGTCAAGATGCACTAAGGAATTGAGCTATCTCTTCACGAGGCCTAGCCACAAGCTGAAGCGGTGAGCTCTGCAAGCACTTAGAGAGTTTGAAGATGGGTAAATAATGGTTGGATCAACAAACCAAGGTCAGTATGTGGCTAATGCTAAATTAAATGGCCTCGATGTCCTGACTGACTTGGGTTGCTCATGCGGGGAAAATCCGTATTCACCAACTTACTTAGTGGCTTGAACCTTGTGCTCATGGTAAAAGAAATGATCTCGGGTGGCCCTAGGACATGCAGGACAACAAAACCTAACTTATGAAATAGGCTTATGTGGGAAAGTCAGATAAAAGTGGCCCAAGCTGCACTGGGACGCTCATGCATAAAAACCCAACTTCGCCGAGTTACTCGTAGAAAGTGGGTGAAGTGGAGGTCAATGACCTAAATGTTCGGGTCAACATTAGGCCAAAGATGCATCACATATCCATGGGGAAATTTGAAGCCCATGCAGCTGAGTTTTCACAAGGGACATGGAGATCCCATACGGTTGAGTTTTTCGCAAGGGACATGAAGATCCCGGGCCATTGAATTTTGGATTCACTACAAGCCATATTAACCCGTAATTGCGTTGAAAACACTGCATTAGAAGTAGGACTCACCCGACTCAAATAGGGATGAGCTCGAATATGGGTTGATTTGTAACTAATGTGGGTTCGATGACATGGAATCTTGACATTAAATAAGGAGCTAAACGTCTAATTAGAAGAATCGACATAGAAAATGGAGAGCCAGCTTAGCTGAGCTGGCATGTTAATCACCCAACATTACAAATATTACCTACCCCCCCTTTCCATTCAAAATAAAAATGAGGGAAATAGATGGGCCCACCATATTTTAATTACAAAAAACATTAAAAGATGTAGGAAAACATTGGAAAATGGGAAAAATAATTTAAATGATGATTTCCAACTACCAAGTTTTAGTTATCAGTCTCATAAATAGTGAAGAAGAGCATATGCAACTCAAATAGCTATCTGCGCTCAGAAGGTCACAACTTGAGAAATTCTTAACGAAATCACACAAAATTAGTCTCATTGGAACCATGATTTTGAGACCAAATCACAAAAACCAAGAAATCTAGAAATTGATGAAGATTTGATGGTGATTTTAAAGGAAAACAAGACCAGTTCAGTTTAGTTGTTGGATAATGGTTGGATGGGCATTAAATGAGCATGGGAAATCATTCTTTTACTTATGTAGGTGATGGGACACCTTGAGATTTATTTTTCAGGTCAATATTCACCAACTACACTCATTTATCATGACTTGTAATATGTTGGAGAGTGAATTTTGGGAATCACATTCTCTCCCTCTCTCTCTTCCCAAAAATTCTATACATTGGAGTGTTGGGCTCATTGTAGAGGGGGATAATTGTAGTAACAAAACTCTATCCATTTTTTTTTGTGAAGCCAATGTGCTGAAAGAATTTTTGGTGGACTCTTGCATGGTGATCCAGGCCTTTCATTTGCAAAATTTTGAACTGTGCATATCATGAGGAAATAGATGTAATTTTGTAGATGTATCTTCCCTTGCTGTGTTTGTTTGCATTATTCTTTCCTCCTCAATCTTGTTGCAGGTGTATTGTGTCTACTTTATGATCTTACAAGGATTCATTATTATTGTGTGTGCATGAGAATGTTGTTATGAATTCTGTTGTTAGATTATGGAGAAATGTCATCACCCTTTCTAATCTGCATTTTTCTTCCATTCTCACACATTGGAGGATTATTCTGACACCCTTATTTTGGTGCATCACCTATGTAGTGTAATTTTCCTTTACTAGCATGTCATCTCTTTCTCCCTAGTCCCGTCGAAGTGATAGATTAGGAGTAGTTAGTCATTTTCTTTCAGTAGAGTTAGTTTGTACTAGGAGTAGGAATAAGAACTGGATTTCTCTGGAGGTCTATCTCAAGTAGCAAGTCCCAAAACTTGGAGATAGTACCCATGTTACCCAGTCACATTTTGAGCTCAATCACACTCACTTATGCAAATCAGAGGGTGTTGTGATTTGGTGATAACAATTCAGATGAGGGAGACGTTGTTTGCATGCATGATTGAAGTGGGTTAGATTCATGTGAGCTACCCAATTATTTGATTGATTGGAAAGATGGATGGACGTTAAGATCTTATATTGTAGGTGACCCTTTTGTAATGGTCTCTCAGGTGGATTATAAAGGATTCTAGGAGGTAGTAGGTGATTGGATAGAAGAAACATGGAATATTGATGTATGAGGACTATTAAAAATAGGATCCATGGGCTCTAAGTCTTTAAGGGGAAGCATTGACGATGAAAAAATATCCTCATGGGGAAGATCATATGTAATAGTTTTGATGATGTGAGTCAAAGGATGTGTAGCTATATGGATTGAATCTATCGAGGGTGTTGGGTCAAGAAGATAAGTAATGGAAACATTTATGGTAGTCTCATCTAGCTCACAAGTAGACCTAGGGGAATCAGATGGGAATTTGTGTAGATTGAATATCGATATAACCTTCTTCAAGGGCTTGGATTTCTAACTTTCTAGCCATGGTAAAGGATTCATAAAAAGTATGAAATGTGTGGATCTAGAGGGTAGATAAAATATGATGGGAACATGATCTAGAAAATAACTCGATTAGTTCTGACTGAGGTATTGAGAAGGTCAATTGATTGACAACACTTTGCCACCTAGTGAAAAAGTCAAAAATGGATTCATATTTAGATTGTTTGATGGTAGAGATATCAAAAATAGTGATTTTGCAAGTAACGTTGATAGTGAAGTGCTTGAGAAACAACAAGGCTATCTGCATGAAAGATAATAAAGAGTGTCGAGGGAGGGATTCATACCCATCCAAGGCAATTCCTTATAATGACATAGGAATGGTTCTAAGCATGAGATCTTGATAGAGAGTGATGAGATAAAACGAGTGTATAAACTCTAGTATGTGCTATTGAGGATCCTCCTAGCCGTGGAACATGGTAAGCTTAGGTAATTCCCAATGCGGATGATAAGGCTTATATGGTACTGATGGATGGATGGGTACATTACAAACCTAAACATAAGTGAGGATGTGTTTGGGTCCCATGGTAGCAGATTAAATTTTTTCTAATCTATTTAACAGAGCTTACATGGAATCGTTTGTAGGATTAGATGTGAAGGAATTAACATGTGGGTGTGACTGAGAATGTAGTTGATTTGGTTGATGATAGTGGAGAGTAGGAATAAGGGTTCTATTATCGATGGGATTTATGTGAAGGTTGATAAGGAGTAGCCTGAGAAGATATCATTTGTAAAGTAGGTTATGATAAATGGATGTTGGGAGACGTGTAGGGATTATGGATATGTTTATATTGTTGGATAAGAGGGGTTGATTGGGATTGAGTAAATATGTGTGTATGGGTTTGGGATGTCTAAGGTATTGAAGTCAAGATAGGTTGATTGGATAAAAGATGGGGATGTTAAGATCCTGATGAGATTACAATAAAGGAGGGGATGTGGAAAGAACCGACTGATAGCATATACTTGACATGGGTTTAAGACCGATAGTTTGGAAGTAACTTCGTTGTGAAGGACTATCGTAGGGTTTTTGGATGGGATTTTTGTAGGGTTATAGGATTAGATGAGAGGTAGAGGTCCCATGGGGAACAAAAGGTGATCTAGATTGCTATGGGAACATGCCAAAGATAAGTAAAGTTGAGTGGGATGTGATAGGTTGATAAGATTGATAAGGACTATATCCTCTATAGGGGATATTTTGAAATTTATTGGGTTGACAAGTTGTAGATGAAACAATTGAAGATGATTGTAAAAATGAAGCATAAGGGGTAATGGAATATACTAATGTAGATGGTTGATCCATATTAAAGGATAGTTAACTGATGATATACAAAAATCCCTAAGAGAGAAAAAAATGTAATAGAAAAGTCAAGCAAAAGAATTTTATTTATCTTGATTAAATTTTAGATGTGAAGGAAGGGGTTCAGAGGGAACCTAATGATATGGTCGTTCTAAGGATGGTTTCAGTTTTGTTTAAGGTCGGGGTCCTCAATATGCCGAAAGGTACGTGAGGATCGAATCTGTGCTAATGGTGGTACAAGGCCTGGTATTGGGGCCAACCCTCTCACTTCATGGTCCCGGAACGATAAGGGATTCAGGTGCTTAGCCAATATATACTGATAACCAAGGTGATTATACTTGGCCAAAACACCGATTCGACTTCCCTATTAGGTGATGAAATCCCAATAGTTTCACCTTGGTAGTCATGTTTCAATGTAGTTTATGTTTGATGTGATTTGGTTGTGTATGAGGGAGAATTTAAATGAATGTAGTCTATTAATCCCCTAGTTGAACTATGTGATTAAGTAGGATGTGGGGTTCATTTTAATCCCAAAAGAATGATTGATTTCAATGAGGACAAATAAAAAATATGGTTCTTGAAAAATAAAAAGAAAGGAGAAGCCTCACCTGAGGAATGATTCCTTTTTAAAAATTTTATTATTTTCTTAGCAATGCAATAACTAGCAAGAAAAATCCACTAGAGAAAGAACATGCAAAAGGTGTTAGCATAAGACAAAAAATAGCAAAAGAAAATGATGTTATAAGTTTACTAACTATAGTCACTTTCTTTACCAACACCCTAGACACGCTAGCCCATCTCTCAGACAAATCTGAATACTCACCTCAAGTGTGTAAAGGTACTAGGTACCTATTTTGGTGTCATATTTGTCAAGGTGTTAGCATGTATGAAGATATATTGCATAAACCCAACAGATAAATGAGATCAAAGCATAAAAAAACAAATCATAACCATATACAAGAACTAACTAAACAAGATCCAGTAGAAGATTTACCATGTAAGATCCATTAACATTAACATAAAT
Organism: Taxus chinensis; assembly: GCA_019776745.2. Classification (NCBI taxonomy): domain Eukaryota; kingdom Viridiplantae; phylum Streptophyta; class Pinopsida; order Cupressales; family Taxaceae; genus Taxus; species Taxus chinensis. The sequence continues at coordinate 41,262,215 of CM034151.1, forward strand.
AACAAGAATCCATCCACAACGATCCATTGTATTAATCACCATGAAACAAAAATGTTGAATACATCAATAATAACTTCATAAGATCATGTTCATAAGAAAAACAACAAAATAACCTTAAAATCATTCATGGTCTATCCATACAATGTGAATCATACATATAATAGGGGGTGGGGACTTTCCCTTCACCACCCATGCACTCTCAAAATAGCCTACATGCCACAAATAGCTATGCGTGCATTACAAGTCAACTGCAAAAGCATGCAAGATTCGCTAATAATAGATTATCTTCTATTTTAAACTCTAGTTCTAATCCTATTATTAACCCAAGCTCAACATGACACTTTATCTTTCTTCGCATGGGTTCTTTCATAAAAATAGATGTTGCCTGAACTGCAAGTATTTATGCTTTTATCTTATCTCTAGAACATTGTTTGGCCGCTACTCCAAACATTCATCTTCCAGTTATTTCTTGTGGTTTAAAATTTAGCTAAGTATCGAATGTGTTTAACATGGGCATGAGCCTTCATGCGTTGTCTTCTCTACTCTTGCATGTGCCTTCATGCCTAACTTCCACTCATTCAAAACCCTCGTGCCATTTTAATTAACATATTTTAGGGGTCCAACAGTAGTATCCCACACTAGCTTGATTTCCGTCCCTGAAAATTCTTCGATTACCGAATCTCAAAACTTTGAGGAGAAGAAAAAAATTCCAAAATTTAAAATGAGCATCATACCAAATGGGCTAATGCACCTGGAATATTTTTTGGGAACTCTGCATCTACTCCATCTACTAATTTCTTCCATTCCTCCAAATCCTTTAAATCCTTCCCCAACACAGCCTCCACAATCCCTGACACTTGGTCAGGAGTAGTCTCCTTGATTCTTCCTTTCAACTCCTTTAAAACCACCTCCAACTCCGTGTAAGCACCATCAATATGTTCCAATATATAATTTTGGAAATCACCAACCCTCTAATCAAGCTACGTGCCCTTTTCCTTGATTTTGTCTTTCTACGTTGTGGTCTCTATGATCAACTTAGTGTGCTCAAGTTTTTTGGTGGGGACTCTCTCCTGTATGGTCTTAAAATTTTCTTCCTTGTCCACTAACTGAATCTCTATAAAGGGCTCTCACTTTTGGCATCTATTAAAGCCGACATCTTCCTTCGCATTTGCTTCCTTGAGCTAGGTGAGCAAGTCCTCTAGCTCAGTGATCCTAGCTTCCACTGCAATCTTATTATTTTCCTTTTCTTTGGAGAGATCATCTGCAGTTGGCCCTATGACACTCTGAATGTTTACCAATGACATTCCCACCAAATATTCCATGTACTTCATCTCATCTTCATATTCTATTCTGGCCTAGATAACTAGAGAGGGACATTGATCCAAGATATTTTCACCAATGTGCTAGCTCTATCATATGCCTCTTTAGTTCTCTTTTACTCGCCTTGTAACCCCTTGCGCAGTCTATCTATCTCATTTTCCTTCTCCTTCTTATCTGACACAAGGGTGCAAATAGTGGCCCTTGAGTCTAAGTTCATTCTTACCACTTCTGAAGCTAATTTTTGTAGGGCATTGCACGTATTCTCATCTATTAGGTGGTTTGGATCCACCACCTTGTATTTTTCTCCTCGCTTATTCTTCAAGTGGATTGTGCTTATGTAATTCTTGTTCACTTTAAACTCTGTCTCCTTGGAGTGGTTGTGAAGGTTCTAGCTGATCATTTTCTTCATTCTAGATACCCCCATCCTGATCTAGTAGCTCACATGCATTTAGTTTCTATGTGGTTACTGTGCTTTGGAAGTACGTGTGCAACACTTTCATGGGCTTATCCACGAAGTGCATGTGAGGGGACCTAGGGGTCCACCGTTTCCTCTACACCTTCCTTTTTGTACATTGTTTCTTCATGGTTTGAGTGCTGGTACCTATCCCAAATCCCTTATCCTCCTTGATGAAAAAGGGTATCACCTTTTTCTTTCTCCTCTTGCTCCTTTGGGTGCACTGGTTTGCTTTCCTTTACCAGTATCTTCTTAGCATCTTCTTCTATTACTGGAGCCTTTTTCTTCTCACGAGCTTGCTTTTTTGCCTTTTCACATGCCCACTCCTCTTGCTCCTCAAGATCTTATTCTAATTCCTCCCTTAGTGTGTGTTAGTGCAAATCAGTAGCACCCCTTAAATGACCTTTACATCTGCAAATGAGATTTGGGTCATTTAGTGTGATTGCACAACATGGAATCTTTTCCCCAAGTGTGGGACTTACAAAAATGGAAAAAAATCTCCAGATTGAAGGTTGGTTCCTCTACTCCTCTGATCAAATGTATAAATGAAATTTGTTGAGGGTTAACTCAAAATTCTACTCTAATTCAGCCAAGGAGACAAGGATAGAAAGAAAAGAAGATAAAACTAAACTGACAAGGTGATACACCAAAGGAGTGGTGAGCATCTATTTATGTAGATTGACACATATTATAAAAATGCAACACAAATCATGCACCAATTTCTAAAATTGTAATGAAGGATTAGGATAGAGCAAACAACACAAGAAAGGATTGAAAATTCATTCACAGGGCTTGCATTGTCATTTCCATTTTTAAATACAGTGCATTACAACATCAAGGAGAAAAAAAATGTGTTGCAGTCCTAAAAAGGTATGATATTCCAAAAATTCACTTGCCAAGGTGAAGGGGGGAGCCTTTAGAATATAAAAAATGTCCAACCCTTTACAAATGAGCCAAATCTGGCTTTTAACAATGAACACCCAAGTTCAGGAAGGAGAAATGAGGGAAAATTGAAATAAATGATTCAAACACTGACTAGATCCATGAAAATAGCATGGGTACCCTTAAAATTTCATTCCCCAAGATTTTTGACCATGTTGGAGAAGAATGGAAGCCATACTGCATTAAAAATGGTGGTTGAATGTCGGTTCTGCTCTTTTCCCCATGCCAAAGGCATTTTTCTCATTTCTCTCTCACTAAACTCCACCAAAAAAACAAAATTGAAAACTCCATCATGTAGAGGACTTCAATAGATTTCCAATGACACCAAAATTGAGAAAAATTAAGCTCTGGATTGAATGATATGCCCCTCTGAAGATTTGGGGCAAAAATCGGGTTGGTAGGACGAAACCTAAAAATTTTCCCCTTTTTTGAATTTGGGAAAAATTCCCCAAAAATATCTACGCCCCGCTGCTCCACTGCCATGTGGCGCATTCCCATTAGTATGTGGGTTCAAATGGCCATTTTATGATTTTTTTAAATTTTGGAAAAAATTCCAAAATTTCTTCGCGCTCCACCGCTCCAGGACACGTGTCATCACCCTATTCGTTATGGGAACGCGCTCCAAATTTTCCCTTTGACGCCACTGACCACCTTGGAAAAATTGCCAAATTCTCCCTGCGCCCCTGACCTCTACCGAGAACAAGACACATGTCACCACCCTATTCACTACAGGGATTTAACCAAAATTTCCATTTCCTCCTTGGCGGGCCTGTGGGCCAATTCTTTCCTTTGCGCCTTCTACTACTTTGGCAAAAAGCCAAAATTCACTCCGCCCCTTTGACTACCACCGGTTTCATGGACACATGGAACACTTATATTTAGGACGGGACTTAATAAAATTTCTTTCCTCTGCAGGCCTACGGGCAAAAACTTTCCTTTGCTCCTTTTTTGACCACTTTTTCAGCTTACCCCCGCCGGTCCGATCTCTGCCACCACGTGGCACATTCTCATTCGTCTACGGGTTCAAACCATTTCTTTTCCTTCTCCTTGGTGGGCCTGTGGGAAAAAAAAATTCCTTTGCACCCCGCCCACTCCTTGGTAATTTTTTCCAACTTACCTTCGCTAACCTGCCATTCTTCTGCCATTTGGCACATTCCTATAGGTTGTAGGCCTTCCAAGGGAAAACTTCCCTCAAAAACTCTATCGAGCCATAAATTACAAAATACGAGGAGTTAGAAGGAAAATTTTACCTTTCTAGAAAGGTGAGAAAATTCTCTATTTGATGAAGCCATTTCTAGATAATTTTGAGTGCCTAAAAAGTGGAAAAATTTGATTGAGGAAAAAAAGAAGGAAAGATGAAGGAATGTTAGCCAAAATAAGCAGGGGCTTATTTTGGATAACAGTGTGGTCGTCTCTTCTTTCCCGGACACTATTTCTATCTCAGAGCTAGAGACCACATCCACCCTTATGCTCTTGGTATTTTTTTGTTATGTGCTGGCCTACTGAGAGGTCGTCATGCCCCCCCTGTTTCTCGCACGAGAATAATACATTCTATTATGAGGGTATAAATATTACCCTCTTCTTCATCACCTTCCTCTTCCTCCTATGCCTCTTCCTCACACACCTTTTAGATAGGCGACATTGGTGCTCCCTTAGGCTATGGAAAAGTGGAGTTTGTAACCTCCACTTTGACTCCTTAAGTTTTTAGTTTTAATTATACAAACACTATACTAATAATTCCTTTGATTGTAAAATTTACTTGTGGATGCAAATATAATAAGTCTAGCTCCAAAAAATCCAAGTACGCGGGCCTGAAGTCATATCTATAGGTAATGTGCAATGTATACAGATTTGAATCCACCTTGTCTGCATCATAGGTCATCTTTTGTGTGTTCTTCAGCCTATTGATGGAGTACTTCAAGTACCTCACCGAGAATGCAAATGAAATTTTATACCATGGACCCATCTCTCCATTAGCCATATGAAACTGAGCAAGGCTGAAATGTTGCATTACTACAAAATTTACTTGATCTCCGACTACTGTGGGCAACTCGCACAGGATGCGCCACTCATTCTCAAAGGCCCCTCAAATTCTATCATACCATTTATTAATTTTAGATTTGTATGTACTTTTTATGGTGCCATCACAAGTAGACCCTATAAAATGTAATGCGATGGATGGGTTTATTGGTGGGTAAACCCATATATTGCCTTTGGGCCTGTATGGTACCCTGATTTCCCAAAAAATGAAAAAATCAGAATGGACCCCCATGTAATCTTCACTCCTTCTTCATTCTGCAGCATTGCACTTCCCCAATGATGTAATTTGCTACAAACTAGGCCAAATTATAATGTGCTCTCTTTGAAATTATATAAGCCACCTACAAGAAGCTCTTATTGATTTTTTTCAACCACTCAAAAGCACCCAAATTATAGCTCACCAAGTCAAGATGTAACCCTAAGTTTCATATCATCTTTATCCATGATGGTTTGTGCCCCACCTCCCTTCTCATATCTCACTTGCTTTGCAAGTTATTCAATTTTTTCTATAGCACATAAATCTAGGTCCATGTCTTCCCTCGTGCTTCTCAAACCTGTGACACGCTCAATCCATTGATTAGTGCGGTGAGATGCATCCTCCTCATGAAGTAGATAACATAAATATTCATGAACCTGTGACATAAACCACTGAAAGAGGTGTGCTAGTTCAAAAAAGAAAGGAAGCTCCCAGAACTACAATACACCTATTTTCACCAACACCCACTTCATGGATGTCATAAATTAAAGGGTTTCCAACCTCATCTGTACTTGGGAGGACTTTTTCTATATCTGGCCCTCATCCTCTTCTTGTTCTCCTTGGTGCAGTGGTTAAACTCACTGATTATTGCATTGAGTGAGAGTGTGATTTCCATATTTCCACCCTTAATACACCATGAGGGTACTTCATTTCCGAGTATATCTCTTACAAGGGTTCCTCCAGCCCACAACCTCGGGTCTCTTTGTTCTTAAATTCCTTTGTGCCTTTGGTGCCATTTCTACTGTAATTATGTGTCGTATGTGTTCTATCTTCCAAAATTCCTTCTACCCAAGTCCTGCAAAATTTTAACCACTTATAATGTACGCAACCCTTCTTTGTGCTAGACTACCAACTCAAACTTGCATTTCTCTGCAAGGATTCATGCATAGTTCTCAAGCACTTCTAGTGTTGCACACAATTTGTGTCAATTTTAAGCTCCTTTTTGCAAACTTCAACTTGCTTGGTAGCACACAATTTGTTCGAAGTAAAGGTAGCCAAATGAATACCCCTAACCCCTTATTTATAATTTTTCATAACCCTCATGTCCCTTTGACCCACACATTTTAAGTCACTTTTTCAACAAAGTAACTTTTCTATTTTTGAAAACTTTCACGAATTCACCTCACGTGCGCTACAGTTCATAACCTTCTAGCATGATATACTACTTCTTAGCCATAGATCTCCTCCAGGTGCAAGCCTCCCTTTGCGAAGAAGTACAAAACCTCTGTGCCATATCCCAAGTTGTTTCCCATGTCATTGCGTACCTGCATGCTATCACTGCACGATTACTTTCCTATGCACGGTCTTCAATCAACTCAACTTTCTTCATAACACCTTATGCCCATCGCTTATCACGTCTTATTCACTTTCACACCAACGATCCCAGAATAATCCTTGCACCAAGACTAACATGTATCAAGAGGATGCCAAGAAATTCTCATCTCTATACTTTAATGCACCCCACACTAAAATTATGTGCGGTCCTATGCTTATGAAATCACTTAGATAGTAATCAGTTACAGTCATGTAAGCGCACTTATTAGCACAAAAAACTGCACTAAATTGATAAAGCATAATGCCATGATGAAAGGAAACACATATAATACAAATGCATTAAAAGGACATATAATCTACTAATGGAAATATTTCCTTATTACAAACACCAAGAAGACTTATTTATAGTAGGGCTTTATCCTACTCGTGTTAAAATAACCGGGAATACGTGTGCCATCCAATGTATAAAACTGACAAGAAAATGAATCAAGTATATAAGTCACAAGATATGGTCCCAAAAAATGAACTTGGAACTTTCCAGGGTGGTGCAAAAACTTGGAGTCATAAAGAATAACAATCTTTCTAACTTCTAATGTCTTATTCCTAATATGCTCTTCATGTCATGCCTTCTGCATGGCTTTCTCTATCTTCTGGCTCCAACGTGCTATAACTTGCCACTCATCTAACTGCATCAACTTGTAAATGCACTCTTCAAGTGCTTTCTCATCATCCAGTCCACCTGCACATGCAATATGCAGGGAGGGTAACATGAATTCTACTAGTAAAACGATCCTCTAGCACCAAACACCAGTTGGAAGGGTGTGGCTTTGTTTAAACATCTTGCAAGTCTTCATGTCATGCCCAAAGTACAAAATAGATACTTTATTATCCCAATAATTTCCTGCGCAACATCACATATATTTGTCAATGTACATCCCAATATATTGTTGAAAGCATTAAGAGTCCCATTGGCTTGTGGGTGATAAGGATGTTTTCTTAAGATGCACCACCATAAACTCCAGCCAATAATATTTTGATTGTCTCATTCAAGGAATGTGTGTGCCCCTATCACTTGTCAAGCTCAATGGACATCCATACCTGTTGATAATGTTCTCCCATAAGAACCTTGTTGTAGTAATTTCCATGAAATCCTTTGTAGACACTGCTTCCGCCCACCTTTTCAAATGATTTGTACAAGTTATAATGTAGCACGATCCAGTCCTACATATCGGTGTGGAAATAGGACCCACAAATTCAATTGCCCATTTCTCAAAAGGTTCTTCATTCGCTATAGGCATCAAAGGCATTTCATATCTATGCCCAGGATTTCCAAGGCACTGTAAATGATCACATGCCTTGACATACTCCTTACAATCCTTATATAGTGTTTCCCACCACAAACTAGCCATTAGAATCTTGCACATGGTGACAATACCTACATAATTGCAACCAACAATTCCACCATGATCTTCCTCCATAATATCTTCACGTTCATGCTCAAGTACATACAAACACAAAACCTCATCCCAACCTAGTTTGTAGAGATCTCAAGTGATCAACATGTAAGGTGTGACATGAATGATAAGTTGTTTCTTCTCTATACTCTTCATTCCCTCAGGATCTAAACCAATATGCAAAAATATAACAATATATTCCAAGTCAAAGGGTGTGCGGTTCAATAAAAAAGTTGTGCATCTAGCATTATGTCCTCAATGCTCTGTGCATCCTCACATGAGTTAATAATTGATAAATCGATGCAAGTTTCTGAGATTGCTCTTTGCTGGGCTTTAACACCAACTGTAAAGTCAAAATCCTGAAAAAAAACAATCCACCAGTACATATGTGCCTCTTGCAAAACAAGATTATTAACCAAATGCTTAAGTGCCATATGATCTGTATAAAATATAAAGGGAGTTTCTAGAAAATATTGTCTAAACTTGTGCAGCACTTATAAATCATTGACAATGCTTTCGTGCTTTGTAGTTGTATAATTTTTTTCAGCTGATGTCAACTTCACTGCTCATGCAAAATAGATAGGATGATCAACTATAACTTCACCATGATGGGCTAACACTGCTACTAATGGACCATGAAAAAAGCATCAATAAGCACATGGAAAGGTTTTTCCCAAGAAGGAAAGTGCAATATGGGCATAGATGTAAGTATTTTCCTTTAATGTCTCAAATGCTACCTCTTGTGTGTCATCCTAATGAAAGTTTCCTTTACTCCTCGAACAGTTCTTCCAAGGGGGTGGGAAATATTGGTATATCCCTTTATAAGAAAAATTCTATGATACCCTGTGTATGCCCTAAGAACCCATACACCTCACTCTGATCAGTAGGGTTCCTGTAGGCCTAAGATAACTGACGACCTTAGTAGGATCTACCAAAAAACCTTTCTTTACATATAATATGTCCCAACAAAGTGCCAAAGGGAAAATAGAAAATATACACTTCTTAATGTTCAAAGAGATGCTTAACTTTCTACACCTGTCAAACATCATTCTCAAGTTGTCACAATAATCTTTTACCAACCCATAAACATGTCCAATCATCAAAATAAAAACTATAAAAAATCGTGTATAAAGGTATTCAAAACTGTTTGTACAACAATGCACAAAAATAGTGTAGGCGTATTCTTCAACCCAAAAGGCATTAATGATGTATGCAAAAATTCACCACTCAGTGGTGAAAATTTCCTTTTCTTAATTTTCTTTAGCAATCTATGCAATTGAGTGATAACAAGAAAATCCATCAGTGAAAGAGTAAATACCTCATGCACCTGCAACACCCCCCAAGATCTACTTAGTATAAGTAGTGGTACAAAAAGGATCTATGACACATGCAAGCATTTAATTCTCATGTATTCCACACAAAATAGTTATCCTATCATCCTCTCTTTATTCTTATCACCATGGGGCTAACCCACTCTAACTCCTTAATGGGCTCAATGATTCCATATTTCCACATCTTATCAATCATTTTCCTTGACTTTGATGCAGTAGATTGGGATTCATCATGTAATGTCTCTTCCTAATCTGGGTGTGCGCCTTCCTTTAACTTTGATCCTCATCTGAACCAAAGAGTGATGTAATCCTTTGAACTCATGATAACCTCGCGGAAATAGGTCCTAGAAGTCACACAATAGCTCAATGAATCTTTGCCACCTCTTTAATTAGACAAATAGTAACCAACATTTTCCTCTTTAAGTTTTATATTTGTCCCAACATTGACCTTCTTCATTTTCATAGGCTCGTGATAAGCACTGTGCCTTATCATCAGACACTATCCACTATTTTATGCATGTACCTATAGTGTGATCAACATCTAAATTATCTATTTCTTTATCATCGATCATATAAAATAGCTTACCCTTTTCTTTTTCTAGCCAGGCATCACCCAATTTTTTCACTTCATTTATCTCTTCCTCTTCAAAGTGTGCCTTTAAATCCATATTTCTCAACAAATATCTAATAAGAGTTCCTCAGCCTTTGTCAATATCTCCCATCATAAGGCTCTTCATAATCTATAATGCTTCATTCACCAGATGGTTTAATAGAAAAATAATCAAATGTTTGAATCATACATGAGGTCATCTCTTGCCAATTAACTATTTCTCTTGTTAAATCCGCATGAACATACCATGCACATGCGTAACCGATTAGGGTGGCATAGAACTTATGTAACTAGAGTGATGACAGCAATGTGTCCTACCCCTCCATCCAAAGTCTCTCACACTTCAGAATGTGATGCAAAGTAGAATCCTTCCCATGAAATTCACATATCTTTGAAGGTACATTGTTCCTTAGAAAACTAGTAGAGAAGGAAATTCTCACCTCTCGCCACTCCAAAAGGTTATCTCTGTGTGTAGTCCACTAGTGTGCAGCTATCCCGCAGAGGGTATAAATAAGAATATTTCTTCTATCATCCTCATCCTATCACTACGCTTCCACGGTGTGCATAAATACATAAGGATTTCCCTCTCCAGTGTACGGAGGTACCTAGTTGTGACTCAAATTATGAATAACATATGACCTAATCACATGCGTAACTATGTTCTTGATCTCTTGCCCAACCATTTCATACGTTCCATGTTCCTAGTTATCACATGTAACACTAGTTGTATCACTCATAGACTAAGCATCATTCCACTATGTAACACCTTCTTTAGAAGGCTCAAGTACTTCAGGATCCCTAACTATTCATGCGTTTATCCTGTTTATATCCTCTTCACTCAAGGGTTCTACATACGGTATAACTTTTCCATCTATCAAAGGAATAATGATGCGCTCCTCTTTGTTCTTAAAACTGATATAACCTTTATTAAAGCACAAATCAACATTATTCACATAACACCAAGCGCACCAAAGAAATTCTAGAAAACTATCTGCTTTGGCAAGCACCAAGACCTCAAAATCCCTAGTGAACTTGGCTCCTTATATCGTAATAGTATCATCCTTCAATAATCCAATGGTAGTGGCTCTAGTCATGTTTACCATATATTGCACATTCGAAGAGGGTTGTAATGGTGGTCTCCCCATCTGATTCCATGCATCTAAAGTGAGTAAATTTACTTATGCACCTATATCAATGATTATATTACTCAATAACCACCCATACACAACTGCATTAAAGGTGATTTATTTATCATACTCAAGACTGTGAGGAGGTAAGTTCACATGTAATATCTCTCTCACACACTCATCTCCAGCACATGATACCTTCTCCCTCATCCCTTCCCCTAACAAATGAATGATATTCTCCTTGCGCAAAATCTTACAAACCTCTTTCAAGTCATCAATATCTTCCTGAGGAAGCTTAACTGCCTTCACCTACTCCAGCTTCTATGACTTCTCCTTCAAGCATTATATCTCACCCTGCAAGCTTCTAATAACCTCTATAGATTCCTGATAAAGTTCCTTTTGATGGGTAGGATCTAGATACTTCAAATTTATCACCTCTTTGATATAATAGGCTTCTACTTCGGAATTTCACAAGCACGTGCAACCTCACTGCATGTAGGTACTAACAAAGGTAACATCTGAGGATCAAGTGCTAACTTCAAGATCCACTGATCTTCCACGGCACACTACACTTTAATCATCCCCATGCCCTTACCATTATTATTATAGTTCTCACTCATGTGCTCATATAACTCAAGACATTCTTCTAGCTTATGTTGCTTCCCACACCATGAGCAGACTATGTTGTGAGGGCATTCATGCTTATAATGGTCAGGGGATGCGTAAGTAAAACAAGTTTCTTGATGGGAAATCACCTTTGCCTCTGCCATAACCATGGGATTTGTATCCACCTTGTTAACCTCTTCCTCTACCACCTCCATCAGAGTGCCCTTCATTTTGGTTATGATTATGATGTTTAGCTTTCTCCTTAAAACCATTTATAATACTAGTTTGATGTACACTAGTCTCAATAACATCACAAATATGATCAATCAACCTATAATTCTCTATATCTTGAGTGTGGGACTTGCAAATATTACAGTAACAAGACACGTTCTTCCTGATCACGTGATGCAACAATGGGAATTGACTCGAATCATGCTCCAAGAGATAGATCTCATAATCTAGCAAAATGGCATGCACTCATTTACGAGGGCAGCTATCCTTGGTATGTCCTTCTACCTCACAATTTGTACACCATATTCCATTGTGTGTATCATGTGCTGAATTGACTGATAGTTTCTATAATTTCTTCAACATAGATGCAATATGTGCCTCCAAGAATGGGCTAACTCTAGTTTCCATGCTCCAAACTACCTCAGCACCCAGAGCTTCCCCCAAATCCTCACACAGATCTGTAAACATCTTATGCAAGAGCTCCCTGTTGTTGCAAATCAGGTTTCTAAGTTGATGTTTCAGGCATCCAGTGTGATTGCACAACATTGAAACCTCTCTCCAAGTGTGGGAATTGTAAAATGAGAGAGGAATCTCCAGATTAGAGGCTGGTTCCTCAAACTCCTATGATCAGATCTGTTATTTGCACAATTGCAGAGGTTTGAATCCTAATCCTACTCTAAATTCCAAGGAGACAGAGATAGAAAGTGCAAAAATTGAAACTAAACTAATAGGTGATACACCAAAGGAGTGGTGAACACTTCTTGTTCATGCAAATTGACACAATTTCATAAAATGCAACATGAAACATCATACACAGGCTGATAAGATGCAATTAGAGGTTTGAAATGAAGCAAGACAATACAAACAAAGGACTGAAAATTGATCACAGAGTTTGCACTGTCATTTTTCACTGTCAAAATCCTTGCATTTGCAACATCAAAGAGGCAGAAACCTATTACAATCATGAAGAAGGTCTGATACTTGCAAAAATCACTTGTTGAAGGTGAAAGAAGAAGCTTGTTGTCCCAAAAAAATGTTCAACCAACAAAAAATGAGCCAAATCTGGCTTTTACAACGCATGGGTCGAGCCCAGGAGAGAGAAAACATGTAAAAAACATGGGAGCCATTCCCCATTGAATGAAGATGCATTAAAACAGCATGGGCATCCTTACAGACCCATGCCCTGACATTTTTGGCCATGCTGAAGAAGAATGCGACCCATTTTGCATTAAAACTGGTTGTTGAAACGTCATTTCTGGCCATTACCACGTGCCAGAGACATTTCTTGATTTTATCTCTCCAAACTCAACCAAAATGCAAAATTGACCCTGGAATCATGTAGATAATTTCACCAGATTTCCATTTATATAAAGAACGTGAAAATCTGAGCTCTGGATCGAAAGATATGGCGATTTGAAAATTTAGGGCAAAAACAGGCCAAAATCGGATCGGCGGGCAAAAAGTTTGAATTTTTACCCGTTTGGTCTTTGGAAAAAAATTTCAAATTTTCCCCGTGCTCCACCACTCCAGGTGCCACGTGGCACATTCTGATTGGCTGCGGGCCCTCTAAGGGAAAATTTCCCACAAAAACTCCGCCGAGCCATAACTTGAAAAATATGAGGAGTTAGGAGGAAAACTTTACCTTTCTGGAAAGCTGAGAGAGAGCTCTATCCAATGGTGCCATTTCCAGAAGGTTTTGAGTGCCTAGAAAACAAAATATTCTGACTGAGGCACAAGAGAAGGAAAGATGTAAAGGAGTTAGCCACAAAATGAGCAGGGGGCACATTTGGGATAACAATTTTGGTGACTCAGAGGGGTCATCTACCTGCTGGATGAAGTTACCAGTTGCCTGAAGCAATCCATTGGGCATGGAGTCACTTGATTCTCTGTTTAATACCCCAACTGACTAGAATGTTGCAAAGAGGAACATGGAAAATCACCTGATGGAGCAAGGCCTGCAAACACATTCCCAGGAACAGCAAGTTGTGCCAAAGCACTTAGGGAAAGCAAAACAACCTACAGCAAAAAAATGTGCACAAGCACTTGGAGGAATGAAAACCTAAGCTAATATTTACAAGGTGGAGAATTTCCCTCTAGTAGCAATGCTTTAGATAGATTCCATTGACTGGAATCTACAGTTCTTCGCCATCCAATGAAGACAATTGGAAGGCATTGTTTTCCTTACACTTTGTGACCATGTATGGGCCACTCCAAATGGCATCAAATTTTGAATGCCTTCCCTGTTTTGCTCTATCTGCATCCCATTTTAACACTAGATCTCCAACTTGGAAAGATCTACTCTTGGCCTTCCTATCAAAGGTCTTCTTGATCAAAGCTTGATCCTTCTCCATTGCTTGGGATGCCTGATCTCTGATCTCTTGGAGCTCCATCAACTCTGCATATCTCACCTCCATGGGCCCAAACTCTAGCAACTCTAACTGCTTCATGAGTTCCAATGTTGGCAACTCAAGTGACATGGGCAAAGATTGCCTCTCTTCCATAAACAATCCTGAATGGAGAGTTACCTGTGGATCTCTTGGGAGTTATCCTATCAGCCCATAAGGCTGATTTCAGTTTGGTATGCCAAGACCTCTGATTCTCATCAAGAGTCCTCCTAATGATCCTCAACAAGTTCTTGTTTGTAGATTCAGCCTGGCCATTACCCTGAGGGTAGTAGTTTGATGAAGTACTTAGGTAGATCCCATTCTTGACAGCCCACTCAGTCACCTTGGATCCAATGAATGCTAATGCATTATCTGAGATTATTGTAGCAGGTATGCCAAATCTGGTTACTATCCCCTCATAGAAGTCTAAGATGCTAGACTCATTTGCTTCCTTGAGTGCTACTGCTTCAGTCCACTTGGTGAAGTAGTCTGTGGCTGTCAAAATCCACTTATGCCCTTGGCTTGAATTGGGATTAATGACTCCAATGAAGTCCAAACCCCATTGCATGAATGGCTGGTCAACTGAAATTGGATGCAATGGAAGGGCAGAAAGCCTCTCTTTACCTGTGAAGAATGCACAATTCTTGCACCTTTTGATCCACGCAAAGCAATCACTGAAAATCTTGGGCCAATAATAACCAGCCTTCATGATTTTTAGAGCTGTCACTCTTGGTGCAAAATGACCACCAGCTGGTCCACCATGGAACTCTTCCAACACCCTATGAATCTGATTTGTGCTAATGCATCTCAGCAGCACTCCATTCACATCTTTCTTGAACAAAACACCATCTACTATGGCATATGGGACAGCTTGCAATCTGAAGTGTCTTCTTTGGGTTTTGTTCATCTCTGGAGGGCATAGGCCTGTGCTTAGGAAATGCATTATACCTTAGGTCCAGCAAGGAGTGGGGATAGCATTATCCTCTTCTTGAGTGCTACCTTGCACATGGCTGTCTTGAACTGTCAAAACAACCTCTTCTTTATTGCATACTCCTTTTTGCTTGCCCAGAATCAGCTGCTCACACAATCCTTTTCCTCTTACCAGCTTGGTGACCTTGATCTCAATGTCATACTCCATGACACGAGTGATCCAACCTGCCCTTTTCTCATTCAAATCCTTGTTAAGGAGGAAGTCCTTTACTCCCGCATGAGAGACCAACAACTGAACCTTGTTGTTTGAGACTAGATGCTTGAATTTCTTCAAGCTTCTGATTACTGCAAGTACATGCTTCTCAATAAAAGAATATCTCACCTCATAGTCATCTAGGCTTTGGCTGAAGAAAGCAATTGGCTGCTCATCATTGTCCTTGTTCTGCTGTACCAAAATGGTAGAAATAGTATCATTACCTCCAAATGCATAGAGGATGAAATCCTTGGAGAAATCCAGGTTGATGAGAGTTGGTGCTTGGGAGATGGCTTCTTTGATTGCTTCAAAACTCTCCTTGCCTTCTGCTATCCACTTGAAAGCCATGCTTTTCTTTAACATTTTGGTGATAGGTTTGACAAGGGCTGCAAAATCTGGGACAAACCTCCGAACAAAGTTTATTCTCCCCAAGAAACTCTGAAGGGCCTTCTTGTGGCTTGGCAATGGTAGTGCTCTTATGGCTTCAACCCTCTCTGGATCAATTGCTAATCCTTCTTTGGAGACAATATGGCCAAGGAGCTTTCCTTCATGTGCTAGGAAGATACACTTCTTAGGATTCAAAGACACTCCAAATCTCCTGCACCTTTGGAAGACTTGTCTCAAATGAGAGAGGTGGTCTGCTGCATTCTTTGAAAAAATAGTGATATCATCAAGGTATATCAGCACCACGTTGTTAATCAAACCTTTGAATGCCATGTCCATTGCTCTTTGGAAGGTAGCTCTAGCGTTGGACAACCCAAATGGCATTTTCCTGTATGCATAAGTTCCCCATTTGGTTGTGAAGGCTGTCTTGAACTGATCTTCTTCCTTCACCATAATCTGATTGTAGCTCGAGTAGCCATCAAGTAGTGAAAACCTCTCGGAGCCAGCCACAACTTGCAAAATTTGCTCCATAGAAGGGAGTGGGTAATGGTCCTTGAGAGATGCTCTATTCAAGTCTCTGAAGTCAACACACAATCTGATCTCTCCACTCTTCTTTCTGACTGGAACTAAGTTGGCAACCCAACTAGAATGCTTGATTGGGAATATGATTCTTGACTCAATCAACTTGTTCAATTCCTTCCTCATGAGAGGTTCCATGTGTGGATTGACTGGCCTTTGTTTCTGCCTGATGGGCTTAGTATTTGGGTCCAACTCAATGGTGTGCTGAGCTAACTTGGGATTGAAACCTTTCAAATCTTCGTAGCTCCAAGAAAACACATCAGGGAACTCTTGACACAGCTGTATGAACTCGTACCTTTCTTGTTCAGTTGTCATCTTTCCAATTTGCAATGGTTTGTTCTCTTCCACCAAGATGGATACTGAATCTTCTCTCTTGACCTGAATGTTTGCTTTCTCTTTCCTAAACTGATCATTGGGATTGAAAATGGACTCCAAAGTGATAAGTCCCTTGGGTAGCTTGTTAGTTCTCAGCTGTACCACTTGGTCACCATACTGCTGTTCCAATTTTTCCTGATTTTTAGCTGAGAACTCAGCTTCTTCTTGTAAGAAATGGATGATTTGCTGGTCATTCTCAAACACTTGCCAACTTACATTGTTATCCGGCACTGAAGGCCTCACAATCACATGGATGTTTGGTTGTACCTTATCTTTTTGAATGCTCTCCACAACGTCAAAGGCTTCCCCAACTGCTGCAAGCCTGTCAGCAGCTTGGTTCTCTTTCCTAGGAATTGATTTGATGCCAAAACCCTCAAAATCTTCAATGAGGTCCCACACCCTGTTCTTGTAGCACTTGAGTAGATCATTCTTGACAGCATGTTGCCCCTTGACCTAGTTGACAATCAACTCACTGTCACCGAAGACTTGCAAGTTCTTTATTCCTCTCTTTATTGCCCAATGCATCCCTTGCACCAAGGCTTCATATTCAGCAGTGTTATTGGAGCATGCAAACTGAAATCTAAAAGCTGAATAGTACTTTACTCCTTGAGGTGAAATAAGCATAGCTCCACCTCCTGCACCTTGTCTACTCCTTGATCCATCAAAAAACAGCTGCCATACCTCATTGTCATCCTTGTGGTTTGGCTTGGTGATGCTAGGAATGGGCTGATCTTCTTGATGTATGCAATAGACCCCTAGCTCAGATTCTTCTACTTCTTGATAAGGATCAAAAGCATGCACCTTGTTTGCCCATTCATCAAGAGTTAGATCTGGGATGCTTCCAACCTTGGTGTCAGCTTCATCAGTGCTTGGGTGATCTTCTTGATCAAATGCCGAACAGTTGGCATTGATCTGACTTGGAGTGTAGGGCTCAATGTGGAAGTTTGCAATAGGTTCAGACCTGATTGTAGCTTTGGTTCCATACCTCATTCTGAACAGCATGTGTGACCAATCAGCAGACAAATATCCTCCAATCTTGGCTGTGAAATCTCTTGACAAACATAGGGCAAAGAGTGGTGGAAGGTCTATAACTGATACATCTTGTAAAACAACAACATTTGGACATGCATGCAAGGTAAGACTCAAGTTTCTAATCACCCCAACTGTTGTTACTGCTGATCCCATCCAACTGCACTACCCCTTTGGATATGGTTTCATATTGAAGTCCTAGCTGATCAGCTATTTGCTTGGGCATCACTGAGCTACTTGCCCCGGAATCAATCATGCAATTGTGCACCAATTGGTTTCCAATGATTAATGAGACATAAAAAGGAGGGGGCTTCAACATTTTACCTTTCTGTCCTCCATGATTCCCTTCAGGCTGGGCAGCATTTGTGAGCACTTTCTCTTGCATTTGGACTTGTTGATTCGAAGTTGGCCAGTCCTTCATGGCAGCTTGTAGCAAATCTCTCTGGCCTGGGATAGATAGGGATTCCCACATTGATATATTTACATTTGTCTTCTTCATCTGATCAATGATACTAAATGGTGATGAAGGATCTCTTTGTTGTCCCTTGGTTTGCATATTCATTCCTTGCATGTGGGCAGCAACAACTGGTATTTGAGTTGGTCTAGGAGCTGTTCTTGGCTGCCCTTGTGCATTTACAACTGGATTTTGTTTGCCAACCATTTGTGGAGCCATAAAAGGTTGTGGATTGGTTGGAGCTAATGGCTATTCTTCACCCAAATTCCTTCTTTTTGACCTTGTGTTGGCTGCAACACCTTGAGAGACTGTTTGATTTATGCCACAAAAATCCTCTGCCTGCCAGTTCACAAGTGTGGTGTCATTTGGAGCTGATTGCTGCTGGAATGTTTCTTGTTGTTGGTTGTTTCCTTGACTGCCCTCACCCTCCACACCAGTAGTTGTCACCATTAATGCTTGATTTAAGGCACCGTTGAAACACATAGATTGGTTGTGAGGTTCATTGCATGGAAAACACCAATCATACTCCTGAGCAATGTTGTTTTGTGTTGGCACCAATGCCTTAGAGGCAGATATAGCATTTGGATTATAGGGCTGAAATGGTCTGTTGGCAGGAGGCCTTGCTTGATTTAGATTTGCAGCTGGATTGGGTGGTCTATGAGGTTGATATGGCTGCCTGTTAGGCTGAGCTTGAGGCTGGAAGGAAGGTCTAAAACTTTGGGCTTGTTGCCTCTTGAGAGTAACCAGCTCATTACCTAAATTTTGCAATTGCTTCATGACTTCTTGAAGTTCATTTGAGGCACTAGAAGATGAAGTGGAAGCTTCACTTGAATTCTGATTTCTAGGAGTGGGAGAAGGAGCCAAATTAGGTGCTTGATTAGTGTTTGGGCTTTCTAAACTTGGAAACAATGGCATGGGAGGTCTAGGGGCTAGTTTGCCAGCTTGGATCAAACAATTTTCAGCTCTAATGGCAATGCTATAACCAATGGGGATAGTTGTGCCTCCCATGGACTGAATTAACATAGAAATATCAGAATTTAGAGCTTTGAGATAGTAAAGAAAAGCACCTTCTGCTGTTGGCCTAACTGCCACTGGAATTCTCTCCCAAGTCCTTTGAAATCTGAAGTTGAAATCAGTCAGCTGCTCATTGGGAGCTCTCTTGATGGTTGTCAGCTGCTCCAAAAGAGACAAGTTGTCTCCCTTCTCTCCAAATTGCTCATGAAGTGCTACACATAGCTAGTTCCAATTTTGAATAGAACCTGAGGCAAGGCTTCTAAACCATTGCAAAGCCTTCCCCTTGAATGAAGATGCCAGCAATTTGACAGCAACTTGCATCTCATTGATTTCATGAATTGCACAAAGGTTGGCAATGTCTTTAACATGATCACCAGGAGTAGTCTGATTCTCTCTAGTGAAGTATGGAATGTTCTTCAAGGCTGCAATTGGAATTGGATTTTGTGCATTGAGATCAAGTGGGCTGCTTCCAGTGAAATTGACATAGGGGTTGTTTTGTGCCATTCTAATTGGTCTTAGAACCCTTGTTGATTGAATGAAAGGCCTACCAGGTGGAGGAGTTGAGAGAGTTCTGTTTGGTGGAGATGGAGACCTTTGGATTCTCCTCCCACTTTGCCTTACTCTTGGAGATAACTGTAGATATTCAAAAAGTGCCTCTTCTTCTCCAGCTCTTGACCTTGTAGTGATTCTTCTCATGAGTTTTCAGGTATGCACTGCTAAAACCAGCTGATTCTTCTTCCTTGGAGTCGCCAGATGTGTAATTTATAGCTCTTTTAAGCAAAGAAAATTGCAGCAGATGCACATCAACTTTGCTGCAATGAAAATGAGACCTCTAAGGTCCCACCGGGCATGCCAAAACTGTTGTTGCAAATCAGCAGCACCCCTAGATGCAAATCAGGTTTCTAAGTTGATGTTTCAGGCATCCAGTGTGATTGCACAACATTGAAACCTCTCTCCAAGTGTGGGACTTGTAAAATGAGAGAGGAATCTCTAGATTAGAGGCTGGTTCCTCAAAATCCTCTGATCAGATCTGTTATTTACACAATTGCAGAGGTTTGAATCCTAATCCTACTCTAAATTCCAAGGAGACAGAGATAGAAAGTGCAAAAATTGAAACTAAACTAATAGGTGATACACCAAAGGAGTGGTGAACACTTCTTGTTCATGCAAATTGACACAATTTCATAAAATGCAACATGAAACATCATACACAGGCTGATAAGATGCAATTAGAGGTCTGAAATGAAGCAAGACAATACAAACAAAGGACTGAAAATTGATCACAGAGTCTACACTGTCATTTTTCACTGTCAAAATCCTTGCATTTGCAACATCAAAGAGGCAGAAACCTATTACAATCATGAAGAAGGTCTGATACTTGCAAAAATCACTTGTTGAAGGTGAAAGAAGAAGCTTGTTGTCCCAAAAAAATGTTCAACCAACAAAAAATGAGCCAAATCTGGCTTTTACAATGCATGGGTCGAGCCCAGGAGAGAGAAAACATGTAAAAAACATGGGAGCCATTCCCCATTGAATGAAGATGCATTAAAACAACATGGGCGTCCTTACAGACCCATGCCCTGACATTTTTGGCCATGCTGAAGAAGAATGCGACCCATTTTGCATTAAAACTGGTTGTTGAAACGTCATTTCTGGCCATTACCATGTGCCAGAGACGTTTCTTGATTTTCTCTCTCCAAACTGAACCAAAATTCAAAATTGACCATGGAATCATGTAGAGAATTTCACCAACTTTCCATTGATATAAAGAACATGAAAATCTGAGCTCTGGATCGAAAGATATGGCGATTTGAAAATTTAGGGCAAAAACAAGCCAAAATCAGATCGGTGGGCAAAAAGTTTGAATTTTTACCCGTTTGGTCTTTGGAAAAAATTATCAAATTTTCCCCACACTCCACCACTCTAGGTGCCACATGGCATGTTCTGATTGGCTACGAGCCCTCTAAGGGAAAATTTCCCACAAAAACTCCGTCGAGCCATAACTTGAAAAATATGAGGAGTTAAGAGGAAAACTTTACCTTTCTGGAAAGCTGAGAGAGAGCTCTATCCAATGGTGCCATTTCCAGAAGGTTTTGAGTGCCTGGAAAAAAAAATATTCTAACTGAGGCACAAGAGAAGGAAAGATGTAAAGGAGTTAGCCATAAAATGAGCAGGGGGCACGTTTGGGATAACACGCCCTTCTAAAAGGTGTGATCAAACTGCTAACAAACCACTATGCATGTTGGCTAGTTTGAATATAATAAGACAACTTTGATAGAAAAGTTTTAAAGCATGCATCATACTCCCTTACACTCTCAACCATGCCCTACTTAATCTCTTTTAGTGCGCTGATGATTTTCTATTCAAAATTAGGTATATAAAAATCATCCAAGAAATCATCATGTAGCACATTGTAATCTATAGCAATCTATTTTGGATCATACTTCCTATACCAGCTATATGCATGCCCTTGCAAAGTATTAGCAAACATACTTTCCTTACACTCAAGAGCCATGATTCCCTTAGTGCGCCATAGTATCTCACACATATATAAATGTTTCATTGCATCCTCAATACCTCTCTACTTTGGTAGGTGAAGAGACATCTCGTAATAGACTTGATGTGGCTTGTGTGGACCATGCCCACTAGACCGAGAACTTGTATTAGCCCCAAAGTTTCCTCCACCTCCCGAACCACCAGATCCACTAGATCTGGAACCTCCAGATCTCCCTCCTATAGTGGGTACCAGACGCAAGGATGAGCTACTCTGTGTTCAACTATTGTACTAAATTGGACTCGCACTATCTACAAAGTTGTGATACTTCTAGAGGTATTACCAACATCATGTGCACCTACACTCTTTCTTGATGACATGATAGAGAATATACCACCAACCAGTCCTCTAAATAGTAAGGATGTTTTCTCCTATGATGCCATTGATATTGTCTACTACACTCCTGTATTAAATGAAAAATGAAATCTACCTGTCACTACTCGATCACCAACACTAGCCCATTTCTTAATAAATGATTCAGGAAATTGAACACCAAGTGCAAGGGAAAGGTTTCTAGGTGGGATCAGATACAAACCCATGGTCTTTAATCTCTCTTCATCAGACACACTCTCCTCAGAAGCTAGAGGGGATTCTCTACCGCACTTTCCTAAGTGAGTGAGATCCTGATGCTCTGGCTCCACGTCTTCGACGTGAGCTTTAAATCCTTCACGAGATATCATCCTCTACAACTCCATAGACTCCTCAATATCACACTTCTTTTCCAATTATCTCTCCTACACTTCATTATAATCATTCCATCTTTATTCCCTTTTCCTGCCATAAGGTCCACCATCTTTCATCATAACTACTCCTTCCCCTGTGCACGGTGGGTTTTATCTAGCCATGTCTTTTTTGGAAATCAAGAATTATAATCAATAACTTAATTGCTAAAGGGATAACATGAAAATAAGATCCTCTAGGTTCATGCAATAACTAAAACTCAAAAACCTTCGGGCAAGAATAATTCAAAACAACATACTCCAATGTGTAACTATGCAAAACACCACTCCACTAATGGTCTAGAATGCATGTCCAAGTCAAATCGACATCATACAAAGCTTGGTAATCTTCTTGTGTCCAAAAAATCATTCTATACCTCTGATTCCAATTCGATGCATATGCTACCATCCACTCATACAACTCTATAGGGAAACAACAAAATAATGTCTCATAGAGTTAATGATATAAATTTTCTTCAACCCACATGTGAGTATAAAAATCAGGTTGAGTATTATATCTATGAGAAAACTGGTCCTCTAAATCCACAACCCAACTCTCAATGTTGTCCAATAGTAACCAATATGCATTCATCGTGCAACGTTCTCACTACCCATGCACTCTCAAAATAGTCTGCATACTACAAATATCTATGCATGCATTACAAGTCAACTATAGAAGCATGCGATCTTTTCTAATAATAGATTATCTTCTATTTTAAACTCTAGTTCTAATCCTATCATTAACCTAATCTCTACATGATGATTTATATTGCTTTGCATGGGATCTTTCCTAAAAAATATATGTTTTTTTAGTGCAAGTATCCATGATTTTATCTGATCTCCAAAACATTACTTGGCCGCTACTCCAACCGTTCATCTTCTAGTTCTATCTCATGCTTCAAAATGTGGTTATGTCTTGATTATGTTTAACTCGGGCATGATCCTCCACGCGCTGTTTGCTATACTCTTATGCTTACCTTCACACCTAACTTTCATGTGTCCAAAACCCTTGTGAAGCTTTACTTAGCATCTTCTAGGGATCAAACATTGAACGAGTAATAAAAATCAGTCACAGAGATCATCGGTGATTGATAGGAATTTCTAGTAATTCACCCTAATCGTTGGCAATTACAGAGAAAAAGGCCAAAAAATGAATTTTTAATAAAATTAAAATGAAATAAAAGGGACAAGGTCCCACTGGGCATGTTAGAATGTTCAGAGAAGTTTTTTATTTTCTACTTTAAATTAATGAAGTGAAATAACATAAAAAAAACTGACCTCAAAAGATGGTGGGGTTTATCGATACCCGCAGAGATGAATATTGAAGCTAATGGATGATCGATGTCAACAGATCCAAGAGTATCCAAAATATGTTCTTTCCAATGGGATAAGCTACCTGTAATACACAGACACTCAAAAAATATAGGATTAGATAGATATATGGCGGATTTTCTGCCAAAGGCCAGTCCCTAGAAATAAATGGACTTCCTTGCAAGGATGTCAATCTGCATTCAAGAAATTAATCTTATAATGATAAGATAAAATGATAAAACAGACGATATAACAAATAATGTAAAGGTAAAGGAACTAATGTGGTCCAAGGCTATATGATGGTCTGATGGTGATACCTAATCTAATGGTAGTCTAGGTATCATAAAATGGCTCAAAGGAGTAAGAATGTAGATGGTTATGTACTCACAAAGGAAAGAAAAGTGATATGTTTGATTTCGATAATTGATAGAGTGTTATAGATGGCTTAAAAGAGCTTGATATGACTAGACAAATACTTACAAAGGTGGAGTGATAATGAGTTGTGAGATCTGGATGTCGGAAGGGCAGGCTTAGGCATTGATTGGTCTAATAGACAAGAATCACAGAGATTAAGGATTATCGTCGACGACTTGCCCAAATCGTCAGTGATTAGGAGAATTACATAAAATTACTACAAAAGTGTACAAGTTGATAATAAACAAGATAGAATTGACTAAAGCTTGTAAATGATGAATGAACGAGATAATAAAATAAGAGGAAGGAACCTACCTTACACACGTTGATAGATAAGGAACTTTGTATATTATTTAATAGAAGAGAAGATTCTAACATTCTAACATTTGCATTCACTCGTACCCGAGAGAGGAAGAATGCAAATGTCAGAAGATTTGTTGAGTTGAATTATTAGATGTGTGAGTGAATTCCAAGGGTTGAAGAAGAGATATTTTGAATATTATTGTGATGAGGAGGGCTATACTACAATAATATTTCAATATGAATGCCTTGAGAAAAATCATGTTATAAGCCAAGCCCATCTTGAGGAAGATAACTTGAAATGAAGGCCTGAGACATGTTTATATAAGTTTGTGTCAACGAAGGAGAATCATTGGCGATTGATCATAATCATTGGTGATATGAGAAATATGGGAAAATGTTGTAACAACTTCCCAAATCGATTCATTTTTTATTAACGAAGGGTGTGTGTTGGAAATTGGTTATATGGATTAGGGATGTTGTTAAATGGTTGAGAGGGTGTTTATTTTGGTGTCTTATTTGATTTTGGTTTGTAAGTGGTTTTGAGTGGTTTTAAGAGGAGTAAAATAGGATTTTACAACTGTAGAATGATATTTACGAGGAGTAAATATAATGGGGAGAAATAAGACTTAGGATAAGGATTTAATATATAATATGATAATGATGTGATAACAAAGGGATGTTAGGGGACACAGACACGGGGATTATCGGTGCTAATTTTAGATGTTTACACCTACATTTATAAAAATTAATGTACATATTAGATACATATATTTAATAAGATATTAAATATGAGAAAAATATTAAAATATTTTCAAATAATTGAATATATTGTATAACTAAATCAATTACTCCTTATATGTCTGTAAGAGAATGCCATGAAGATCTACTCTATGTACATATATTTGTCTAGTAGATTATTGTGAAACAATAATAATATTCAAATGTAAGATGTTAATAAACCAAATTTTGAACTAAAAAATAATTGTACATTAAAATTTATATGCATTTTGTTTAAAAACTATATATATATATATATATATATATATATATAGACACACACACACACACACCTCTGCTGAAAATGTCTCAGGATCAACATGAGTGCCACCATCAAGGATCTCAAAATCTACAACCTCTACGTCATGAAATAAGGACTATGTGTTAATTGACCCAATATGTATGTCATCGAGATCAATTGAGGAAAGACTTGGACACAATACATTCAACATCTCTAAAAAAATTATATAAAGAGGTTCGATCAAATGTGAAATTACAAACTACTCACCTACATAAACATGTGATAAAGGCTAGATACATAAGTACAAATTACAATATTTCATGTCAAAAAAGTTAAATATCTATTAATAAATGTACTGTAAAATGAAAATGAAACAAAATATTGATTAAAATTAGGGTTTGATTTACACATAATGGAGTAGAAGATTACTGAACATTTAGTGTCAAAGTAACAATAACATGTGGTCCAATTGTAAGTTCTGTGATGCATTGCCCTAAATCCAAAATAGATGAAGTTTTGGACTGGGCACTCCTATGTTATAAATAATATAACACACATGAAAATGGAATATTATGGTCCTCTAAAACTAACTCGTATAACCTTAACATGTCAACAACTATCACATCCCACAAAACTTTGTTGTGTTATCAATAGGATAAGTGAGAAAATGGTGAATGAATTACGAAGGTAGGGTAACAAACCCTGTTGTGTAGTTGAGTATGTAGCTACACGTACAAATGTGTACCCTGAAAAGGGTATACACACTTGTGCGTTGTTACATGATTAACCACACAACATTGCTTGCCATCTCATGGTCGTAATGAGTTTGGCATTTATTATTTATTCATGTTTGACTTTTTTGTATGTAAGTTGTGCGATATTAAATTTTTGGTTGCAGTAGCTATTTTTAAGGCTATGTATTCTTTGTTGTTTGTTGTGAAATACTTGTTTGGCATTAGAAGATGATATTTATTATTGGATACTTTCAAGGTTATTGTACTTATTATTGACATCATTAGCTTGCCTGTCCTACTAAAAGAAATGACCAACAAGGAATAATGATGTGGATTATTGAATTTTCTGTAAACTTAACAACAAGGGTGGAATCCTGATAAAATTATTAATATCAAATCAACCCAATTACATTTGTATGAGTTGCAATAATTATACGTACTGTACAATTGAATACACATAAGAATTTAAGTTTCATAGGTGCAACAATATCTATCTTATACAAACTTCCAAAAAGATATCCGGGAAGCACAACCAATATTAAATACAATCAAACAATTATATTGTTAAAACAATATAATAGCTCCCGTAGATGGTTATAATTAAATATAACCAAATATCATTTAATAAATACACTAAATAAAATGCAATGCATAATTAACCTAGGTAAATAATATATTTACCCTATCATTCCCCCCCTTAATTTTGCATTGCCTCAAGGGATGAGGAGAGGAACTTTCTGAACAACTCGAACTTGTCATGTGTAAGTGACTTTATGAAGATATCATTTCATTGTTTAATAGTTGGAAAAAATTAAAGTTGTATATTGTGCTTCAAGACATGTTCGTGTATGAAATGAACCTGTACTTAAATATGTTTTGTTCTTTCATGAAACACCGGATTGCAAACAAGTTTGAGAACAACTTCATCATCAACATACATGGTGGTCAGTTTGTCCTATGGTATTCCAAGTCCTTCAAGTATGCGACATAGCCAAATCATTTCACAGATAGCTTCTCCTATAGAACAATACTCATCTTCTATGGAAGAACGAGAAACAAAGTGTTGTTTCTTGCTTCCCCATGATATTGGTCCAGATCCCATAAAGAACACAAATCCTGAAGTGGATTTTTTTTCATCAATATTACCTGCATGATCTGAATATGAATATCTTGATAAGAAGAAGTTATTGTTCCTTTTGTATTCTAGACCAATATCTAATAATCCTTTGAGATATCTCAAGATGCACCTTGCTAATCTTCCAATGACAAAATTTGGGTTCCTACATGAACCTGGATAGATAAGCTTACTGCAAAAAGATGATATCTAGTCTAGTGTAGGTCAGGTAAATGAGACTCCTCAATCAACTACCGATAGATAGTGGCACTTACCTCAGGAGATGGATCTGAACGAGATAACTACAATCTATTCTCCATAGGTGTAGCAATTGGTGTGCAATCTATCAATCCTAAATTTCTTGAGCGTTGTCTTGGTATATTTCATCTGAGAAACAAAGATGTGATTCTCTTTCTACCATACTTCCAATCCAAGACAATAGTGCATTAGCCCAAGATTTGTCATGTCAAACGATCGATTAAGATCTTTCTTCGTTGCATCGATCATCCTCACTAAACTACCAGTGATGACTAGATTGTCAACATAGACAATGAAAATCAAAATCTCCCCCCCTTGTTTTTTGAGGTAAATATTGGGATCGTATGGATTTCTAACAAATCCATGTTATATGAGATGCTCATCAATTTTGATGTACCATTCCTGGGGTTCCTGTTTGAGGCCATACAAATATTTCCTGAGTCTGCATACCTTTGCTTCTTGACCATGTACTACATATCCCTCAGGCTGAGTCATGTAAACTTCTTATAAATCTCCATTCAGAAAGACACTTTTTACATCCATGTGATGGAATTTCCAACCAAACTATGTAGCTAGAGAAAATATCATCTTGGTCATTTTGATCTTAACTATGGGATAAATTGTCTTCTCGTATTCAATTCCTTCTTTTTGTGCATACACCTTTGCTACTAGTCTTAATTTGTACTTGTCCACTATCCCATCTACTTTTTACTTTGTTTTGAATATCCATCTGCATCCAATGGGTTTCTTCCCTGGTGAAAGATCGACAAGCTGCCACATGTTATTTTTCATTATTGATTGATATTCAGAGTCCATGACATCTTTCCAAGATTCTGACTGTAGGGCTTCCTAGACTACAGAGGGCTCATCAGACTCAATAACTATACTTATCAAAGCAAAGTTAACTTCTTCTCTTGTTTTACTATGAGTTCGTGGTCTAGGGGTGGATGTATCTAGTGGAGCATCCATTCTTGCATCTTGTAATGTGCTAGTACACCACTTGGGCATACGTTAAACTATTCCCATGGGTCGTGGTTCCATCTTATCAACACCATCATCCCCATCATCACTTTCATCATCAGTGGGAACATTAGCTTCAGTTTTTACAACTAGTGAAGAATCTACCTCAGGTGAGTCTAGAGGAGGAGTCTTTGCTTCCTTCTTCTCAAAAAACTCAACATATTTGCTGGTGTAAACTTTCCTGGTCTTAAGATCCATCATTATTTACCGAAGAGTCTCTTAACTATACCCAATGAAGATGAATTTTTGTGACTTCATGTCTAATTTATTTATGTTCTGCTTGGGTATGTGCATACTTGATTTTCACCTAAATACTCTAAGGTGTGAAATAGATGGTTTCCATTTTGACCATGCTTCTTGTGGTGTTAGTCCATCAAGAGAAATTGTGGGCACTCTGTTCAACAAATACTCTGATGTCTTTATTGCTTCTGCCAAAAATGTCTTTGCAAATCCAGATTCATCGATCATGCATCGCACCATTTCCATGATAGTACGATTTATTCTCTCAACAACACCATTTTTTTATGGTGTGTGTGGAGAAGGCATTTGTCAACGAATCCATTGAGTTTGTAGGTAGTCTTTGAACTCATTACTAGTGAATTCCCCCCCTTGATTTGAGCAGAGAGTTATGATGTGATGACCAATTTCATTCTCAACTGCTACTTTGAACTTCTTGAAGGTTTCAAAAGCTTCACTTTTCTTACGAAGACAAAAAAACCACATTTTTCTCTAATAGTCATCAAAACATAGCATGAAGTACTGAAATCTAGAATGACTTGGTTTCATCGAACCGTAAAGATTGGTATGAACCATATCAAGCTTACCATGGGCTCGATATGTACTCTTTTGGATTGAAGCTCTGTGTTGTTTTCCTACTAGGTAGTGAGGACACTTGTCTGTATCCTTCTGAAGAGATGGTAGCCCATGTACCATATTACACCAATGAAGTGTCTCAAGCTACTTGAAACTAACATGACCAAGTATCTGATGCCACAACTGTGCTAAGGTAGAGTTCTTAGCCACAATTTCCTGATCATCTCTGTGGACAAAATCAAGCTAGAACATGTGTCTGACATTGGAGGATTTTACAACTATTTTTGAATCTCGTGATTTGACCCGAATCAAACATGTTTTCTTGTCGGAATGACTATCAAAGTCAATTTTTAAGTTGTGATCTAGGATTTGACTGACTAAAAGTAGATTCTTTGTCAACCTAGGGACATATAAGACATCTGATAGTCTACAGTTGCATGAACCAAGGGGTAGATAAATGTTCACAATCCCCTGAATTGTATATGAAGAATCATCTCCCAATGAAAAATGGTTTTTTGAAGGTGTGTCCCTCATTGAAGTAAACAAGTCTCTGTGGCCAATCATGTGTCGATTGGGTCCCGAATCAACACACCAGAAATCACTAGATTACGTGGATGGTTTAATTGATCGAGTAGTGTATAAGAAGTCTTCATTATCTAAATGTTCTTCTTGTTCAACAATATTTCCTTGTTGATGGGGTCTTCTTTTCCAGTTCCCCTTTTTCTTCCCTTGATTGTAGTTTGTATCTCCTTTGTGAGATTGTTGGTGTGGAGGTCTAGAGTTTCTTGATGAACCTTTCTAGTAATTATTATACCAACAATCTTTTAAGTCATGTCCTGTTTTACAAATTGGACATTTCTTCTTCTGTTGTTTGTCTCCTTGATGTTGGTACTGATTCTGATGGTGTGAATTTTGATAGGAATTAGTTTTTCCTTTAACTTTTCCTTTCCAATTTTTATGTGAGGAAATTACATGCTCCTCTTCATCATCCTTATTGTGTATGGATTCCTCTTGTTGCAGTAGGTTTACCATCTTGTCAAAACTAACTGTCGTATTTGACAAGTTTAGTGTTGTGACAAAAAGGTGGTAAGAAGAGGGGAGTTATCTTAGAACAATGGGAATAAGAGCATCATCTGTAACCACTTCTCCCAGGGCTAGAAGTGAAGCCATCAACTATAACTCTTCTCAAGAAAGCTTCAATTTTCTCATTTTGCTTGAACTTCAATGTATGTAACTGACTCTGCAAATTTAGTATGACATTATTATTTTTGGCCTCATATACTATGCTCAATTTATCCCATGCTTCTTTTGTTGTTTTGGCATCTCGAATGTGGGGTTTCACATCATCAGACACTCAAAACAAGATGATGAATTTGGCCTTCTAATTTGCTTTATCAAATTTCTATTGTTGTATTGTATCAGTTGTTGATCTGGTCAGAGTACTAGTCACAACAGGCCAGATATCTTCAAACTCAAGTTGTGTCTTGATTTTTGTCTTCCAGGAAACATAGTTGTTTCCTCTGATTAGTTGTGAATATGGAAGAAAAAAATTAGGGGCATTGGTGCCCATTTTGTAGAAATCACTGACAGGGTTTGGCTCTTATCGCTCTAGGTATAAGGTCTCCCAATCTATATATCGTCAGTTTGATATACTAAACCTTTCTATATACGTGCCCTTCTGATATACCTGGTGGTATGTGGAAGAAGCTCTTCCTTTCTATATACCTAGAGGTATGGAAAGAGGCATTAACGTACGTGAAAGAATTTGATACGTCGTACCAAGACAATACTGAAAGGGGTCTATGTAATTATTAACACCAAATCAAAGAAATATCCTCATACTCGCGCGTAACTTCGTTATATACTCCTATAATTTCTCAGTCTGGATTTATGTCGTGCAATCATTCACAGATGGATGGGATGGCTCATAGTGTGTGCACTGTGACCTTATTAATCCCCATCGATTTAAAGGGTCGATGCCCAGACGACATTTTTGTAGCTATATTAGCTGTTAAGTGCAGTAGTATTTGTGACGCCTTTACCCGTAAGTGCTTCCCAAAGGCAATGTATATACCAAACGCTATGAATGAGATCCAGGATCTTGTGAGTGCTTTAGAACTAATTTTTACTATTTTTTATTACAACTCTCTACCAGTTTAAGAGTAGTTACAATATTTTTGGTTGATTATGGTAACCTGAAAAATTAGTAGAATATACTGAAGCATGCAATTACATTCAAAATTTTGGAAAAAATTGAATGGAAGGGAAAAAAAATTGTTTTGTGGGCTCTAGTGGCCTTTGGAGCCCAATACGACCCAAAATGCAAAGAATTGCAAAAAAACAGTTGAAAATGCAATTTTTAGCTATTCCCCCTTTGGAAAATGTTGCTTAGAATAAAAAAATAGGCCTAATAGGAGAATTGTTTTTTCCCCCTAAAATAGGGTTTTTCTCACTAAAGGTTTAGTAGCCTATTTAGTTGTAACTAGCTATTTAGTGGAGGGTTTCCCACTAGGTTATCCTCCAAAGTTGATCAACCTAACCAACTAGGCCACTTCTAGACTTGGTTGGAAAATTGAAGCAACTTATATTTAAATTAAAAAAACTTTGAATGACCTGTTGAATGAAAACATGGTTGGAGTCCCACATGGACTGCGAGTTCGAAGGAGGTCGATTAGGGTATACACTTGAAAATCCAGATTTGATTCTTTGTATCTCCTTTTGCATTTACCCTCCTTTGTATTTAGTAAAAATGATCTCCTCATTTATTTTTGATGCAGGTCTGTATGGAGAATTAAAGCCTCAGCCATTGTTTTGTAGTTTTTTGGTGTTGTATGCAGGATCTACGTGGAGGATGTCTCAACCATGTTGGATTTCTATAATCGTCTTGTTCTTTGTGTTGCATGTCACTATTTTTGGTTACAGATTCGTGGCAAAGATGCATGGTCATGGTTTTCTATGTGGAGTGTTGCAGAGTGCTTGCTACAGTGGTAGATGTGGATCTATCCACATGTGTGGCTTGACCTCCAAACATATCTCAACTCTGAGCAATAATGACTTAGCCACCTCTTTATTTCAAAGTTTTGTTGTTGTTCATGGTGCAGGTGTAGGCCATGTGGAGGGATGGCTCGGCCGTAAATAGGTCACCGTCAATTGAATGGTCGTGCCATTGAAAAACCATAAAAACACACTAATATGATGGATCGGTGTAAGAGCTCGGCAGATAACTCAGCTCGGTTGCTCCAAATGCAAATTGACCTACAAAGTTGTCTACAAACCTCCAATATGTAGAAGCCTGCTAATATTATCTAAGGCTAATAATGCCACCAAATTTAGTGACAAAACCCCTAATGGGGATTTTTTTTTTAATTTTCTATCCTACAACAAATTTTACATGGTGCAGGGTGCACTAGAGAAAAAAACATTTGCATTCCAAACTCTTTGAATGGAAGAGGGGGTTGTGGGGATGCAGGGATGTCTAGGAAGTTGTTGGAGGCAACACAGGCTCTCCTAAAAAGAAAATTCTTCTCCAAGACACTTCTCTTCCTACTGCAACCTCTCCTTCAACCCTTTGATGCTTCACAGGTCCAGATTCTTGCTCTGGTACCAAATGTAAACTGAACAACAAGGGCAGAAGCCTGATAAACTTTATTAATATCAAATCAACCCAATTACATTTGTATGAGCTGCAATACTTATAGGTATAGTACAAATAAATACACACAAAAATATAAGTTGCACAGGTGCAACCATATCTATCTTATACAAGTTTCCAAAAAGATATCCGAGAAGCATAACCAATATTAAATACAATTAAACAATTATATTGTTAAAACAATATAACAACTCCCGTAGATGGTTTTAATTAAATATAACCAAATATCATTTAATAAATACACTAAATAAAATGCAATGCTTAATTAACCTAGGTAAATAATATATTTACCCTATCATTTTTTATTATTTCCATGACTACTCTAGTAAGATCGATTGTAGCTCCATGAAGTGTGACATTGATTAATCAAAGTTGTGCAATAAGTTGCATGTCATTATAAAAAAATTATATGCCTTCTGACAACATTTACACCCATGACATGCACATAATAAGCAGAGTTAAAATAGAACCAAAAATATGAGACTCAAATAATACCGCCTCTAATTCGAATCAATAGGAAAACCCAAAGAAGTGTCATTTCAAATGAACTAAGATAAAAAATGCCATTGGACACCTAGAGAGTATTCTTTTCAAATTTTCCCCATATAAAAATAAAATATATTTTTTAGAGAACCACCAAGCTAGTCACCAATAGTAGTGACTTAATGGAAATCCCATCTTCCTATAGTAAATGAAACATTATTGCCTGGTATCAATAACATATAAAGCTTGTCAATTTCTATTGTAAAGAAAAAAAATACACCATTGTAGGGAAGTTTTCAGCAACAGGGAGAGGCATTGTGGCTTAATCATTTAGAAACCTTGTCAATACTTGGAAAATTTTAGAATATAGGGAAACCAAGAAACTATAATGTAAAATGTCCACAAGAATAGCAAAAAGGGTGATTTTGTTTAAACTATGGGTTATAGATTGCCTTCATCTAGACATCATCTTCAGATTTATGCTTGTACGGAAAATAAACTAATTCTTATTTCCATTTTCCCTTACCTTACAAGAAACCATCTTATACTTCCCAACATTTCCACATCCATTGATACCAATTTTTAAAAAGATACCGATTTTTAAAAACTTCCAAAGCATATAGATATTGGATTTTTCCCCAACTTCTCTGTTGTGCGGTGGAACACAATGGAAAATAGAACAACAATTAATATGGACATGGATTAACAGACCACAAAGGAATATTATTAGTGCAGAGATAAGGGTACAAGGAAGTCACAAAATTACAAATGCATGCCTCCAAGAAAGGTTGCAAGGATTTGAAATTATATGCCTCATATGTTTAACAAACCAACTGTGAGGAGAAAGACATAAATCTCTAACATAGGAGGTTTTTTAAGGATATGAATCTCAAACTATGTATACCAACATCATTGGGAGGTAATAATCAAAGTATAATTAAATTGAAAAAGAATACAATTCATCAAATTGAAAAAGACTACAATTTCTCACTAACAAAAAAGTGCATTTAAGAATTTGATGGGGGTGGGGAAAATGTCAAGCTCTTGGGGTATGGAAAACAAATTTTCTGTAGTAGGGGATGTTAGTGCAAAATTACAGCACCTCTAAAATGACTTGTGGATTTGCTTTTCTAAAGCAATGTCATTTGGTGTGAATGCACAACATTGAGCCTTCGCAAAGTGTGGGACCTTTGCAAATGGGGAAAGCTCTCCAGAGAAGGTTGGTTCCTCTTCCTAAACTACTTGCCACAAGCTATTTCAGTGAAGGCAAGCTAATCTAATCCTAATCTAACTAGAATCAAAGGCAAGCTAAACAAACCCTACAACTGATTGTGCAAAATAGCTTCCTTTCTTCAAAATGGGCAGCCATGCAATTGATTTGGAGCTGATCATGGCTGCTTGGATGAGTGGAAAATCAAAAAGATGTTGGTCTTCTATCCAAATCAACAAGGTGTCAACTGAAAACAAATCCAATACCTCTTTCAGTTGCTTTGCATTTGGGTTGAAGAGGTATGATAGCTGATCCTTGGTACTTTGTAGCTCATCCTCATGCCTAGAAGCAAGCATGTCTAGTTGTGGCTTCTCATTTGGCTCCAATGAAGCCAAATTCATTATTGGGCAAGGTCAGATCCATTTGATATGCCAATAGCTATGATTTTCAACTCCAATAATGGATTCCTCTTGTATACCTTCTTGGATAGATGAAGTGGAAGAAGTGATGAAGTTCTTCTGTTGTTTTCCTCCCTTTTCTAGTGAAGAACGTGGAAGATTAATATCTTCCAACATTGGTTCCAAAGAACTGTCACAAAACACAACTTGTTGTTTTTCAATGTTCTCCTTTGTGGTAGTAGGTTCTTGATGTTCGAGAACAAATGGTAAAGAAGAAAATATTGTAGTTTCAGCTAGCTCTTCATCCAAACATTCTTCTAAGTCTGATGGCAAATCAAACTCTTCAATGTGTTGCTACAAGGTCTCTCCTTCTTGTATGGTGGCCTCCAAATATGCATTTTATTCACCATGTGTAGTTTCATTTTCAAACATGAAACTTGTCAGTCCAAACTCATCCAAAAAACTAGATTTTTGGAGAGATGAAGTGGGAGAGAAACATGAAATTTCTTGTGCATCTTGCTCACAATTTAGACCTATTTTGTTCACCTCCATAATGGATTCATCAATCAAATCAGCCCCTTCAAATGAAAGCAAAAATGTATTAATAATGTTTCCTTCTTCTGTTGTTGTAAAAACTAACTTGATCTCTTCCATTTTCTCCTCTTAAATGGGATTTGGAGCTGGTTTTCTTCCTTTTCCACAACTTGAAGAAAATATTGCTCTTGATTAAACTCTCCCTCTAGCATGAAGTTTGTCAAATCAAACTCTTCAATCTACTGCTCTAGAGGACAAGTTGGGGCTGCAAGATCTTCTTCTTCTATGGTTGATTGTGCAACTTGAATTGGATCAGCATTTCCTTCAAATAGAGTGCCAACATGGACACTACATAATGAGAAAACTGATTACTGATCTGCTTCTTCCTTTTTCTCTTCTTCTGCTGCAACAAAATCAGTCTTGACCACCATTTTTTCAACCTTGGCCTCTCATATAGGATTTACCAGCAAAGGGATCTTCTCAATTCCATATTTAAGATCCAAACTTACTAAGATCTTAATCATTCCTTTTTTGCTTGGCTCTTCCTCTTGCTATCCTTGATGACTGATTTTTGCAATTTCTTCTTCCCCACATGAAATTAGGAATGCAAGAGGAGGGGTGGATTGGAGTTCAATTGATTTTGAAATTTTTCTTGGTGGTGGAGGAGATGAAACCTCTTGTTCCCTTGGAGTGGAAGGTATTTATTTTAGCTCTTGTGGAGGGGATGACTTTTTGGAAGGGAAAAGGACAAAAGAATTAAGATGGGGTGGAAGACCAGGGGATGGAGAAATGGAATTAATTTTTGGGACAACAGATGGAGAGTTTAAAGCTTGACACTAATGAGGTAAAACAGATTGGGAAAGAGGAAAATAAAAGGCATGAGATGGTGTGCTTACCCGTTGACAAGGTTTTTGAATACTCCTCTCATACACCTTTATTCCTTCATTCGACTTTGTAA
Source organism: Taxus chinensis (assembly GCA_019776745.2). Lineage (NCBI taxonomy): Eukaryota > Viridiplantae > Streptophyta > Pinopsida > Cupressales > Taxaceae > Taxus > Taxus chinensis. The sequence continues at coordinate 41,298,756 of CM034151.1, forward strand.
GCAATGGAAGCATTGCAATCATGAAGTCAAGCTTCTCTTGAGGGCTGTAATGCCTTGGAAAATGTCCCACCCATGGACAAGGTGCTCTACAACTGATTCCAAATGCTTTCATTTGTGATTGAGCCCTGGATTGCACCATGTTTTTGTCTATCTTTTGGATTTTCTCCAGCAGATCCACATTTTCTTCTTTACTGCCCTCACAATCAACATACCCTTGTGCTTGACATGCTTCATAGCCAAACTGATTTTGGCACTGCTGCTCATATGGGTATGCATGTTGATCTTGAACTTGATCAAAATGATGATTTGGAGGATTTGTAAAATATGTTGGAGGTAGAAAACATTTTTGCTGTTATAAATGTGAATTCTGTGATGGAAAAGAGTGAAAGGGATGGAAAGAAGAATGAATGGAAAACAGGTCTGTAACTCAGAGAATGAGTTATTTACTAGATGGATTCACTAGATGTGCTTTTAAATGTGCCTCCAAAAGGATGAATCTTTAACAGGAACACACCAACCTGTCAAAAAAATGAAGTGGAAGACCTCTAAGGTCCCACCGAGTGTGCCAAAACTGTTAGTGCAAATTCACAACACCCCCAAAATGACTTTTGGATCTGATTTTCTAAGGCAATGTCATTTGGTGTGAATGCACAACATTGAGCCTTCCCAAAGTGTGGGACCTTTGTAAATGGGGAAATCTCTCCAGAGAAGGTTGGTTCCTCTTCCTAAACTACCTGCCATAAGCTATTTCAATGCAGGCAAGCTAATATAATCATAATCTAACTAGAAGCAAAGGCAAGCTAAACAAACCCTGCAATTGGTTGTGAAAAATAGCTTCCTTTCTTCAAAATGGGCAGCCATGCAATTGATTTGGAGTTGATTATGGCTGCTTGGATGAGTGGAAAATCAACAAGAAGCTAGTCTTCTACCCAAATCAACAAGGTGTCAACTGAAAACAAATCCAATACCTCTTTCAGTTGCTCTGCATTTGGGTTGAAGAGGTATGATAGCTGATCCTTGGTACTTTGTTGCTCATCCTCATGCCTAGAAGCAAGCATGACTAGTTGTGGCTTCTCATTTGGCTCCAATGAAGCCAAATTCCTTATTGGGAAAGTTCTGATCCATTTGATATGCCCATAGCTCTGATTTTCAACTCCAATACTGGATTCCTCTTGTAGACCTTCTTGGATAGATGAAGTGGAAGAAGTGATGAAGTTATTTTGCTATTTTCCTCCCTTTTCCAGTGAAGAACATGGAAGATTAATATCTTCCAATGTTGGTTCCAAAGAGCTGTCACAAAACACAGGCTATTGTTTTTCAATGTTCTCCTTTGTGGCAACAGGCTCTTGATGTTGGAGAACAAATGGTGAATAAGAAAATATTGTAGTTTCAGTTGGCTCTTCATCCAAACATTCTTCTAAGTCTGATGACAAATCAAACTCTTCAATGTCCTACTGCTGCAAGGTCACCTCTATTTGTTCCATGCTATTTTTGATAGTTGTTTAGCATTTTCCTTCTCTGGTGTATCACCATTTTAGTGTAGGTTCTATCTCTCTCTCTCTCTCTCTCTCTCTCTCTCTCTCTCTCTCTCTCTCTCTCTCTCTCTCTCTCTCTCTCCTTGGCATAGTTAGATTAGGATTAGATTAGCTTGCCTACACTGAAATAGCTTGTGGCGTGTAGTTTAGGAAGAGGAACCAACCTTCTCTAGAGAGCTTTACCCATTTGCAAAGGTCCCACACTTTGGGAAGGCTCAATGTTGTGCATTCACACCAAATGACATTGCCTTAGAAAAGCATAGCCACAAGTCATTTTGGGGGTGCTGTGAATTTGCACTAACATGGGATTTGGAGGTATGAATTTGTTGTAGGCTACAATTATGGCTAATTAATGCAAACTACATTCTCTTATTTCCACATAAAGATGCACATAATTAACTTGACATCTACTTAGATTAATTTTACCAATAAAAGTAATCATTTACATACTCGAATAACAGTTTCAGAACAAATTATGAGAAAATGGAATCTATGCTACAAAGATTAGTCCAAACTTGGGCTTCAAAAATGTATAAATTGAAGCAGAAAGGGCTCGGCAACGGTTATGGGTGGAATCAGCTTCTGCAAAAGTTGCAGATGCTAGCTAAAGAAGAGGAAGTTAAATCAAAAATCATTGCTAAGGGAAGAGAGAGAAAGATCGGTTTCCAGCAAAAACATGAGTCACGATTCACAAGACCAGTTAAGTTGAAAAGAAAATAAATAAAAAAGTGAAAACTAAACAAATTTATGGAAAACCCACATCATGTAATGAATTATGGGAAAATATTATTAAACTTACAGAGAGGATGAATTTTTGTGCCCTTTGCAAAGAATTCCTTAACTTCTACAAATCCCTTGCAAACAAGAACACGAAACTTCGAAGAGAAAGAGTAGATATATAACCTACAGTATTGCTAAATATACCCGGTATTCTACATGCCAAACTAAAAACAACAAATCCACATTCATTATGCAAAAACAAAAAAGTAAAACTGCTGAAAATAGCAGGGAAAAGTGAAAACATAAAAAAGGCCGCCATAACCGTCATTCTGCCCGTAAAATTTAATTACATTGGAAAAACGTCCAAACACTCATCAAAAGACATTTCCTGTAAGGGGCACCTTCAACATAATAAAGGTTAAATTTGATAGTAGTATATACATATAGTAAGATATGTATTTTTAAAATATAACAATCATTTTTACATAAATGGGTTTTAATTAATTTATGAAAAGATAGGAAGGGAGATGGTTTGTGTGGTGAGCACGCTGCGAACGTCCACCTTCACCTTTCTATTAATTATTCATCCTTTCACATCATTTCATCACAATTTTTTTTGATTGGGTCATTTAACACAAAAATGTCGTCTGCGCTTCCGTTTTTTATTTTAGTTTTGTTTTTTTGCGATTTTTTTCCTTTTTTTTTTTTTGTAATTTTGGAAAACCATGTCTCTTCAGGTGTACATATTTATCTTTAGAGTAGTCATCAGTCAAGAGGGTTATTATTTGGTGATAGATATGATAATGTGTAATGCCTAATGTGTGCCCTAATAAGTTTATAGCTCACATGCTAAGAAATTTACAAATTAATTTATGGCATGGCTTCGCTTAGAGAATCCCATAGATTTACCATTTTTTGAAATCCAAGTCTCACTCTCTTTGTAATAAATGGTATTATTACATCGAAGCCACTTTAAATCAAATTTTTTCTTCAATAAGCAATGACAACTAGAGGAAATTTAATCCATTAAAGTCATCCAAGAACCAAAAATCATATTCCAATCTCATAAATTATGTTAATTGTGTCCTAGCACACTCATATTCTAATTTAGTTGGATGATCAAGATTAGTTACATCATGTTTTCTTGATATTTTCACTTACCACTTTTCATAAAAGAACATAAAATTAAGTATTTTACTACAAACCCAATTTCTCTTAAACATTTTATTATTTTACTATTACCTATAAGTCTCCTTTATACAATTACATATCTAATAATATTAACTCAGTTTAAATTAGGTCTTCACCCTAGAACACTGCATAGTTAAGCTTCTTCATCCTCCTAAATCTCTCCAGAATTTTTCCTGACAGGAGGTTCCTGTTGATATGCAACACTTCCAGTTTCTGTAGATTCTCGATGGAGTTGAGAATAACGCCGCTGAAATTATTATTAGCCAGAAGAAGGACTTCCATATTCCTCATGCCACCCAACCAGGAGAGAACATTTCCCGTGACCTTGTTCCCAGAGACTGAAAACAACCTAAGGTTGGTAAGGTAGGATTCAGTCCACTGAAATTCCTCCAATGTTCGAGTGAATTTTTTGGAAAAACGGAGAGATCTACTATGGATTTTGGGATAATTTTGATCATGTAGAGGAATTTCAGCGAAGGTTCATAGCTGTGTACACCTTTTGTTCTTAGGAAAATCCAGATAACTCGACCCATGATGAAATCACATTCTTCGTCAGTCCATTTTTTATAGCAGTTGTTTTCCTTCCAGCTGTCGAGAAATTCCTTTAGATCCTTTGTCACCCCAGACTTAAATTTTAATAGTGTATCTTTGTTCCCCTTTGAAAAAATTTCAGTGTACTGTACATTTCCCTAAACAAATGCTTCCAAAAACCAACACCACCCAAAATACTATCTTCATCTTGCCTCTCTAGTAGTAAACTGCATCTTCCATCATGCTCTATGATCTGTGTCTTAAACTAACCACCACCATTTATAAGAAGGAATTTAGCCATGTGAAAAAAATGACCGTCATGGTTGTGGCTTTGGCATGTGGGCATTTTATATTATCATATGGTTTGACCCTTTGTAGAAGTTTTTAGACGTCTATATCTATACCAACAATCTTCCACCCATAATATTTGAATCCATCACAAGTCTCTTTTTGCCATATTATTCTCCACATTCAAAATTTTGAAACCCATTTCAATGATTTGAAAAAATGAACTTGTTTCCACTCTATGCTTTACCAAATTTCTTGATCAAATGTTTCTCGAAGATGTCTAGCATTTCTTATGTCTAGATTAGGAAAAACAAAATCTATTTTCACCATTTCCTTCCAAACAATCAAAATGTTGAAACCCATTTCAATTACTGAGAAAAATGGTATTGATTTTCCAACTTCCTTGATGAAATGAATTATTTTATATGTGTTCTTGCAATACCTCTTACAATTCTCTACTAATAAAAAATATTCACCTCTTCTCCACAAATAATAAAACAAAAGCCCGCTTCCCCATGTCTTTGTCTATTACCTACAATAAACTCCTTTATTGGTACTCCACAGTCATGTTTTCCATATTTTCATTGTTTCTCCTCTCTTTCACCTTCTTCAAACATTACACACCATCAACCCAAACCCATCCCTACATATTTCTCAAATTTTTTTAGTTGTGTCTATAGATGCAGTATCTTCTTATTCAATAACATCGACATTAGGATAATTCTCAAGCCATATATATACAATTGGCTTTTGAAACTATGTTAAATCTCTTCTCTTGCAAGAATAACCTTCCTCCATTATGGATGATAATTCAAGGTACTATAGGGATAGGAAAATCTTACCTCATTAATGTTATGAAATTATTTTCATCATGTTGAACCTACTCACCTAAATTGACTACCACCTCTGTGAAGTATTTTCACATTCCCAGACGTCCATGCTTGGCGAAACAATTATTATCCTCATTAGAGACCTAAGGCAACTTCCTCTTGTATTGGAAATTCTTGTGTATGCTAACAATTCATATGGCACCAGCCTCTGGAAATCATTTTACACTTAAATCGTTATCCAATCTTCAAATTTTCTCTCCCTTCTCCTTTACTTGTTGTTCTAAACTTTCTAAAACACCTTTACTACACTACCACATAAACAAGGATTCAAGGCCACATTCTCTAAACTCTTCACCGCACCTTGAACAACATTGCACTTGCCTTCCACTCTCTTCCAAATTGCTTATTATGTCTTCCAGTAGTCCTCCTTTTACCCTCCTCTTTACCTATCAATATTTTTGTTCTCTATTCCCCCTTATCCTTGTACTCACCTAACTTTATGGTTTTTTATCAATACAACTTCTATTTCTAACATAATTTCAATCCCCATTTTGGTTAATTCATATACCTCTTCCCCTTCGGCATTCACATCGCATTGCTTGCGTGCAATTGCTAGTAGGAAATAATATAATTTAGCCATAAAAATAGGAGTTCCACTTTATTTGGTTTGAGGGAGAAGGGTGGGGGAGTGGGAAAGTAAGGAGTTTCCACTTATAGTTTAGGTTGATGATTATAATTTTTAATTATTTACAAATTACCATAAAAGTGTAATGGCCTCCTATAATATCTCAATAGGTATTACTAATTAAAGTAATAAAAAACACATGACCATAAAACTGTTGAAATGCTCCTAAATTTTTTTAGCAACATCCTTTGAGATATTTATGGAGCCCCCCTTCCATGAGACTATGAATTTACTGCATGTATGTTTCAAGGGTATTGTGGTTGATGCCTTGTGCATTTGTATGTGTGTTAGAGCATTCCCTAAATAACGGGATTGTGAATAGTCAAATCACTTCTGTGGTGGTAGCACACATTTGGGGTAACTTTTAAACAATCTGGTCTTGAATTTAGAGGTGGATATAAGTCTTCACATGCATTGTCCCTCAATGTCACTAGCTCAAAATTAAAATTTGTTAGTTAACTCAATTATTAAAGACATATATTTAATAACGTTAAGGATTATGTGTAAGAATATATTATTTTATTGTTCAACGTACTAGTGAATTAATATAATAATAATTAATTTTATAGTTCACAATGTCAATATGTTTTTGTGAGGCTTATAGTATATGGTACTACCTCATATTCTTAATATGCAAGATGCACCTACATGTATTTCTAGTAATAAATGTGCATGCCTCACACCAAGATTCAAACTTGTTACCTCCCTTTTAAATGGAACACATGTTCTTCAACATCAAGCTCTGAGGAGAGGGTGAAGATGCCCACCATGGGAACATATGAGCATGTAATAAAGGAATTTGAAGCAATGACAAGGGATGTGAAGAGATTTCAGCAAGAGACACTAAAGAAGATAATAGAGAGCAAAAATGAAACATCGTACTTGTAAAAGTGGGGTTTGAATGACCGAATAGACACCCAAGAATATAAGTTATGTGTTCCTCTGGTTATTCATGCATACTTTGAGCCTTACATTCAAAGAATTGCAGATGGAGATAAGTCCCCATTCTCACCACTCAACCCATCACATTCTTGTCCTTGAGATCTGGGACTACAAAGGGGAGGAAGAAATTCATCCCTTTCAATGATAATTTGTTAGCATCAACACTATAAATATTTGGCATTTCAGGTGCTTATAGAGCTAATTTGTTTCCAATCACGTGTGGGGGAAGATCCCTTGAATTTTCATACAACAAAGAAGCAAGGAATACAAACAGATGCTTGGTGTTTTGCAATGCAACTACGCATGTATTCAATAGTGTAGAATATAAGATGGAAAATAAGAGCATCCACATCTCTGCATGCAATTCAGAGGAGGTTTTATTTGGGCTTGACTCTCGACAATCCCTGCATTGACATCTCTTATGTGGACTCGTATATTCAAACGAGGTACATTATTTCTAAAATTTTAAATAAAAATGATGATCTTTCTTATGTTCATATACCATCAAGTTGATAAACTACAAGAAATTAATTACAATTTCTATTTCCTCTAAATATATAACAGAAAGATGATAAACTTTCCTTTTCAGTTAAGATTAAATTAAGTTTTTGAGTTTACAAAGAATTGATTATCTTTACTTTGTTCACAAACTTCCTTTGTGCATTTTTAGGGGAGAATTAATCAAATTGTGAATACATAAGAAATTGATCATCTTGGATCAAACCATATTAAGTTTTTCTTATAAGAATTTCAGAATAGCAAAGTTTTCTTACAAGATTTTTTGGTGAAAGTTTAAGTGATTTTGATTAAATTGGTGAGTATAAAAGATTAATTAGTTATCTTTATTTTGATGTTTGATAATGGTGGTTGTGTATATGGGTTTTCTTCATTTTGGTTTTCATGGACAAGCATGTGACAAAATAAGTTAAGGCATTCTAGAAAATATACTATATTTTTATAGCATTATACACATAAGATACATAATAAAAAATGATGAGTCATATCCATAAAATGAAAAACATGAAATCTATGATAACAAACCTTGCCTGTAAGTCTAATAACAAGAGAACATGGGTTTAATCCATCTTGGTTGCCATGGACAAGAAGGTGAAAGATGATAGTTGAATTCATGTACATGTGGGTAACCAAAACAACTTCTGATATTAAAGAAACAAGAAAACATGATTTGATACAGTAGGACCTACAATATTAGGTGTTTCCTACCTTAAGAATCCAACTCAAAGAATCTTGATGTATAGATGGGTCTAGATTTTGAGTCTGGAAATTGTGTAGGAAACCCTCCTGAGGAATATAATCACACTATCTCTTAACAAGTGCTAGTATGGATTCTTCATCCTCCACTGGAAAGGTAGAAAAAGATACAACAATCTTTAGCGCAAAAATATTAGACACAGTCAAAACTGGGTGCCATGAATCCTTGGTTGTAAAGTTCCACAACCTCCATCAACTACTCATGATACCCCACATTCCATTTTTGTTTACGGATTCCATATAATTGTTATTTTAGGAGTTGATTTGTGTTGGTAGTAACTCGATCCTCCATAAATCTGAAATAAAAAATAAATCATTGGAACAATCTCCTAGCATTCAATGTACTGGTGACAAATATGACATGTAATATTTTATCAAGTTTTTTTGTTACAATTGTCAAATATCATTTAAAGATTGTCTATCTAAAAATTTATATTGTTATTACATTGAAGGTATTTCTCCAAGTTAGATAGAGCAAGTGAATTATGGAAGAATGATAATGGCAGATATAATCTTGACCATTCACAATTTAAGTTGTATCAATGTGTTCTGACTGATCTCCACCGTCTACGTGTGTATTTTCAATTTGTTGGCCCTACTGATGCTCTTAAAATCAAATGTGAAAACATTAGAAATGGCGTTGCACTATCTTAACATGGAGGTTTTATAGTCTGTGAGACAAAATATCTCTCAGTAATTTTTTCAAATAGTTCACACGCTTCCACATATCCGAGGTAGTCACTTTAACTACATCTATTGAAAGTCCCCTTCACAATAATGCTTTGGTGGTTTTCCACAACATGTTTCCAAGCTCCTTTTTTGGCACATGATAGAAAATTGCTGGAAAAGGTGAGATGATCATGTTTCACATATGTTGGGTGCACTTGGTGATACAATGTCAATGCCGGGTGAGAATACCGACATCCTTTGTTTGTTGTAGGTCGAAACAACTGCATATAAATAATGATGATGGATTCAATCCAAGTGGGTAAACATAGAGAATATACATAGCCTAGGGCAAGTACCATCATCACCATCTCTATAAACATCTTAGGCAAAACACATCCTCCAATACCATTCAAGAAACGGGAAGTTACGAGATGGTAGGAAAACACAATAGGGAAACCACTTTGGTGCTATTGTATGGTGAGACAGAAAGATGACAATTGTTTGAGGTCGGATTCATTCCCTAAAATTGTTGATAACACTATTATCACCATCTAAAGGGAAACATCACCTGGTAAGAAATCCCACCAAAAATACAATTCTTTCCGACTATGGATTCTTTGAAGAAAGGTGACTCTGACCTAATGAGTATGGTCAACGTGATTATTACATTGATTTAGACCATTTTTATGTACTCAACTTTCTATCTATTGAAGGAAAAATCTGTTATCCTGCAAAATTGACAAGGGAAATTTGTAGGTAACCATACCAAAAATTTTGTTTTGGCCCCAAGGAAGTTTGACAACGTTTGAAATGGCCTAAAATTCCCCTTCCGAAAATCAAGTTTTAAAGAACTTAGCCTTTTTCAGCCTTTTTGAGCTAGGCGTAAATATTGTTGTGACAACATCAAGAAAATTGTGCCCCTTTGGCAGCCCTAAAAGGCATGCCAACATGAAAAGAGTTGCGCCCCTAAGGCTCTAAGAGTTACATGTCAACATCCTCAAACCTGTGCCAAAGAAACGTGCTTAAGGTACAAAATTTAATGTGTCGATAGATAAAAATATGTGCCCCCTTTTCCCCTTGGCACTGAAAATTACATGTTAACACTTTCTTAAGTGCGCCATAAGCACTAAAAGGCACCCATGTTGAAACTTCACCAACTGTGCCAAAGGTGGTTGGTGGCGCAATAAATGCGAGGATTTCTATGTATAGGAGCATTCAACCTGTCATTTTCACAATTTAAAAAACAAGAAAAGGCATCCCTAACATGCGATTGTCAGTTATCCTTGTCAGCCTCACATGTCATTCCTCACGCTCGTGAATCCCACATCTATCCTTTGTCATTATATATCCTAGTAAGTGGTTTCTACCCATCTTCTTGTTGTTTGTGGTTTTTATGTCAGGTTAGGTGATTAGGGTTGTATATCAATAACAATGAACCTAAAAAGAATTTAACAAACCAAATTGTCCTACTGAAAACCCCTCTTCCCACTCCTTCAATATCTGTAAATTTGGAAGGCTCTGCCTCAGAAAGAGCTCAAACCCATTTTTCCTATACTCCATGCCTTTCTGAAAAACCTCTCCTCCTTGTCATTTGCCAAATCCAAATGAAAAATATAAGAAAAACAAAGAAATGAGGTAATCGTCCAAACTGTTAAAAAACCGTTAAACCTTCAGTGCACTATCTTTCTGTGTTGTATTCAACACAGTTGCATCATAGGCGTAATGCAGAGCCATGCAGTAAGCATCCCTCCCGCGTGCTACCTAAGAAAGCACGTGGCCATTTTTAAAAAAGGCATAGGCACTAGGCGCAAGAACAATAACATACAAAATTATATGTTGTTACACCAAACCCATGCCATGCACGTGTAAAACCCTTGGTGCACTAACTTTCCATGTTACATATCCCACAAGTGCACTTGGTGCACCTCAAGCACCTGTATCAAATTTCACATCTGCGCCTTGGTGCACCCTGAATGCATGCAACACCAAGTAAGTTTGCGACCTGCCAAAACCTCTTAAGGTTCTAGCGCCACTTCTTCCCCACCAACATCTACATGTTGGCTGATTCCTAAGTGTGCCCAGCCTATTTCAAGTCCCTACAACATGCTAGTAAAGTATGTGCCTTGCGCCTTAAGTCTTATAAATAGCTCATTTTTCATTCTGCAAGCGGTTATTATGGATAACATGATGGTTGACATGGGTATCCTATGTTGGACCTCTCTGATTCTTCTTGCAGAGTAACAACCACCCTCGAGCTCAAACATGTCTTCTTTGAGCAAAAATCTAACTAAATCTAAAGGAAAATCTAAGTTGACAGAGCAAGAAATGAAATATAAATATCAGAGAGTCAAAATGCCTAACTCACTTGTAGAATGCTCTCTTGATATCAGAGACTCTAAGCTAGGCCACATAGACATGGATGATTTCTAGGCCAGAACCCAACAAGTTACTAGTAGCCCATGGATGGACAAGCTAGTGGGCAACAGGCTACATTTTACAACAGGTTTTCTAGTAAGTGCTATCAATAATGAGTTCATCATGATAGTGGCCCGCTGTTATAATAAAGACACAAGATGTGTTGAAGACAAAGAGGGAAAGGTAGTCATTAACCTCATAGCCCGATAACTTCGAATTCATATTGGGAATTCCTCACCATAGCTAGTATGTGGCAGTAAGATGAGAAGACTACATAAAGACTTGGACCAACAATGAGGAAAAGTGCATGCAAATGATGAACAAGGTTTACCTGAAGAACAAAAAGGTAATGAGAAGATGGCCACAGACCATCCACCGCAGTGACTTCTCATAGGAGCTAAGTGATACCATCACTTTCCTCATAAGATTATTTGGGCTTCCTGATGCCCACCACATTCACAAATGGATGCTCAGGTACTTAGAGACCATAAGTAAGAATGTGCCTAAGTAATGTTTCGGCTAGGGAGAGATTATCAGTGATACTATCTCGCAGCAACTCCAACAGGTTTTAACGACTGGGAGATTCTATATGAACTCCTATGTTGTATATGTTGCTGCCTTAGAGAGAGAATATCCGAGACTGATTCAAAGTAAGATATGGCCTCAGGTCAAGATATATGAGTACTACTGGGAGATAAGGCTCAAGGCCAGTATCACCCAATTCAACAAGATCAATGACACTTTTTTCTACGAGGTGAGGCCGAACATGAGACATGGTCGGACTAGCATGAGCGTGGTCGCTACCACAAAATAATGGGGGGATTTGTTTAAACAATTCCCCACCTTCACCTATCTCAGAGTGGTAAAATTCTTGGGAGAACCCACAAGGTTACCAACATATTTGGGGCCCAAGCTGATCTTGCTAGAGCTATCAAGATAGCTAATCACCTATCACAAGAAGTGTATAAAAAGAAAGAAGGGTGGGACTCCTTTCCCCCTCATGGTTGGTAGGTACACTTGTGCCTCATTGGGTAAAGCCTGGGAAATGTTTACAGAGATGGAATTTCTCAACCTGAACCATGATTTCCTGGCAAGGGAAACCTTCGACTACCAGGATTTCCTCGCCAATGCAAAGATCGATCCCATCCATGTCCTAGAGATCAATGAAATATGGATAGATGTCAACCACAAAGTTGAAATCAGTTGAAAAAATCACTTTCGGCTGACACTGGAAGAGATCATCCCCTATGGATTTTCCATCATTTCAAAATATTTCCAAGAACCTGATCAGGAAATTGATCAGGTTTACCTTGACACGGATGGGGATGATTTTCCATTCACAATCATTGATAGGACCAAGGTGCTAAATACCATAGAAGAAATGGTCCAACCCACGCTGCAACACACCGAACATTGGTGCAAGTGAAATGGTATCATCTACCTTGGGGTGGATTTCACCACTTCCCCCTTGGGAAGATCACCTCCCAAGCTAGATCACTTGCCAAAGGGAAAAGGAAAGGATGAAGTTAGAGAGTTAAGCCAACAGGAGAAATATCTTGATAGCCCTCTTTCTGCCTCAAAGAAAATAGTGGACTTAGTGTCCCCAGGAAAAGAAGAAGTAGTAGATATTCCAACGGACACATCCAATAAGGATGTTGTCACAGCTACAACTATGGAGGTTCCCTCCATCCCATTTTTGACTCCACTCCCTCCTCCTCCTCGGGTCACTACTTCTTTTGTTATGTCTTATCCTCCTTTTTCTTCCCTTCCATCTCCCACCTCTTCCATCTTTTCCTAACTTAGGGATTTATTGCCTGGTATTTCATCTATCCAAATACAGATCCCTTCCATCTCCATGTCTTTCTCTTCCTTTGTAGTGACTCCGGGCCCTACAAGCACTAGTGCATTGGACTCTTTATCCATACCACCACCAAGTGTTTCCACTTTCTTCCCTGAGTCCACTCTAGTTGCTCACCCTTTCACCCCCATTTCCTCCTCTTCTTTTGATCTTGATACCCTAAGTCCCAGTTGGATGTCTGACCACCTGAGTCAACACAAGAGGAAATTCCCCATTGCAGCTATGGAATTCTCTGTCATTCCAACAAAGGGACCAAAGAATAAAAAAGCATTAACTCGCTTCTTGAAAAGTTCCTCAGGAGAAAGGGTCATGGAGATAGTCTATCCAAATCCCATAAAGAAGAAAGAAGATCTATCTGCTATAGACTTCATAGTGAATCAGGTCACAATGGGAACATCATCCAAGAGCCTACAAGGAGAAGCCTTGTCGGCTTTTGATGCCCTCTCCAAGAATCTTCAAGAGGCCAAAGAGAAGAAGAGATTTCTCAAAGAATAGAACAAACATCTCCTCCAAGCTTTGCAGAAGATGGGCAAAGCTCCTTCAGTAACTACTGTAGAACCTGTTCAAGCTCCAAGCCAAGAAAAAATACATGAATACATAAAGATTGCTGAGCAGGGTACAACTATGTCATCTTGGATTGACAAGATCCTCATGGATGGTTAGATAATAATTGGTAAGTTCATGTTGCTGCATCAGGATATAACTCGAGGAAATAAAGAGCTACAAGAAGTAGTGAGCTCCCTTTCTAGGGAGTTGGAGAACACTAGGTTGTAGCAGGGAACATTCCAGACCATGGTCAACTATTCAGTTGATGACCTTTTAAAGGTTGGTGTTATCAATCACACGTGGATAAATTATAAAGCTCTCACTGCCTTAGATTACCGGGTTGATCAAATGGAACTCATCCTAGAAAGAATTGAAAAATTCAAGGAACAAGCCTTGGATGCACTACACAACATGGAGAAAGTAGTTTCAAAAATGTCTCCTAGATTTCTCAGGCCATCCTATGAGTTAAGAGAAGTAGATGACACATTCTAACTCTTCAAGGGTATTTTCTCTCAAGGTCTGGCACAAGAGGTCACTTTCGATCAAGAGTCCATCAACAACCTCTTAGCCTACCATGATTTTATAGGCTCTTTGATCAATGCAAATGAAGAGTACACTGATTTTCCTAACAAGCTCAAGAATGAGAAAGAGACTTGTGAGGTTATTCATGACCATTTCCATGGTCCTGATCAATACCAACTCCAAAAGATAATCAGCAAGTTTGCAGAGTATCAAGAATAGTGCCATATTGACTCTCCTGAGCCTCAGCTAGAAGCTAAATTCGAGCCAAGAGACGATGATGAATAGCTTCCTCTGGGATGGATTTTCCATTTTTGTAAAATATTTAAAAGCATGTTGACACCACGCGATGACATCATCCATGTTGGTACATGTTTTGACATCATCTATGTTGCACCGTGGAATGTTGCCATCCTAAAATTTCCCAAAAATCAACTTTTGACTTTTAGATATTTTGTAAATAAAAGGTTGGTTTCTTTTTATCCTCTTTCTCCTCCTCCTCTAAATACTGGAATACTTGTATTCTGGGGTGGACAGTTTTGTATGAAAATTAGAAGTGAGGAGAGAAAGACTTTGTGCTTTCTTGTAACAGAAGAAAATATTAATACAAATATTGAGACTTTGTGTTGTATTTATGTGTTATGTGCATTAGATCTCTCTTAAGTTAGATCTATGTTTCTTTTCATATTAGATCTATCTCTACTTGTGTCATTTGTTCATTAGTATTTCTTTATTTGTTTATGTAAGTAAGTTTGGCTTTGTTTACTACTAGCCCAAAACATAAACCCTCTGACCTTTCTATCTTGGAATTCATTTCTTTTCTCCCTTAAGATCTATCCTTCCTCCGTTCCTCCCCTCTCACATTTCTGTTCATCTTTCAGAACTACCCCTAGTGGGATGAGATCCCAAACCCCCTAAAGGTAGAATACTGTAAGATTTGCACATGTTCCTGCTTGGTAGAATAGCAATAAACTAGTTTCTCTTCGTTGTCTTAAAGAGGGGCTATGCCCTGCACACTGTTAGCATGTTTCCCCATGATCTACCCATCTGAAATATTTTCACACCAACAGTTTTTGGCGACTCCACTGGGGATCGAACTAAGGAAATAAGTTATAAAAAACTGTGAAAATCACTACCAGTTTGTAAATTTTAACCCTTTGTTAAAAACCAAAAATTTTGCAAAAGTGGTCCAAACTGAAAATTTTCTTAGCAAATCTATGGATATGGACTAGTTAAAAACCTTTAGTTCGTTGAGTTTCTATAAAAATCTGTGTATTTCCGTAGATCTGAGATTCTAATTTTGTTAATAATATTTTCAAAACCTTGCAAAAATCAGATCTAAGATCTGAAAATCAGCTTACTAAAATTTACCCACCTTTTATCCCTACTAATCCTTGTCATAAAACCACAATGAGTTGTTTAAAAAGGGATAAATTTAAGTATTTATAAAAGTGCAAGCTGCTGATTTTTTCCAGAAAAATCAGAAAATCATCAAGTATAAGCAAAAAGATTATTATAAATCTGCTCCAAATTATTGCTGATCTGAGTAGATACACTAGCGGGTGAACCATTTACCTGTAGTAGAAGAGCTTGTGGAGAATTTGATCCTATTTTTGATCTACTTCAGAGGCACAATTTCATTATTACACCATCACAATTCTCATCACTGAGTTCAGCTAATCGGTTAGCAAGAAGTTCGTCGCATCCACAAAAGAACCAATTTTCACAAGGAGCTTCCATGTCAATTTGAAGTTCCTTGTTACTAAGCAGAACCGAACTCCCAGATCGCATCCTCTTTCCAGCTTTTCAAATGGTAGTACCATGGGGAAACACTATGGGTCCTCTTGCATTGTCACATCTAGTTCACGCACTCCCTCATGGAAATCGCAAGAATTTCCCAAGATTTGATGGGAGTGGAAATCAAAGAACGGATGCACATATATCTGCATTCATTATGTCATACAACATCCTAGATGTGACCCATGAAGACATGTGTTGGTATGCCTCTTTCTAGAGACCTTGCAAGGGCTTGCAGCAAAATGGTTCCAACACTTGCTGGCCAGATCTATCACCAGTTGGGCCACATTATGAACTACATTTGAAGATAGGTATAATCCTTCAGAAGATGCATTTGCGTTACTATCAAAGATTACTCACCTAAAGAAGGAGGCCAATGAAACCATGGGTGATTTTATCACCCATTTCAATTCACTAATTAATGGTGTGCCACCTACCATGTTGCTAACACCAAAAAATCAAAAGTGTTTCTTTGTGAATGCCATGATTTTAAGAATAAGTTTCTTACTTTTACAAGAACAAATCACCACCTTGGTCCTCACTCAAGCTTTGGCCATTCAGATAGAGGATAACCTACTTATATCTGGTGAGTTAAAATGAGATCCATCCAAATCAAATGCTTCAACTCCTTCTCAAGCCACTTCATCAGATCCGGTATTCTAGAAGATGGAAAATGACTTGCTTGTATTAAAGAAGAAATTAGCTTAAGCTTCATCTAGCACTCAGTACCAAGATATCCCACAGAAAAACTTCACTCCCAACAACACCCCTCAAAGGCTGCATTTTCCCACTGCTACTCTAAGGTTAGCACTTGAGGCCCCTCTAATTAATGCCTTGTTTGAGATCGAAGAAGATGAGTAAATTTATGATGAACCTTCATCGCAAGGTGAAGATGATCAAGATGTTGTGAACCGACTGGAAACTCTACGATCAGGTATATGGAATTTCAAGATGAGGAATATGATGAAGAGGAAGGTACCCAAGGGTATGCAAGTGGACAGTCATATGCTATTTTCACCCACTCACAAGGAAAAGAAGCAGAAGTTACTGCTAAGATACAAAAGGAAAAGGCCGTATTAAATACACCTCCAACCATTGCTAAAAGAGGTAATCCCCTTCCTACTCAACCTCCTATCAAGCCTTTTGTGAAGAAATATTTTTTTTCCTATTTCTCCTCTAAATCAACCTCCCTCCAGTTCCATAAAGACCAGTACTACTCCTCTACCATCACAAAACGAAAGACTCATTCCTTCGTCAGCGCAACCCTTGGTCACATTTGACATAGTTGACCATGCCAAAAGGACAAAGATCCAGATGTCTAAAACTGAGTACCTTCAGTCTAACCCCGAGCAGCTTGTTAGATTAACCAAGTACATTCAAATTCAATCTACCACCTCTCACCCTATTTCTCTAAAAGGAATTATTTCCACTCCTCCTGCGTCCCGCATAAACGTTGCCTCGACGTCTGCATCAGGTAAAATTGAACCTTTTTACCTTTCTCTCTTAATTAATGGTCACAAGTTAAGCAACTGCATAATCGATTCTAGAGCATCTGACAATGTCATGCTAGCAAAGGTCACCCATGCTTTGGGCCTCACACTCACTAAACCTTTTGGCAGGTGTTACTCCATGGAAACCAAGTAGGTACCATTAATAGGTCAAATCAAGGATGCACATTTTGCATTCGCAGCATTCCCAGAGAAAAGAGTTAAAATGACTATTCTCATAGCTGATATTCTAGCCACCTACGGGATATTACTAGGGAGGAGTTTTTGCAGAGAAGTTGGTGGAGAAATCCATATGGACTGGTCCAAAGCCAGAATCCCTGTCAAAGGGGTAATGCAGACGTTGGAACCTGAATCACAAAAGAAATATCTGGTCACTAACTCCGATGACCCCAAGGCCCAGATTCTCTTCGAATCATCAGGGATGGGGAATTACTTCTTATCCACTGACTCTAATAAAATGGAGGTTCTTGTCCAAGAGGAGGACCTCAACAAGATATGGACACTACAGTTTAATGGTAGTTTTGCAATAAGTGGATGGGGTGCTGGGGCCATCCTGATATCTCCTGAAGAGGATATTTTTCCCATTTCTTTCAAATTAAAATTTTTCAATACAAACAACACTGCTGAGTACAAATCTTTGCTACTTGGTATGCAAGCTGCAAAGGAAAAAGGAATTAATAATTTGAAAGTACAAGGTGATGCTGAGCTAATTGTCAATCAAGTGAAAGGTATATACCAAGTGAAGAATGATAGGCTCAGACACTACCTCAACGCAGTGTGGGACAACATCGAGGAGTTTAACACTTTCTCGATCAAATCAGTTCCGCGGGCTCATAACGACATGGTTGATTCTTTGGCTATCTCGGCCTCTCTCATGCTCCCTCACCCAGGGTTAAAAACAGACACATATACCATTGAGGTAGTTTTCTACCCAAGTGTGCCAGATAATTCACAACACTGGTAGGTATTCAATGATGATAATCAGCTTATCACTTTCCTAGAGAAAGCTGAAAATTTCAAAGAGCTCCACTTCGATGGATCAACTTCTGCATGTCACGAGTCTCTCACAGGACAAGCGCAGGAATCAAAATAAGATCAAAGCATATGTCAGCTCAAGGGAAATAAGATCCCTGAAAGGTTTAGTTTCCCTGGAATGATTATTTGATAAGCATGACCATTTTTTCAAGAAGAGGTGACAAGATGATCCCAGCTCTTCTCCAGAAACTGAATCTGTCAATTTGGGCACTATAGAACATCCTCGGTCTATGAACATCGGGAAGTGTTGTACACCTAAGGAAAAGCAGAAATTTGTTAAATTGCTGAAAAGATATATGGATGTATTGGCATGGTCTTATGCCGATCTAAAGTCATTTAAGCCTAAAGACATTCAACACGACATACCACTCAAAGAAGACGTTAAGCCTTTTCATTAAAAACAAAGGCACTACAACCCCAAGATCTCAGGTACCATCCAAGCCAAAATACAGAAGATGCTGGATGCAAGAATCATTTTTCCAATTCATCATAGTACCTGGGTCGCTAATATTGTACTTGTGCGGAAGAAGAATGGTGAAATACGCATATGCGTAGAATTTCGTAACCTAAACCAAGCATCCTTAAAAGATAATTATCCACTACCCATAATGGATCAAGTTTTGCAGGTAGTAACTGGTTCAGAGATGTTGTCCATGCTTGATGGTTTCTAGGGCTACAATCAGATTAAGGTCACGCCTAAAGACCAATTCAAAACAGCATTCACCACTCCATGGGGCACCTTCACCTACAGCAAGATGTCGATTTGGTTTAACCAATGTCGGTGCCACCTTCCAACGTGTGATGGACTTCACGTTCAAAGGTATGATGGGAAATGTCATCGTAGTATACCTAGATGACTTAACCATGTTCTCTAAGAAACAAAGTGATCACTGTGATCATCTGGAGCAAGTCTTAATTAGGTGTCGAGAACACAGAATTTCCCTAAACCCTAAGAAGGTAGTTTTCGGGGTCACCGAAGGAAAATTGTTGGGACACATCATCAGCAAAGAAGGGACTAAAATAGACATCGAAATATTCAAGGCTATTCAAATACTTACCTTGCCCACGAGTAAGACCGGTGTTCATTCTTTCTTCGGAAAGGTGAATTTTCTCAGATGCTTTGTTGCCGACTTCATTGAAAAGACTCGTCATATATCCAATATGATGAAAGGGTCACAAATATTCCGATGGAGTGAAGAAGGCAAGATGTCATTCGAGGATATAAAAGCCTCTGTTGCTCATGCACCTATCCTAGTATGTCCAGACTTCTCCAAGGATTTCATCATGTACAGTTATGTGTCTGCGCATACTGTATTGGCTATCTTAATCCAAAAGAACTCTGAGGATGTTGAATCCCCTATTACTTTCATGAGCTCTCCTCTAAAGCCTCATGAACTGAAGATGTCTCAGCTAGAAAAACATGCCTTCACCGTGGTCAAAGCAGTCAAGAACTTCCACTACTACATATTGAATTCTCAAGTGGTACTAGTTCCTGACACGGCAGTAAATTCTATCTTGACCCAACAAGAGTTAGGAAGCCTATAAGGGAATTGGATCGCAAAGGTCCAAGAGTATGATCTAGACATCAAACCAACCAAGTTGGTAAGAGGTAAGGGCCTATGTCGACTTATAGCTGAAAATAGGGACCCAAAAGCACCTAAGGAGCAAGCTGCTCAAGTTGATGAAGAACAGGGTAAACTAAAGAAAGAGTGGATTCTTTACCCATGGTTTTGTTCGTCGCGACTAATGATGAATGGTATTTAGACATCACTTTCTTTCTCACTTATGGAGAGAGACCAACGCATCTAACCACAAAATAAAAGCGAACGGTAAAGCTTAGGGCCGCATGGTACATCATTTGGGATGATGGGTTGTACAAGCGTGACATTGATGGCATCTTCCTAAGATGTGTCGACAAGCCGCAGCAGGTAAAATTACTAGAAAGTTTTCATGACTCAGCCTGCAGTGGTCATTTCTCCTCTTCCATCACAACACATAAGATCATTTGGGCTAGGTACTACTGGCCAATGCTATTTCAAGGATGTAGCCACCTGGGTAGCGAAATGTGAACTCTGCCAACAGTTTGTTGGCAAACCAAAGTTGGTTGTGTTTCCCCTTAGGCCCATCCTTATTGATGAACCATTCAGGAAATGGGGAATTGACTTTATTGGAGCACTCCATCCTCAATCGAGTGTTGGGCATAGTTATGTCCTAACAGCAACAGATTACTTCACCAAGTGGGTGGAAACCATACTTGTCAAGAATGCCACTTCCAACGTTTTTTGCAACTTCATCAAAGAAAATATCATCATGAGATTTGGCATTCCACACAAAATTGTTGCTGATAATGCTTCCAACTTCTCTTCATGGGAAGTCATTGGTTTTTGTTATGGATACGGAATAACTTTGGCTCATGCCTCTGATTACTATCCTCAGGGAAATGGTCAGGCAGAATCTAGCAACAAGAACCTGGTAACCATCATATGGAAGCTAGTTGATGAAAACCAACAGTCCTGACACAAGTCATTGTATGACACTTTGTGGGTAGATCGTATCACTCCAAAGAGATCTCTCAGCATGTCACCTTTTCAGGTATTATATGGGACTGATGTTGAAGTCCCTATTTCCATGGAACTTCCTGCTCTACGCTTGGCACAAGCTATTGAAGATGAAACTTTTCACAGTTCTCTGGAAAAGAGAATTATGTACCTGACAGAACTTGAAGAGAAATGAGTAAAAGTGGTCGACAAGATCACCGAACATCATAATCAAGTTAAGAGGTTGTTTGACAAGAAATCCAAGCAGAGAGATTTCCAAGTAGGGGATCTTGTCCTTCTATGGGATAAACGAAGAGAACCCAAAGGTATGCACGAGAAGTTTGACTCTCTTTGGAGAGGTCCATATAAGATTAAATAGCTCAATGGAGAGAATATTTTCTATCTCTCATATCTAGATAGAACTGAGCTCCCACTTCCCTATAGCGGGCAACATCTCAAGATCTTCAGGAAGTAGAGTTTACTCTCTTCTTTGTATGGTTTGTTTTTGTCGTGTGTTTGCTTGCTATTTGTTGTGTGTTCTCTTTCTCTCCTTTCTGGTCGCCCTTGTTTTTGACTCCCCGTAACCCAATGAATAGGCACATGAAAATCTGGGATTCTCTACCCTTAAAATTCTATTCAAAGATAGTCCCCAGAAAGAGCCAATTGTTATCCTACAAAATTGACAAGGGCAATTTCAAGGTAACCATACCAAAAATTTTGTTTTGGCCCCAAGGAAGTTTGACAACGTTCGAAATGGCCTAAAATTCTCCTTCCAAAAATCAAGTTTTAAATAACTTAGCCTTTTTCAGCCTTTTTGAGTTGGGTGCAAATATCGCTGTGACAACATCAAGAAAAGTGTGCCCCTTTGGTGCCCTAAAAGGCATGTCAACATGACAAGAGTTGCACCCCTAAGGCGCTAAGAGTTACATGCCAGCATCCTCAAACCTGTGCCAAAAGAATGCGCTTAAGGAACCAAAATTAATGTGTCGACAAATTAAAATGTGCACCCCCTTTTCTCCTTAGGCACTAAAAATTGCTGGTTGACACTTTCTTAAGTGTGCCATAGGAGCTGAAATCTTGGTGTCGACACCTCTCCATCCGCGCCAAAGGTGCACCGCTTGCCATGTTGACACTTCACCAACTGCACCAAAGGCAGTTGGTGGAAAAATAAATGCCAGGTTTTCTATATATAGGTGCATTCAACTTGTCATTTTCACGAATTTAAAAACAAGAAAAGTCTTTCCTCTACACTTGTTAGTTATCCTCGTCAGCCTCATGTGTCGTTCCTCGCACTTGTGGATCCCACATTTGTCCTTCGTCATTATATATCCTTGTAAGTGGTTTCTACCCACCTTGTTGTTGTTTGTGGTTTTTATGTCAAGTTAGGTGATCAGGGTTGTATATCAATAATAATGAACCTAAAAAGAATTTAACAAACCAAATCAGCCTGCTGAAAACCCCTCTTCCCACTCCTTCCAGATCTGTAAATCTGGAAGTCTTTGCCTCAGAATGAGCTCACACCCATTTTTCCTCTACTCCCTACCTTGCTGAAAACCTCTCCTCCTTGTCATTTGCCAAATCCAAATGCAAAATATAAGAAAAACCAAGAAATGGGGTAATCAACCAAACTGTTAAAAACTCGTTAAACCTTTAGCACACTGTCTTTCTGTGTTGTATTCAACACAGTCACACCATAGGTGCCATGCAGAACCATGTAGCAGGTATTCCTCCCGTGTGCCACCTAAGTAAGCACTTGGCCATTCTTAAAAAAGGCACAAGCACTGGCGCAAGAACAATAACAACAATATTATATGTTGTGCAATCCAAACCCGCGATGTGCACGTTAAACCCTTGGTGTGCTAATTTTTTGTGTTACATCTCCTGCAAGTGTGCCTAACACAACTCAAGCACCTATAACAAATTTCACATCTGCACCATGGCGCACCTCAAACGCATGCAACACCAAATAGGTCTACACCCTGCCAAAATGACTTAAGGTGCTGGCGTAATTTCCTCCCCACCAACATCTGCATGTTGGCTGATTCCTAAGTGCGCCTTACTATTTCAAGTCTCTACAACCTGCAGTAAAGTTGCGCCTTGCGCCCAAAGGCTTATAAATTGGTCATTTTTCATTTTGTAATTTTTAAATTATGGATAACATGACGGTTGACAAGGCTCTCCTGTGTTGGACCTCTCTAATTCTTCTTATAGAACAATAGCCACCCTCAAGCTCACACATGTCTTCGTCGAGAAAGAAGCCAACTAAATCTAAGGAAAAGCTAAGTTGACAGAGAAAGAAATGAAATATAAATATAAGAGAGTCAGGATTCCTAACTCGCTCGTAGAATACTCTCTTGATATCAGAGACTCTGAACTGGGCCACATAGACTTGGATGATTTTTGGGCCAGAACCCAACAAGTTACTGGTAGCCTATGGATGGACAAGCTGGTGGGCAGTGGGCTACATTTTATAGTAGGTCTTCCAGTAAGCACTATCAATAATGATTTCATCATGATAGTGGCCCGTTGTTATAATAAAGACACAAGATGTGTTGAAGACAAAGAGGGCAAGGTGGTCATTAACCTCACAGCCTGGCACTTTGAAGTCATGTTGGGCATTCCTCACCATAGCCAGTATGTGGCAGTAAGCTGAGAAGACTGCATAAATACTTGGACCGATAATAAGGATAAGTGCATGCAGATGATGAATAAGGTTTACTTGAAGAACAAAAAGGTAACGAGCAAATGGCCATACACCATCCACTGCAGTGACTTCTCAGACGAGCTAAGTGATACCATCATTTTCCTCAGCAAAGTATTCAGGCTTCCCGATGCCCATTACTTTCACAAATGGAGGCTCAAGTACTTAGAGACCATAAGAAAGAATGTGCTTGAGTAACGTTTTGGCTGGGGAGAGATTATTAGTGATACTATCTCACGGCAACTCCAACAGGTTTCAATGACTGGGAGATTCTATATGAACTCCTATGTCGTATATGCCACTGCCTCAGAGAGACAATATCCAGGATTGATTAAAAGCAGGATATGGCCTTAGGTCAAGATATATGAGTACTACTGGGAGCTGAGGCTTGAGGCCAGTATCGCCTAATTCAACAAGATCAGCGACGCCTTTTTCTATGAGGTAATCTACCTAATGAGGCCAAACATGAGACATGGTCAGACCAACATGAGCATGGTCGTTGCCACAAAGAAATGGGGAGCTTTCTTTACAAAATTCCCCACCTTCACCTATCTCAGAGTGGTAAACTTCCTGCGAGAGCCCACAAGGTTACCAAGGTATGCGGGACCTAAGTTGATCCTGCTAGAGCTGTTAAGACAGCCAATCACCTATCATGAGAAGTGTATGAAAAGAAATAAGGGTGGAACTCCTTTCCCCCTCACAGTTGGTAGATACACCTGTGCCTCATTTGGTAAAGCTCAGGAAATGTTTGCAGAGCTAGAATTTCTCAACCTGAATCATAATTTCCTGGGAAGGTACACCTTTGACTGTCGGGCTTGCCTCCCCAAGGTAAAGATCGATCCCATCCATGTCCCAGAGATTGAAGACATATGGAAATACATCAACCATGAAGTTGAAATCAAGCGAAAGGATCATTCCCGGCTGGCACTGGAAGAGATCATCCACTATGGAGTTGCCATCATCCCAAAATATTTCCAAGAAACTGATTAGGAAATTGATCAAGTTTACCTTGACACAAATGGGGATGATTGGCCATTTTCAAACATCGATAGGACCAAGGTGTTAAAGACCATAGAAGAAAGGGTCCAACCCACGCTGCAATGCACTGAAAATTGGTGCAAGTGAAATGGTCTCATCTACCTTGGGGTGGATTTAACCACTTCCCCCTTGGGAAGAGCGCCTCCCAAGCCAGACCGCTTGCCAAAGGGAAAAGGAAAGGATGAAGTTGGAGAATCAAGCTAGTAGGAGAAAGCTCCTGATAGCCCTCCTTCTACCTCAAAGAAAATAGTGGACATAGTGTCCCAAGGTAAATAGGAAGTGGCAGATGTTCCAACAGACACATCCAGTTAGGATGTTGTCATAGCTACAACTGTGGAGGTTTCCTCCGTCCCCTTTTCGACTCTGCTCCCTCCTCCTCCTCATGTAACCACTCCTTTGGTTATGTCTTCTCCTCTGAATTCTTCCCTTCCATCTCCCACCTCTTCCATATTTTCCTCCCTTGTAGATCTGTTGCCTGGTATTTCCTCTATCCAACTACAGATCCCTTCCATCTCCATGTCCTTCTCTTCCCCTGTAGTGACTCCAGGCCCTGCAAGCACTAGTGCATTGGACTCTTTATCCATGCCACCACCAAGTGTTTCCACTTTCTTCCCCGAGTCCACTCTAGTTGCTCCCCCTTTCACTCCCGTTTCCTCCTCTTCTTCTGATCCTGATCCCCTAAGTCCTGGTTGGATCTCCAACCACCTGAGCCAACACAAGAGGAAAGTCCCCATTGCAGCTATGGACTTCTCCGTCATTCCAATAAAGGGACCCAAGAAGCAAAAAGCATTAACTCGCTTCTTGAAAAGTGCCTTAGGAGAAAGGGTCATTGAGATAGCCTATCCGGATCCCATAAAGAAGAAAGAAGATATGTCTCCTACAGACTTCACAGTGACTCAGGTCATAATGGGAACATCATCTGACAGCTTGCAAGGAGAAGCCTTGTCGGCTGTTACTGCCCTCTGCAAGAAGCTTCAAGAGGCCAAAGAGGAGAAGAGAGTGCTCAAAGAACATAACAAACATCTCCTCCAAGCTTTGCAGAAGATGGGCAGAGCTCCTTCAGTAACTACTGTAGAACCTGTTTAAGCTCCCAACTAAGAAAAAATAGATGAATAGATAAAGATTGTTGAACAGGGTACAGCCGTGTCATCCTATATTGAGAAGATCCTCCAGGATGGTCAGATAATAATTGGTAAGTTCACATTACTGCATCAGGATATAACTCGAGGAAATAAAGATCTACAAGCAATAGCGAGCTTCCTTTCTGAGGAGTTGGATAATGCTAAATTACAGTAGGGAACATTCCAGACCATGATCAACTGTTTGGCTGATGACCTGTTAAAGGTCGATGTTATCGATCACCCATGGGCACATTATAAAGCTCTCACTGCTTTAGATTACTAGGTCGATCGAATCGAATTCATCCTGGAAAGAATCAACAAATTCAAGGAAGAATCCTTAGATGCGCTACACAACATGGAGAAGATAGTTTCAAAGATGTCTCCCAGGCTACTCAGTACATCCTATGAGTTGAGAGAAGCAGACGACACGTTCTAACTCTTCAAGAGTATTGTCTCTCAAGGTCTAGCGTAAGAGGTCACTTTCGATCGAGAGTCCATCAACAACCTCTTAGCCTGCCATGACTTTATAGGCTCTTTGATCGATGCAAACAAAGAGTACATTGATTTTCCTGACAAGCTAAAAAATGAGAAGGAGACTTGCGAAGTGATTCATGACCATTTCAAAGGTCCTAATCAATATTAACTTTAGAAGATAATCAACAAGTTTGCAGAGTATCGGGCGTAGTGCCACATTGACTCTCCTAAGCCTCAGCCGGAAGCTAAATTCGAGCCAAGAGAAAATGATGAATAGCTTCCTCCGGGATGGATTTTCCATTTTGTAAAAATATTTAAAAGCATGTTGGCACATGTGATGACATCATCCATGTTGCACCATGGGATGTTGCCATCCTAAAAATTGCCCCAAAGTCAACTTTTTACTTTTAGATATTTTGTAAATAAGTGGTTGGCTTATTTTTGTCTTCTTTCTCCCCTTCCTTCTATAAATAATGGAATACTTGTTGTATTCCAGGTGGACAGTTTTGTATGAAAATTAGAAGTGAGGAGAGAAATACTTTTTGTTTTCTTGTAACAGAAGAAAATATTAATACAAATATTGAGACTTTGTGTTGAATTTATGTGTTATGTGCATTAGATCTCTCTTAAGTTAGATCCGTGTTTCTTTTCTGTTAGAGCTATCTCTACTTTTATCATTTGTTCATCAGTATTCTTTATTTTTTATGTAAGTAAGTTTGGCTATGTTTACTACTAACCCAAAACATAAACCCTCTGAGCTTTCTATCCTAGAATTCATTTCTTTTCTCCCTTCATATCTATCCTTCCTCCGTTCCTCCCTGATCAGGAGATCATTTTTGAAAAATTTCCCTAAACATCCCTAAATGGTGACAGTTCAGAAGATCATTTCGAGAGCTTTCCAACAACTATGAGAATGCGACAAACGGACATCGGGAGCTCTAGATATGTTCGGTCAAAGTTTAGACATCGGGAAAGTCAAACTATGGTCAACTGGTCAATATTGGACCAATTGCACTGTGACACGTGGCTTGCCAACACTCGCCGAATTCACTCGATTTTCCTATCGAGAGATGACAGGTGGACTACAATATTACTGAGATAATTATTTCTATGCCACATTACATGGGTCGAAATTATATTTACTTGGTAAGTCCATTTTCCAAATGCCACACATATATGCCAAACTGTTATATATTAATGTGTATACATTAGTATTAAAATCTAATGTTGATACATTAGTATTAAAACCTACCTAACCACCAACATGCAATGCTAAGCACATGGAGGAGGAAATGAAGTGGTGGTAGGGGCTAGGCCCATGCGTGGATTCCACGTGAAGAATGGAGTGGGTAAGGTTTATTAAAACCTTACCCAAAAGAAATGGCACCTAAAATGGGATTTAATCCCCTCATTCAAACAAATGCCACTCATTTGGGATATTATCCCTTATCAAGTGCAATTGGCTAAAATGGGTATTAATCCCATTAAAACATCAAATCCGCCTCCATGCGGATTTTATCCCATTTAAAATGCACATCCGCCAAAAAAAGAGGCCGCTGGGATTTGATCCCCTGACCTCATGGGTCCAAGACCAATCCTCCAACCAACTCACCTAGAGGCTTGGGCGCATTATAAAATGGGTCGCTTCCACTTATACAAGGGAGACAGGTCTGTGTAAAGTAGCTTAAGGACCAGTTTGCTGAAAATGCCATTTTTGAAGGCCTTGCACTCAGATTGGGCACTCAAATTAAAAAGATGAAATGGAGGAAATTCTGAGATAATTCTAAAGATGTAAAATTTGATATTTTTTGTTGATTTTTAACCTATTTCTGGAAGCTTTGAATGCATATTTTAACAGGGATCTTCAAGACAGCTAGTTGGAAAACACGAATTTCAATGCACTTCTGGTCCGAATTGTGACTTGGTGTAAACATGAAAAGTGTTCAGAATTCAGATCTGATCTCAGATATATGATTTTTTTTCATAGAATGTTTTTAAATCTCCATTTGTAGGTGTTTTTCTAACACAGTTGCAGGGAGATCACATTGTGAAAACACTGTAGGAGCCACGGATCGTTCTTAGGACAGTTTCTGCTATTTTTCAGAGTTCTTGGGACATTAATCAGCTCATTTGCAGGTTGTGATTCATTATTGGTTGTTTTTAAGAGTTATTGTTCTTGAATTTCAATATTATTAATGGATCGGTTCAATCTGAACCCGGGGACATAGGAATTTCCGAACCCCGTAAACAACCTTGTTTGTTATCTAAATGTTTTTTCAGTTTTCTGATTATTTATTTGCTACACAAGTTTTCCGCACTTCTATGGATGCATAATAATCAAAATTTAATCAATTTTTTGAGTCAAGAATACTTAAAATTGGTTAAGAAAATCATGATCTTTGGAAACTTTTAAAAGTGAAAAAAAATACAACTCGCGTTTTCATATCAAGTTTGGTATCAGAGCAGTTAGATTGCCAGATTAGCTTCTAATTGTGTTTTAAAATTTGGCTTCATTCTCAATATTGATTTCACTTTTCAGTGTGCAGACATTTTGGGGCTTGTTAATCTTCTTTTGAAGTGTGCAGTTTTGGAAGTACAGGTTGTGTTTGCAGGAACCGAGAATCATGGGCAAGTCATCCAAAAAGGAGCAACTAGATGAGCTTGAAGCCATAAACCACCAACTCCAAGAAGAAAACTCTTTCTTGAGAGCTAATTTTTATTCCTTGGAAGAGGAAATAGCGTGGTTAAAATCTGAGCCACAATCCTCTATAACCAAGAAAGAGGAGTATGTTAACAAGATGCTTGAAGAGAGCAAGAAGTTGATGGGCTTTGTTAAAGAGTTGCAGGAAGAAATACGAACCAAGGATGCCCTCTTGGAAAAGCTGCAACAAGGTGAACACAAGAAGGAAATGCCTTCCAAAGCAGATGCAGGTACTATGACAGAAGAATGCATTGTAATTTGTTCACATTTTAATTCTTCCTCTCATTTAGTTTCAGATGTTCCTTTGGGTCAGTTTGAAAAACACACTAAGGGAATTGGATCTAAGCTAATGGTTAAAATGGGATTTAATAGAACATGCCTTGGTAAAAATGGACAAGGTGATGCTAACCCAATACAGGTAGAGGATCATCCTCGGTTTGCAGGTTTGGATTATTCTAGTGGGAAAATGGAAATTGGAGAAAGTTCCAAAGCAGCTGAAGGAAGACAGGCTTCCAATAGCCAAGGATCTATGCCACTAGGATTGTAGGATTCCACCATCAGGAGGAACAATGAAAGGTGTAAGAAAATAGGTAAAAGAGGTAATCAGATTCCACCTCCTTTCACTTACACTAAAAATAGCACTAAGGGAAAATCAAATCCTAAAACTTCTAATACACTCTTTCAGTTGGAACCATATAGGTTTGGTAGGCAGAAATATGCTTTCCCTTACACATTTTGTGAAGGTACTAATCATTTTGTTGCATATTGTTGGAAGAGGAAAATTTTGATTAAGAAGTTAATGCCTTTGGTGAATGTTAAGGCAGGTGCTAAAGACCAATCTCACCAAGGAAAGGCGAGAAATGGCAAGAATGTTACATCTCCTAAACAGGGGAATCATTCTCATAGACAGATTTCTAAGAATGGTAAAATGGGTAAGACTCCTGAAAATAGGGAAGTTAAATTTTGTTCCCATTGTAATAGGAATGGTCATGATGTTAAGGTTTGTTGGTTTGTTTCTAAACAACAAAATTGGAAATTTGTTAAAAAGAACAATATTGTAAAACCAACAGTGCTAAACCTAACTAAAACTCATTTTGGTACTGAGGAGGTAAAACAACCAAAATGGAAAAACCCAAGTGATTGGTTTGGAAAAACACTCCTCAACTTTATATTTGCACTACGGTAAATTGTTGATAGTAGGCAAGCAAAAAAAATAAAAAAATCAGACCTATATTTTAGGGATTCTTGTTGATTGATAAGGATTTGTTCCTAAGTTGATATTTAAAGCTTTGAAAATGAATGGAAACAGCTAGAGAGAAGATTTGAGTGATAGGTTCATCATACTCATGTTTTGTTTTCTCATATTGTTTGGTAGTTCCATTGTTGAAAACACTATGCAGGGATAGGCATCAGTAGCATGTCTAAATTTGAAACTTCCAGTTGTAATCAGCATAATCACAAAGTGTCAGTTGAACACTAGCTTCTGTTATAGATGGGTGTTATTATTCGATTTACTATTTGTGATGGTGATACAGTGTTTTGGCATATTCATGTTGATTCGGTTGTTGACTATAGCTATTTTTAGGCATTGATAGTCTATTATATTCTGATACTGAATACTTGCAGTTGTTACAGTTTCAGATGGGCAGTGGGCACTAGCCTAATTGTGGGCAGTTTAGATGTCTTGTGTACTAATCTGTGTTATGGAATTGTAATTTTTAGTAATTGGTCATATCACAAAGTGACAGTTGAACACTAGCTTTCCGTAATAGAATGGGTGTTATTATCTGGTCAGTTATTTGTGATGGCATTACAGTGGAGTATGATAGTTCACAGTTGTGCGTAGAGTTGACAGGGTTGCAGCATTTCAGTTGAACACTAGCTTAATTGGGTGTTATTATCTAATCGATTATGTGACTAGCTAATAAACTATTTGCATTTATTTAACCTATAATGTTATTTTGGGTTCTTATATGTGTTTGTGCAATGCAGGAAGAGATAGCATGTTTTTGTGGGTCGATACACAACTTTTTGTGGACAAAAAGCCTTTCTCAGTGGGGAGGTGTGATCAGGAGATCATTTTTGAAATTTTTCCCTAAACATCCCTAAATGGTGACAATGAAGAAGATCATCTCGAGAGCTTTCCAACGACTATGAGAATGCGACAAACAGACATCGAGAGCTCTAGATATGTTTGGTCAAAGTTTAGACATCGGGAAAGTCAAACTATGGTCAACTGGTCAATATTGGACCAATTGCACTGTGACATGTGGCTTGCCAACACTCGTCGAATTCACTCAATTTTCCTATCAGGAGATGACAAGTGGACTACAGGATTACTGAGTTAATTATTTCTATGCCACATTACATGGGTCGAAATTATATTTACTTGGTAAGTCCATTTTCCAAATGCCACACATATATGCCAAACCGTTATATATTAATGTGTATACATTAGTATTAAAATCTAATGTTGATACATTAGTATTAAAACCTACCTAACCACCAACATGCAATGCTAAGCACGTGGAGGAGGAAATGAAGCGGTGGTAGGGGCTAGGCCCATGCGTGGATTCCACGTGAAGAATGGAGTGGGTAAGGTTTATTAAAACCTTACCCAAAAGAAATGGCGCCAAAAGTGGGATAAACCACTAGCCCTAAGCGCCTAAAATGGGATTTAATCCCCTCATTCAAACAAATGCCGCTCATTTGGGATATTATCCCTTATCAAGTGCAATCGGCTAAAATGGGTATTAATCCCATTAAAACATCAAATCCGCCTCCATGCGGATTTTATCCCATTTAAAATGCACATCCGCCAAAAAAAGAGGCCGTTGGGATTTGATCCCCTGACCTCATTGGTCCAAGACCAATCCTCCAACCAACTTGCCTAGAGGCTTGGGCGCATTATAAAATGGGTCGCTTCCACTTATACAAGGGAGACAGGTCTGTGTAAAGTAGCTTAAGGACCAGTTTGCTGAAAATGCCATTTTTGAAGGCCTTGCACTCAGATTAAAAAGATGAAATGGAGGAAATTCTGAGATAATTCTAAAGATGTAAAAATTTGATATTTTTTGTTGAGTTTTAACCTATTTCTGGAAGCTTTGAATGCAGATTTTAACAGGGATCTTCAAGACAGCTAGTTGGAAAACACGAATTTCAATGCACTTCTGGTCCGAATTGTGACTTGGTGTAAACATGAAAAGTGTTCAGAATTCATATCTGATCTCAGATATATGATTTTTTTTCATATAATGTTTTTAAATCTCCATTTGTAGGTGTTTTTCTAACACAGTTGCAGGGAGATCACATTGTGAAAACACTGTAGGAGCCACGGATCGTTCTTAGGATAGTTTCTGCAATTTTTCAGAGTTCTTGGGACATTAATCAGCTCATTTGTAGTTTTTGATTCATTATTGGTTGTTTTTAAGAGTTATTTTTCTTACATTTCAATATTATTAATGGATCGGTTCAATCTGAACCCGGGGACGTAGGAATTTCCGAACCCCGTAAACAACCTTGTTTGTTATCTGAATGTTTTTTCAGTTTTCTGATTATTTATTTGCTACACAAGTTTTCCACACTTCTATGGATGCATAATAATCATAATTTAATCAATTTTTGGAGTCAAGAATACTTAAAATTGGTTAATAAAATCACGATCTTTGGAAACTTTTAAAAGTGAAAAAAAATACAACTCACGTTTTCAGATCACTCCCCTCTCACATTTCTATTCATCGTTCGGAACTACCTCTACTAGGATGAGATCCCAAACCCCCTGAAGGTAGAATAATGTAATATTTGCACAGGTACCTACTTGGTAGAATAGCAATAAACCAGTTTCACTTGACTGTCTCAAAGAGGGGCTATGCCCTACACTTTGTTGGCCTGTTTCCCCACGATCTGCCCATCCGACAGATTTTCAAACCAAAAAAACCAAATAATTGATCTGTTAGAAAATAATGCCAACACACACAGAGAGAAATATATATGTGTGTGTGTGTGTGTACTTATTTATGTATGTATGTATGTACGTACGTACATGCATACATACATACATATGTGCATAGATATATGTATGTATGTATGTACGTACATGCATATATACATACATACATACATACATATGTATTACATTGAAGGCATATTACAAAGTAGAATACGACCACTGAGGGTTGCATAGTCTGATACACCGCAAACATCTAAGGGGTTTGCTTCATTAGACATGGATTTACATAAATCTTAGTGTTTTTCCACTTAGAGGTCGCAATAGCATGATTTCTGAGCAGTAAAGAAAATATTTGTTTTTCTACCCATTTATAGGAAACATATATCAAAATTGATTACTTGTTATATCAGTCATTTGAATTTATGGTCTTGATTTGTGACATATTTTATGGAATGAAAGTCAAGAAAAATCATTCATTAACAATAACCATGTGTTACCTTCCTGCGTTGTCAACCCACATTTCCATCACATTCTTATATTATCGAACTGATCATTTTTTACATTCAAGTCCCATAGGATGTCAGCCAAATCTATCACATGCTCTTACAAATGGTCATGACTTACACTTCTAGGTTTATCAATACCATCCAAAATTGTAGTTACAAGGAGATTAGACTTAAATTATACAAAAAAACTAAAGCATTTTCTGCAATATTAATTTGTAGACAGAGCCATTCCTCTATTGGCCCAACCAACAACATCTATAAAACATGGAGTGGAACGTGCATTTATTTTCAATTCCATGAATGAAAGGAACAAGGAAGAACACCAGTTTGACCTTAATTATGAAATTCTTATCTAGTTGAGGGTGAATGCGTACAACATTCGAGGTACTAGTGAAATAAAATTCATTAAGCCTTGGGAGGCTATAAGATTTGATAGCTCAAGGAATGGGATGAGGTGGCCTTATTGGAAAAAGGGATTTCCTACCATATGAAGCTTACCCTTAGCTATCCTCTTAACCTATTTTTCATTTTTATTTGGTTTCATCTTTGATTGACTAGTTCCAAAGGTTTCAAACACTAAAGTGTTGATGTTATATATAAAATCAAAAGATTCAGTCACAATAATAAAGATAATTTTGCTTGATCGAACCCTTCCAGGCTCAAAATATTTATGGAGGTTCCATAAAATCACTACTCACAATACTATTGTGTCGATGTTGTCCAAACCTACAATGATGACCTTTTCGAGTGAAACATTGTTCATACGATATGAGAAATGTAAATTAGATTTTTTTATGGATTGGCATGTTATAAAATTCTTATTTGGCATCACGCTTTGTGAAACCACCCTTTTCATGCCCTATAATGTTGACATTATTGAAATTAGGTGAAACATTTTTGTTGGGCTGATGAATTATAGCCTAAGTACTGGAGGTGCTTAAGGTTTGGGTGCGCAGTCACAGGGCGCATAGGTGCGCGCAGAAGAATAGTGAAACATATCACATGTGGGAAAAGCAAGGAATCAGGACTTAGCCGTTTTCAATATAAGGCTAATTATAGACATGGATTGCAGAGCATGTTTCATAAAAGACTTAGAGAGCACACAAAGACTATTTTGGACAAGTAGAAGATCAATCAACATGCATAGTTTTGGAGCTAATAATAGGATTAGGCTATAATTGTATTATTAGATAATCTATTATTAGAGAGATTGCATGCTTTTGTATTTATCATGTAAGGGCACATGGCTATTCTTAGCATGCAGTCTATTTTGAAGGTGCTTAGGCGGTGAAGGGAAAGTCCCCACTACCTATAAATATGTATTGATTTGCATGGTTTAGATAGTACTATGTTTTAGTAGAGTTATGTTGTGGATTTATGAGCGCACATGACTTATGGTGACTATTGTTATGTATGTATGAAGCTTCTGTGTTTTACAACAATTAATATAATGGATCTTTGTGGCTGGATATTGATTTTTGACACATCTGTTAATAAATATTGCATGGTAAAGTTAATCTTGATTCTTGTATGAATTAATCTTGTTTATGATTGAGATCTAGATCTAGTTTATGTTATGCAATATACTTGATTATCTGTTATGGATCTGGAATATTTGTATGATCATGGTAACTTCTTGAGAAAGATACCATAAAAGAGGGACCTGGTACCCTTGCACAAATTGGGTGAGCACTCAGTTCAGGCTGAGTGATGTGCCAGCGTGCCTTGGGTTTTGTGGGTAAAAACTAGACTACATTTTGGTTCCATTGTTGGGACCTCTTTTTCAGTTGTTTTCTAGGATGTTGCATGATGAAGACATACTAGTTGACCTTGCCAGTATTGAAGAGTGGTTAGACAATTTAGAGGAAGAGTATGCTCACAGATTTAGCACTGGACCTGATTTTGATGCACGCATGTGGGTTGAACAGAATCTGTATCACGAGCTGTATGAGATGTTCTTTTCCATTTTCCCTATAGAGTTGTATGAGTGGTTGGTTTCTTATGCATCAAAGAGAAATTGGAGGTTTCAAACACTTGTTTGGATGCAGGAAGAATTCTAGGATTTGTATGATGTAGATCTAACTTGGATGCGTGTTGTAGATCATTGGTGGAGTCATGTTTTGAATAGGTATATTTTGGAGTACATAGTTTCTACTTATTCCTATCTAGAGTTTGTTGAGTTTCAGTTCTTATGTGAACCCAGAGGATCTTATCTCCTTGTTATCCCTTTAGTAATTAAGATCTTGATTATATCTCTAGATTTGGAAAAGCATCCTATGGCTAGCTAAACTCCACCATGTGCGGGGGCACGAGCAGGTGTGGTGAAAGATGGATGGATCTAGTGTTAGAAAGAAAGAGAGAAGAAAGGTGGCTTAAGTTTAATGAAGTGCATGAGAGGGATTTGGAGAAGTAGTGAGAAATCACGGAAAGAATGGTGTTGTGGAGAGAGATGGCTCATGAAGGATTTGGAGCTCACATAGAAGATGTGGAGCTAGAGCATCTAGAACTCCCCCATTTGGGAAAGCATGGAAGAGAACCCTCTTCAATTTTAGATGAAGGTACATCTGAAGAAATATTGAGGACCGTGGGCATGCATCTGATCCTACCTGGTGACCTAGCCCTTGTGCTTGGTTTTCCAGTTTCTACGACAACTATCAGTAAGTAAGATAGTGTGGGCAGTAGAGTAGTGATAGATAGAGTTAATTTGTAGTCAAGTTCAGGAGTTAATCAGGTAGCTTATTCATCTATGGTGGCACAATTTTCATTTGTGTTATTTGGAGGTCCAGTTGGAGGTATATTTTCTAGCACATCATCAACACAAAATGTGGGCATGCGAAATGCTGGTATCAAGTCTGGAAGTAGTACAACTTCGTAGACTGTGGGAGTTCAGTTTAACACAACTGTTGGAACACAAGGTAGTGCATCCTCTAGTCTATTTCCTTCTATAGGGGGGATCAGGAGGATCAGGTGGTTAGGATCTAGCAGATCTGGTGGTTCTGGGGGTGGAGGAAACACAGGAGGTAATATAGGTTCTGGATCTGGTGGGCACGGTCTGCACCAACCCCAAAAAATTTATATGGAGATGTCTCTTCATCTCCCAGAATATAGAGGAATAGAAGATGTAGCTGAGCACATGCATATGTGTGAGATACTATGGCAAGTGAAGGGGATTACAACTCTAGAGTGCAAGGCAAGTCAGTTTGTAACTACTTTGCAAGGGCACGTGCATAGTTGGTACAGAAAATATGATCTGAACCTGACTTGTGTAGACTACACCGTGTGCGTGATGCTTTCTTAGCAGAGTTCCATATACCTGAGTTTGAGCAGGAGAGTATCAGTGTATTGAAGGACATAAAACAGGGCACGACTAAGAGTGTTCAAGAGTATGATGCATGGTTCAAAACCCTTTTATCAAAGTTATCTTATGACATTCACCCGAGTCAGCATGCTCAATGGTTTATTGGAGGTTTGATCATGCCTTTTAGAAGGGGGCTCTCACACAAGACTTATACAAACCCACACGAGGCACTTGAAGCAGCTCTACATGCTGAGGTAGTTGGGAGTGTAGACATAGGAGTTAGCCCATTTTTTGAGGCTTAGATTACAACGATGGAAAAATAGTTAGAAAAATTATCAGCTAATTCAACACATGAGATGCGCAGTGGAATTTGGTGCACAGATTGTGAAGTAGAAGGACATACTAAGGATAGTTTTCCTCATAAATCGGTGTGTGCCATGTTGCTGGACTATGAGATCTGTCACTTGGATCATGATTCAAGTAGGTCCCATTATTGCAATGCGTGATAAGAAAGAATGTGTCTTGTTACTACAAGATTTACAGGTCTACCACTCATGATACTGAGAATTACAGGTTGATTGATTAGATTCATGATGTCATTGATATTGGTGTATGTCAAACTAGTGTTGCAAATAATTCTAAGGAACAAGGTGAGCATCATGAGCATAATCACAATGAAGGGCACTCTGATGGAGGCTGAGGTAGAGGTCGAGGTTACCATGGAGGATTTAGAGGCCGAGGTCACGGTGGTGGAAGAAGTGAATTTCCATGAGGAACATGTTATACATGTGGATCCCCTGATCACTACAGGCGTGAATTCCCTCAGAATATTATTTGTTCTTTTTGTAGAAAGAACCACAACTATGAAGAATGCCTAGAATTTTATGAACACTTGAGCAAGAAGCACAAGCAGGATAAGGGTGTGGGAATGGTTAGAGTACAGCATGTTGTGGAAGATCAGTGGATGCCAAAGTTAGTGCCTGATCCTGAGTTGGTTCTGTGAAGATCACTACATGCACTAAGGTTGTGTGTGCCAGGGAAGTTCCAAAGCAGAAGCCTATTATTACAAAGGAGGAGGTATTACATGCAAAGTATCCAGACCCTATGCATCAGAAGGAAGTTTATCAAGAAACCATGGAGGTGATT
Source organism: Taxus chinensis (assembly GCA_019776745.2). Lineage (NCBI taxonomy): Eukaryota > Viridiplantae > Streptophyta > Pinopsida > Cupressales > Taxaceae > Taxus > Taxus chinensis. Next base: position 41,336,568 of record CM034151.1, read on the forward strand.
AGGAATTTATAGGGTGAGATACAATGTTTGAAAGAATAGTCACGGAAGTTAGAGTAGAAAAAAACAACTGAGCTTCCTCATAAGGATGTTGATGATTTAAAGGAGGTTTGCAAGATGCTGCGACAAGAAAACATCATTCCTTTATTGGGGGAATGGTTAGGGGAAAGATACCACACGTTGGAGTTGAGCGTGAAAGACAAATTTTGCATGCTAACCTACCTCCTCATAGTCTTGATTATGACAAGGAGATCACTCTGAATGTTGTTGTTGATGGATGGATTTTGAGTAACATTTTGATCGATACAGGTGTAGAAGTGAATGTAATCAATTTGTGCGTGTGGATTTAGATGGGGAGACCACCATTACAGTCATCTTCAAATGTGTTATTTATGGAAAACAGGACTAAGGACACGTGTATTAGAGTCTTAAATAATGTTACTATTACTATACTAGGGGCCAAGTTTACTGGGGACTTTGAGGTCTTGGCGCTTGCAGAGGAAGAGACAATTTTCCAGCATTACTTGGGTGCCCTTGGTGTTATGCAAACAATGTTGATCTGTGCTTCAATAAAGGATATATAAGTTTTGAGAACAAGGAAGAGTGCGTCATCATTCCTTTGACAGATGGGAAATATGCACCTTATGTAGAACCCTTAAGTGAAGAGGATTTGAATAGAATTTATGTGTGCACCATTAGAGATATGGAAGTCCTTGAGCCATCAAAGGAAGGAGTTCTCCAATGGGATGATGCATAGTCCATGAGTGATACTACAAGTGTTGCATGTGACAACTGGGCACATGACACTTATGAAATGGTTGGGCATGAAGTGAGAAGTGTAGTTACATGCATAAGTAGGCCACGTTGTGTTAGGCATTTGGGTAGTAACCAGGTACCAAGGTACACTGGTGAAGGAAATCCTGAAGTGTTCCTGTGCACTATGGAAGTTCAGTGGATAGATCAAGTGGAAAGAAGGAACATGTTAGTTTATACTTTGTGTGGGACAAGAAATGCACTGGTGGATGGTTCACAGGGATAATCTTTTAGAGTGGTGAGAAGTGAGAATCACCTTCTCTACAAGATATTTCAGAGCAATACACCTACCAAGATATGTGAATTTTATGGGAAGGATGTTCAGCACCATGTTCAGCAGTGTGAGAGACTCTCAATAGAGGGGCAAGAGGCCTTACCACCTTTGCTATGGGTACACCAGTTCTATTACACTTTATGAGGTTACATGTGCATGGTATGTTTATGCCAGAGTTGAATAGAGAAACATGGAATTGGCAAGAATTGACTGCAGGTATGATTCAGACCTTTGACTATTTTTCCACTAAACCTCCAGTGAATGAGGTGTTACAGGTTATGAAGCACTTGACTATGGGAGATAGTGCAAAGGTTGAGGAACTTATTCAGGAGTTACTAGGTGAGTCAGATCTAGAGGTGTGCTTTGAAGAAGAAGAGACAGATGCAGAACAACTTGGGTGTGCCTGCCTAGAAAAAGAAAAGGGTAAGATGGTCTATGTAATTGATGATGAAGAGGTGGAGAATCTGGATGTTGAGCATACATTGAGGGTACGTGAGGTCTTAGACAAGTGCAAATGAGAAGGCACGTGCATATCATGAGCCTATGAAACTGAAGAAGGTCAAACATTGGGACATAGATGTTGAACCTAAGGAGGCCATCATTGGAGATTATTGATCTGACTCTGAGGTTGCTAAAATAATTGAGTTACAACGTGACTTCCAGGACTTGTTTCCTAGAGGCTATCATGAATTGAAAGGGGTGCATGAATCTTTGGGTGAGATGAGAATCAAGCTAAAGGAAGGTGTGCACCTGGTTAGGAAGAGGCCTTACAGGATGAATCCTAATCTGTGTGTCAAGGTAAAGGAAGAAATTGATAAGATGTTGAATTCTGGAATCATTGAGCCCATTGAGGAGTCAGAGTGGGTTAGCCCTATGGTGATCAGTATAAAGAAAGATGGAAGAATAAGAATTTGTGTGGATTATAGGGAGTTGAATGTTGCATGTGTAATAGATCCCTTTCCCACACCTTTTACTGAAGAAATCTTGGAAGGTGTTGCAGGGCACGAGATCTACTCCTTCACTGATGGATTTTCTGGATATCATCAGGTGAGGATAGCTAAAGAGGATCAAGAGAAGAAAAATTTCACCACAGAGTGGGGAAGTTTTGCATACATTGTTATTCCCTTTGGATTAAAGAATATGCCTGCAGTCTTTTCGCATTGTTGTGCAAGCATTCCAGGACTTTATTCATAAGTTCTTATAGGTTTACTTGGATGATTGGATAGTTTATGGGCTAGTGAAAGATCATTGTGATAATTTAAGGCTTATGTTTGAGAGGTGTCGGTAGTTGAGCATCTCCTTAAACATTAAGAAGTGTGTTTTTGCTACACCTTTTGGGACTTTGCTGGGACATATTATTTGTAAAGAAGGCTTGTTAGTGGATCCTGCTAAGGTTGTTGTTATTTTGGGCTTAGAGGAACCTACTAACCAGAGTGAGGTGCACGGATTCTTGGGGTACATAGGATATTATAGGAATTTTATCAAAGGTTATGCTAAGATTTCCATGCCCTTAGAAGAATTATTGAAGAGTAAAGGCAAGTTCCATTGGGGTGAAGTGCAACAAAGCACGTTTGAGACATTGAAGGAAAGGCTTACTACAACACCTATTATGCACTTTCCTTCATGGACCAAACCTTTTCATGTGCATGTGGATGCCTCTGGCATGGCCATTGGCATGGTATTATCCCATCCTAGAGAAGGTATTGTTGATCATCCTATTTATTTTGCAAGATGGAAATTGACACCATCTGAACAGAACTATACTACTACAGAGTACAAGGCCTTGTCCATGATCTACGCATTGCATAAGTTTTGAAAATACTTGTTGGAAACACCTTTTATTTTCTATACAGATCACATGGAATTGAAGTACTTGGTGAACAAGCCCATCTTACAAGGGTGCATATGTCGTTGGATTCTCTTATTTCAGGAATTCGACTTTACAGTGGTGGTTAAGCCAGGAAAGAGCAATTCTGGACCAGATCATTTATCAAGGATTAATACAGGAGAGGATACACAGAGCATTGAGGATACAATTCCAGATGCCCAACTATTTAGATTGAACCATGTGCCCTCTGACTTAGAATACATTGTTATCTTTTTATGAACAAGTGTGGCACCTGAGGGAATGATTAATATAGAGAAGAAGCAAATTTCCATACACGTCATGCCTTACATGTTGATCAGTGGAGACTTATACAAACTAGGTCAGGATGAATTTTTGTGCCGGTGTGTACTTGAGCATGAGTGCGAAGCTATTATGGAGGAAGCTCATGGGGGTATTGCAGGTGGACATTATGCAGGAGATGCTACCGTGCACAATATTTTATTGGCTTGTTTATGGTGGGAAACATTGTATAAGGATTGTAAAGAATATTGTAAGGCATGTGACCATTTTCAGCACCTTGGAAAGCCTGGGCATAGAGATGAAATGCCTTTAAGGCCGATTGCTAGTGCAGAACCTTTTGAAAAGTGGGAAATTGACTTTTTGGGTCCTATTTCCCCACCCACACGTAGGACTGGATCACACTACATTATAACTTGTACATATTATCTTACAAGGTGGGTAGAAGTGACACCTACAAAGGATTGCACGACAACTACAACAGTAAGGTTTCTGTGGGAGAACATTATCAGCAGGTATGGATGTCCATTGAGTTTGACAAGTGATAGGGGTACTCATTTCCTTAATGAGACCATCAGGATACTATTGGCAGAATTTATGGTGGCACACCATAAAACAACACCCTATCACCCTCAAGATAATGGAACTATTGAGGCTTTCAACAAGATATTGAGCCACACATTGACTAAAATTTGTGATGTTGGAAGGAAGGACTGGGATGATAAAGTCTCTATTGTACTTTGGGCATACAGGAAAACTTATAAAAGATTGAATAAAGCCACACCCTTTCAATTGGTGTTTGGCATGGAAGGCTATTTTTACCAGTGGAATTCATGTTACCTTCTCTGTGTATTGTGCATGTAGGAGGTTTGGCTGATGAGAAAGCACTTGAAGAGTGCATTGAAAAACTGATGCAGTTGGATGAAAGGCATGCCATTTCCAGATGGAGTCAGAAGACAGAAAAGGCTAGGAAGAAGGCATGGCATGATAGGCATATTAAGGATAAGAAGCTTGAAGTTGGACAGATGGTTCTTCTGTATGATTCAAATTTCTTGTGCCACCCTAGAAAACTTAAAGTGCATTGGTTGGGACCATATATTGTGACTTACATACTTGATTCAGGCACTTTCTAGTTAGAGGCATTGGATGGGACATGGTTTCCCGGTTACTTCAATGGGAGTAGGCTTGAATCCCTACTATAAATAAGTCTTCTTGGTGTTTGTAATAAGGCAATATTTCCATTAGATTATATTTCCTTAATGCATTTCCTTTATATGTGTTTCCTTTCATCATTGTTATGCTTTGTCAATTTAGTTCAGTGTTTTGTGTAATAAGTGTGCTTGTGCACCAGAAGCTGATTACTATCTATTGGATTCATGCGCAGAGGACCACACATACTTTTAGTGTGGGGTGGAGTGTATACAGGATAAATGGACCAGGTTTGAATGTTCTTTGAAGATGGGTATGCATAGAGAGATATTGTGCAGGTGCTTGAAGTAAAGGTGTGGATAGAGAAAGATTGCTCATGAATGAAGACCATGTATGGATGAATGGATGCATATGTAATGTGAGGTAGGCTGCAATAGTGGAAACTACTTAGTGAAAGGTGCAGTGGATAGGTACTTTGGTGCATGAGGGCACGTGAAAGGAGGTTATGTGGCTGAGGAGTAGTAAGGTGCACCTAGAAGGTTATGACTTTGGCACAAAAAAATCACCAAGGAAAATGGAAGAAACTCCGAGTTAATGCTTAGTACAGTGGTAGGTGGAGAGCAATAAATGTGGATTTTTTAAAAATCTATATAAGGAGGTGTTGGGAAATCATTTTTACCTTTGCGATTGAGAGAATTTGAGAGAGTTGAAGAGCGAGCTAAAGAGTGAGTTGTGACATGCGAAGAGTTGTGATACCAAGCTGAACCAAATGGATTGAAGTTAGCATGAGATTATTTGGTGCTCCATTGAGAGAAGTGTTTGAGTGAAACAAAGGTGTGTGGGGAGGATAAATGATAGTTAGGGTTTGAGTTTGAGCTAGGGTTTGCAGATTTGAGATAGGGCATGCAGGTTCGAGTTGTAGAGCTTGAATTAGTTACAAGAACACACCTTTATTATTTCTATGGCACCTAAGAGAGCACCTAGAGTGGCCACAAGGGGAAGGAAGTAGAAGGAAGTCGAGGTCGAAGTAGAAGATGCCCCTGAAAGCCATTTTTCTGAGATACAATACCCAGAAGGGGTTTTTATGGGTCACGATTGGGATTCTCACATTCATCATTGTAAAGTAAGTGATTACAACCACAGAAACAAAGATAACAAAGATGAATTGGACAAGTTACTGGTAGTGAAGACGACTCTGAGAGACAAAAAATGATATGGCCATATATGATGATGTGGGAAAAAAATTTTTGACAAAGGTGGGATTTTTACAACTGTATGAGCTCCCTTACTTTGGAAAACCAGAGAAGTTATATCAGTGGTTGATGAGAAGATTCCATGAGGACTTTTTCTACTTTACTGGGTGACGAATGAGGCTCACCGCACCCCTGATTGGGAGGTTGACAAGATTGAGGAGTTCGGGTATAGAACTTAACAGTGACCTCACTGATAAGGAGGTGATAGAAGCAATGAAGAAGGTGCTAGGATATATGAAGGGAGGGTGTGAGATGGATATCCCTAAGTTACATAAGTACCTAGTTGTTCAGGCAGTATACACACCTCCTAACTAAGTTGAACAATCAAGAGCATTGGTCACAGGTGAACAAGGCATGGTTGCATGTAGCAAAGAAGATGACAGAAGGGGTGGTGTACAATTTGGCCAATTTCATTGCTAAAACCATTATTGAGGAGGTGCACCAAGGTGAGAAAATAAGTTTTGGTGTGATCCTTTTATCACTTGTATTTGTAGAAATTGGAGTTCCTGATGGGCCAAAGGATAAAATATGGAAATACCCTGAGGAGAAGAAATATCTTGCGGAGAGATTTGCTAAGTACACATGTGATGGGACCATGAGTGGACCCTTTAAGTAGAGAAAAATTTTGGTATGAGTGCCTCCACGTTGCGTTTGAGGAGGAGTGGAGAATACCTAAGGATATTCCTTTGGTATTAGACAAATAGGTACAATTTGTTGTTTATCAACATTTTTACATAGGGCGTTTTGGGATGAAGGATGGGAAGTGGAGCCCTTGGTGTAAGCTCCCATATGCCTTCACCGTACGTTACTTCTAGGCATCTATACATATGTTTTACAACACATGCTGACTACTTTTCAATGTAGATAAGGTAGATTGTGACTACCATACACTCAGGAAGACTTATGTTTATCCAAGTAAGTCTGCATATATTGAGAAACTAATTTCAAATGATATTAACATTAAAGCTATGAGTTTGGCCATTGGAAAGTATAGGGCAGCCCTTGTGAATATTTACCTCAGGCCAAGGTTGCAAAATGGGAAGTATGTTGAAAATGAGTTCAAGCTCCCTGGACCGCCCAAGGGGAAACATACAGTTGGTACGCTGCAAGATGAAGAGCATAATTTTCCCCTTGAAGAAGAAGAAGAAGAGGGTGAACAAGAAAAGGAAAACAGTGTTGGCCTTGTGTATAGAATGAAACAAATAACTGTTGGTGAAAAGAGATCGGGCGGGAAACTCCATTGTAGGAACTGAATGAGAAAGTATTAAAGACATGCACTATGGAGGTGGATACAAAACAGGGTGCTGGGGACCGTAGTTTAAAAGGGTGCTAAGAATAACAAGAGTAGAAGGCGCGGGACCTTCAAAGCCCCTTAGGAGGTCACCTAGGACTTATCCTATAAAAGTAGAGCCATAAAAGAAAAAAAGGGGCAGATATGTCCTCCAGAAATATGATGAGGACGAAAATTCTGGAGAAAGTGTGTTGAACACCCTAGTGCAAACTAAGGACGTAGAAGAGCCTCGGGAAGAAGAAATGAAGAATGATGCAGAGGAGTTGAAGGAAAGAAAGATAGGAAGTGGTACCATGGATACAAAGTTAGAAAAGGATAAGAGCCAGTTGTCAGGTGCGCCCCACACTACACGGATAAGTGAAGAACCAGTTCTGGATTCAGGCATTCATGTTGCAAAGGGTAAACACGTTGGTGAGGAAAAAGATAGAGGTATTTATGAGCCACCAATATTTGGGTATATTGATGACCCAAACATGATTATACACGTGCAGTATATTAATGGATGGGAGTTGATGGATGCATACATGACTACTACGCACACACGTAAGCAATTATCTTGGAGCATGCAAACTCATATGGATGAGCCTCGTGTTTCACCATTTTCTTTACGTTTTGGAATGTGACGAAACAGATAGTGTTATGGGGTGAGGAGGAATACTTTTGTGTTGGTTTGGAGGTTGATGTGCGTGTTCTGACTTATCAATCTAATGTTGACTGTGAGAGCTTTTTTTGGGCAAGGAGGAACTACCTAAGATAGAAAAAAAGACTACCAAAGAATAATTAAATAATATATGACAGTGGACTACCTAGCATATGCTAGATCTAGGAAGTGTGATACTTCCTAGAAGGCTATCAACCCACTGTTTTATAAGCCAAATTATGAAGTAACTAAAATGCGTACATAAATTAACCTAGTGCTAGTATTCTAATTTGGGTACCTCAGATCACTATCAGCGTCAATCCAATTAAATACTAAAAAAATATGTGAGTCAAGATCTTCAGGTTGCGGGTTGTTCAGGTGGTCTACAGGTCACAGACTTGGTCTTAACAGGGTTGGGTAAGGTGTTTGGGTTGTCTTGGTAGGTATGTGGTTACTGTTTTACACAGTTTTTGTAGATACAGAGACCGACGTCAATTGAGGTATGACCGATCACGGTTAGGAAAAAGCGACAATGGTCATGGGTAACCGGTGTCAGTAGAGGCAGACTTATAAGACTCAATAATATTTGTTAATGGGGTTTGAGCTGAGATCAGGAAAAGATGACAAAGGGCATACCGAGGTATATGGGGATCTTAGAAACACTCAAAAATATATAGGGATCAGGTATAAATGGTCTTATGGTGTGGGTGGAGGAATGGTTGAGGTTACAGAAAGATGAATAGTGGGAAAAAGGGAATGCCGGTAGGAAATGACGAAAAAGGTGACAAAAACCTTTAAAACAAAAAAAGGATAAAATAACACAGCTGATAAACATACTTACTAGTGTTGCAGGTCCAATGGCTATGTGGTGGTGATTATTGATTGGTGGTATGGAGCTTGGTTCCACAGGGGTGCTTCCCGAAATGTTACCGTGAGTGCAATACCTTTGCATCTATCTGGGTGATGGCTATGGATGTCTGTAGGAACAAAAAGGATTTGGTTCTACTTGCATGCAGCTCTCTTCTCTTCTCTTTGATCTCAGAATGTGCCAACCCATAAACAAGGTTGCCAAAGTGAATAAATGGTAACCAATGATGGTTCCTATTTGACCAACATCGGTTTCGGGATGACCGACATCGGTTAAGGTGGGATTCCCTAGGTTTGCTAAAAATAGTAGATCTTGCAATCATTTGGGCCAGGTTTGTCCATTTATTCACGGATCATAATGGACGTTATGATTTTATGAGCGGGAAGGTAGTTAGAGGAATAATAGGCTTTGATTTTTAGGGTTGAACTAAGTCTTATTCATTTATGGAAACATACTATGAATAGGTCTATGGTGAGGTGTCTAGGTGAGGTGTGCATCCCTTTAATTAAAGTAATTAATTAATAATGGGGTGAGGATGGGTATTAATTTAATTATAAATAATTAAATTAATATTAATGTTGGGTACAAGGGTCATGGTTAGGTGAATGTGTTTAAGTTGGTTATTTGAAAGGGGACTAAGGGGAGTGTGACCCAATTTCAGTGTCTACATTTTGCCCCTTTTTTTCATGTGGCTTGTATTGGTAAGCGGCGCTGACAAAAATAGGAAATGGTTGTGTCGAGTTTAAGTGAGGGTGGTGTTGCCCCAAGCGTGGGTGAAGGTAACCCCCTCAAACTAGGAACCGACGAGGTGAGAGACGGAAGCGGTGAGTGGTTTGATACAATGAGGAGATGGGAAAATGAAGATCCATGGGCACATTGGGTAAAGGTAACAAGTCAAATCAGGTAAACAAGTAACTAGGTGAGGGTCGAAGGTAGTGGCAGTTGAAAGCACGCACACATTGGAAATTGTGACACGGCACCTCGTTGAAAAGATTTAAAACTCTACGTCATCTAAGGTCGATAGGTCTATCCAGATAGGGTTGAAGCAATTCTAGTATCCAAGGTATAGGATATGGTGTGGAAAACACAACAAAGGTCAAGTACAGGAATGTTTAGGTATGTTCCGGTACACCAAAGGTCAGGTCAGGATAAATAACATGACAATAAACAAGGTAAGGTCAGTAGGCCGAACAATATGGGTAACCACGTCGCAAGGTACAACAAGCACAGAGGGTCAAAGGTCAAAACGTGGTTTAGGTCAAGGGATATAGATAATGGCATGGGTAATGCTAAGTTATAGGTAAGATAACAACTCCTAAGACGTATAAAAGACAATGTAGGGGTAGGTTGGGTTTGTAGGTATGGTTTAATGGGTGTCCAAGATGATAAAAGGGTGCGTTAGCATGAATGGTGGCAGGTAAAAGGTAGCTTAGCAAGACCAAACAGGTAGCAGGGTGGACTGATGCCGGTTAGAGGGTGAACGATGTCGATTGGCTAGGGTACAAGTAGGCCTGGCATCGGTCAGGTCAAGTTGGGTTTATAAAACAAAATTTCCATATTTACGAAATCATTGTTGTGTTGTACCATTGGAGAAAATGACAGAGCCGGTTAAATTTTGGTGCTTTTCGAGAGGAAAGTATGAGGGACTGTACCTAACTAAGGTGGAGAGATTCGGTTGGTGAGAGGAGCTAGGTAGATGGGTCCACGAGATTGGGCGGAGCGAGTTGATTAGTGGAGATATTTGAGGTAGATTTCATCATAACAGAGGTGGGAGAGGGTTTAGGTGGACCACCGGTATAGCAACCAGTCATGCCACCACATAGATGACGCCGAGACAAGGTAAGATCTAATCCTTTTGATGTATTTTTTGTGGGAAAATAGGGAAGATTCTTAGGTATTTTTGGGTGGGGATTATAATAAAATTTGTGGTTATAATTGATGAAATGAGGGAGGGGATAGGTCCTAGGTAGGGGAAACCAGTTTGGGGAGGGGCTTATGGTAGGGGAAGGTAGGGTAGAATATGTTATTAGGTGAATGTTGAGAATTTGGTGAGAGAAAAAATGGGGGTTTTTGGATTTGGTGCGATGACAATGATCGACGTCGATCACAAATTGGCTAACATTGGTAAGATATAGCCGACATCGGTCAAATAACAGATGATCGATGTTAATTACTAGTGACCGAGGTCAGTCAGGATTTGAAGGAAAAATAGGTCAAACAAGGGTGTTAGGGGGGTTTGAAACTGTGAGGTGTGAATGTAAGTGGGTTGAGGGTAGGTAGGGTAGGTTACAGAGGTTGCAGGGAAGGAAAATATGAAGGAATGATAGGAATGGGTTATTCGGGTAAGGGGTGCTAATTGTGGAAATGGTTATGGGTTTAATCCACAGTGTGATTATTTGGATGCAGGCAAGAGATCAACTACAGATGCAGGATAGAGTTCCACCACTATTGACAATGGTGTGCGGAGATGTGACCGATGAGGAGTGGAGACACGTGACTGACATGGGTCTAATTAGTATTCGATGTTATAGGTGTATAGTGTGTGATTCTAGTTTAATGGTCGCTCTCATTGATAGATGGGATTTCATGACCAACACGATCCATCTTCCAATAGGTAAGATCACAGTCACTTTAGAGGACATGTCCAGGATCCTAAGATTACTGATAGTGGAAGCGCAGGTGTACTCCATTTCATCAGAGGCCTCCAAGGAGCTGATGTTGCTAGTATTTGGAGAGGGGATGGCCGAGATGAGGTTCCATAGCATGATCCTGAGCTATGGAGAGATGTACGCGGCCATCTCGAGGAGATGTAGTTAGATATTTTGATTATGGAGTCAGTGTGTTGTTTTGCACTGTCGGATGTAGAGGGTAAGAGATTCCCACGGGCACTAATGAGAGTTCTTCATGATATGATGAAGGACAGGACCTAGTTTGTATGGGAACCAACCTACCTCGTGCAGTTATACAGGGAGCTATGGGCCTATGGGAGGTTACAGAGGTTCAGCGTGTGCTACACTTTCCTCCTTCATTATTGGGCCTATGAGCACATTGTGTGCGTGTGGCTGATTAGTTTGCCTCAGCTGGATACATTTGAGCCAAGTATGGCCTGGGTTGGTTATCGACGTTAGGTACCAGTTGGTGGTGTGTGCCGAGGGGTTATAGATACACATGATGACATATCGAGAGACACTTTTATGAAAGGCATGTTGTCCATTACGAGTGAGATCAATGGGTAGAACAGAAAGGGAAAGATAGTATGCAAATTTCTTATACCAAAGGTCATGTGGGTCAGGTGTAATGGTTTTGACGAAGGAGACTTCACAAGTTAAATAAGAGGGTGATTGCAGCCTTTGTATCATGAGAAAGATTTTAGAGTTGACAGGCAAAGTGGGTGTTTGAGAAGCCAAGCAGGCCATGGTATCCACAAACTTATTGGTAGAACGTGGAGTGGTTTGAAGTTCATAAAGTTCAAATGTGGTCAAAAGTATGTCTAAATGATGTTTATACTTTTGAAGTATCTCATTACAACACTGGTATATACCATTGACTTGGTTTACAACCAGGTCAAAATCACCAAAGATATTGATGGACTTATCATCTACGGTATAAGTAGCCTGGAGGCCCAATACTAGTGTTTTGTAGTCGGCACTAATATTTGTACAATCAAAATCAAGTTTGAAAGATAAAGGCATAGGTTCACCATCAAGAGGGATGAGGATGACACTAGCCCCACCTCCACGTTGACACTTGAAGCCGTCAAATAAGAGTGTCATTTGGTAAGTAAGTTCTTCTAAGGAGAGGGAGGCTATGGATTTGTCTGGGAAATCGAAGTTAGAAGGTTGATTCCTAGAAAGAGGTGCGTTTTCCAGTTGGTCAGAGATATCTTGGACCTTGATGAACTTTTGATGAATAAATTCGAGGTCGAGGTCGGAAAGAAGCAAAATCTAGCATGGGGTATGTTGATGTTGATAGGGTTTGGCATACATATAGTGTAAGGGGTCAATATTAGTAAAAACAAAGGTTTTTTGGTTGAGTAGGTAATGGCGGAGTTTTGGTGGTGATGAAAAAAAAGGCTAGGTAGAGTTTTTTGGCATGGGTATATCTAGTTTCGTATTCTAAAAGGGTACGGCCTATGTAATAAACCACTTGCTCTCTATGTTGTGCATCGCGATGAGCGAGCATGACACCTAAAGAATGGTTAGTGGCAGAAATATATAGGTAAAAGGGTTGGTCATCCTTAGGAGGAATGAGCACTGGTGGTTGAAGGAGGTATTATTTTAAGGCTTTAAATTCTTTATGGCATTCATCATCCCATTTGAATGAAACGTCTTTCTTGAGAAGATGACAAAATGGTTGATAGCGGTTAGAAAGTTGTGAGATAAAACAATGAATGGACTTACCTTGTAGGATTCCAAAGTTGATGGAGATTAGTGGGTGGAGGCATTTCTAGAATAGCCTTTACCTTAGAAGGATTGACTTCTATTCCATGCAAAGAAATGATGAAACCAAGGAGTTTTCCTAAAAGTACCGCAAAGACACATTTCTTTGGTTGAAGATGAACACAATACGTGATGAGGTAGTTAAAGATGACCTTAAGGATAGTCATGTGTTCAGCTCGATGTTTGGATTTGGTGAGAATATCATCTACGTAATCTTCCAATATGTGATGCATGATGTCATGGAAGATGTAAGTCATGGCTAGTTGGTATGTAGTGCTAGCATTTTTAAGGCCAAAAGGCATGAATCGATAGTAGAAAGTCCCCCAAGGGGTGATGAAGGCAGTCTTGTGTTGATCTTCTGGAGCAAGTAATATTTGATTGTAACCCAAGAAACCATCCATGAGTGAAAGCATTTCATGTCTAGTGGTGAGATCAACTAGTTGGTCAATGCCTGGTATGGGAATTCATCTTTGGGACAAGCTAGGTTGAGGTCACGGAAGTCCATGCAAATGTGGATTCCCCATGTCAACTTTGTGACAGGAATGATGTTAGAAATCCATTAGGGATAGTCAATGGGTAGGATGAAGGAAACTAAGATAAGGCACTGAAGCTCTTCTTTGACCAGAAGAGCTATACGAGGATGCATTTTCCACACCTTTGTTTGATGGGTTTGGCATCAAGAATGGTTACAATATTGTGGACCACAATTTTTGGGTCAATACCGGGCATATCGGCATAGGACCAAGCAAAAGCATTGTTATGGTCCCGAAGGAAAGAGGTAAAAGCTTCTTGCTCAATAGCATCTAAAGATTGGCCTATCTTTAGAATGTGTAGGTCATCCTGAGTGTTAATGTTGATTTCAATGGTCGATTCATTGAACATGGTTTGCGTCTCAGAAGGTAACAACTGGTGAATATAAGAATCTTCCGCACCCAAGTAGGTGAGGATGGACTCATCGTCTTGAAATTGAATGACATTAATAGATGGTTTATCTTCATCGATCATGTTAGGATACAGGAATGGGAGAGAAGAAGGAGCCTCACCATCATGTTGATAGGTCAGAGGTCCCAGAGAAATTTTGTTTACGAAAACAAAAAGTTAGGAGGAATAGATTCAGGATCTATGGACTCCATGGGTGAAGATGGTGACATGGGTGAATGAGGTGGGGAAGGTTTTTCTTCCTGAATGAGGTCAACGTGAGAATTCTTGGGAGGTGGTGCATCAAATCTAATGCCACTACGGTCATTGTGTTTACAATTGGTACAGGAGATGACAGTGTGGCGGCCAAAAACCAAAGCCAAAGCCTTTCCACATGCAACAGTGAAGAAAAGTGTGAGCGAAGCAGTGGTTAGTAAGGGAGTGTAAGTCAGATGAAAATGGTTGTGTTTGGGATGGAGGTTCGGGTGAGTAACTGGAAATATCAAGTCCCCCATACAATAGATTAGTATGAAGGTGGGGAGGACCATAAGGAAAAACCTCACCTATGTGGTAGTCATAACTAGGGTGTTGACATAGGTTTCTGTACTCTTGTGGAGTGAGGAACGTGTCAATATTATATAGGCGGTAATCCCCTAGAGTGATGCATTGAAAGACACATTCTAAGGGATCAGTAGTTATTATGTGGGTAGCGGGGATAGATAACTCGCTAGATGCTTAGGAGACAGGTGAGTCAGTTGTAAAGGTTGTGGTGGCAGTAAGAATAGTAGGGTTAGATGTGGTAGGGGAATTGGCATTCTTTGTGGATGGGCTTGTAGGTGAACGTGAAGCAGGGATAGTGGCAGATGCCTTGAATAGTACAAGCACATCATTGGGCCGGAATAGCATGTTATAGGTCTTGAAAGGTGATGGGTCGGCCGGGATGGTGTAGTTATGTCCTTCATGTTCAAATTTAAGGCAGTAGTGTAAAGTCGAAGGGACACAACCCATGATGTGGATCCAAGGTCGGCCAAGAAACAAGTTATACTGGAACTCTCCTTCTAGGACATAGAATAGTTCTGGGATAGTGTGGGGACCTACGAGGACATGGAGAATGATGGTACCTAGGGTAGAGGTCATGGCATCATTGAAGGAGCACAACATAACTAGGTTACCATGCATGCAATTGGCAGGTATGCACATTTGGTTGTACGCATGGGAGGAGATGATGTTAATACTAGCACCACCATCGATCATAACGCGGTGTATGCGTATATTATCAATATGGACGGAGATGAAAAGAGTAGGATCGGGGTCCTCAGATTGGAAGGGAGCGATCTCTTCATCTGAAAATATGAGGGTGGCTACTTGGTGAATAGGTGGAGGTGTAGAGGAAGGTGACAACTTAGTGAGAGAAGCTACATGATGAGGGGTAATGATGGAGGCTATGGGTGTGGGGTCATTTGGTAAAACCTCGATAGATTGAAGGACCTACATGAGGGCTTGACGATGTGACTCAGAGGTTTGGATGAGGTCATATAAAGATATTTTGAGGGAGGATTGGTGTAATTATTTTAGCATTGTGTGATGTGTGACCCCATTGGAAATAGGATATACGGGACCTTGAATGGTGACTTTTGGTGTGGGTACAGATGGTATGTTGGGTACAGGGTTGGTTGATGGGCTAGCTGCCTTTTCTTTGCCTTTGTCTTTCTGAGTGTAGGTGGCAATGTGAACCATGTTAATCTGAGGGGAGGTAGATGGAGAGTGTGTGCCATGGAAGTTATAATGACATGAGGGGAAAAATCCTAGCGGTGGATAAGATCCTTGTGAAATGAGTAGGGTGCATTGACATTTGGGTAGTGGTTTGGCCAACTATCTTATATGGACCATGTTGATCTCAAATTTTGGGGGTGGATAAAAGCATTGTGGGGGTGGAGATACTGGTCGTTGAGTAGGTAATGGAAGAATATTTTGGGAGATTGGAAAAGGTGGAATGGGGTCCTCATATAAAAGATCGTCATCATCAAAATTGTGCTCAGGAGGAAAAAGTTGGATAAGGACGGTCTTCAAGGCCTTACAATTTTCAACATCATGTCCTGACACATGATGATAGGCACAAATCTTGGTCTCATCAAACCCTTTTGGTTTGGGTTTGAGAGGATCATAAGGTCAAAGTGGTGGTAATGTGATGACATAAGTCTCCAAGAGATTGGTTAAAATCTTATCGTAGGACCCCGCTAACAGATCGCAATGGGAGGTGAGTTTGGGTTTGGGTATAAGTATGGTTAATTTTTGAGGAAGAGGATCTATAGGAGGGGGAATGGGTTGGTCCACTAGTTTGGCATATGGAGTGGTCTTAGGTCTTGTGGGCATCTGTTTGGGTAAAGGTGGGGTAGAAGAGTCGGCGACAGAAGGTTTGGTTGGTTTGATTACTTTATTAGAGGGTAGTGTACTTTTAGCTTTGGGTTGCATCCTTCTTGGGTAAAGGTGATACATGGGAGTACAAGATGTAAGAGGTTTAAAGTCAGATGGTGGAAGAGGATGTGTTACCCATAGGGGCAACTGAGCTGTACAGTGGAGGTGGTTGCTAGAGGTTAGGATAGAAGGTGTGAGTGGAAGGGAAGAGAGTGTCATGGGTAAGTGAAGAAGTTATGGAAGGTAGTGGTGGTATGGGTGGTAAGAAGGTCATGGGTGATGGCAGGGGTTGTGTGGGTCTCTTGGGTAGATTAGAGGGTCGTGATGAGGAGTCAAACTGTTGCATTCTTATTTTATTGGTGGAAGAAGGTTACTTGGTCACAATTGAGGGGTGGGGTCCTAGGATGGACAAAAGAGGTGAAGGTGCAATAGTGTGGTAGGCGAGGTTGGTGTATAAGGCATATAAGGTTAGGGCTACCTTTTAGGGGTAGGAATAAGTTTAGTGTTAGTCTGGGAAGATGTGGCTAAATCTAATATGATGGGTGGGTGAGTAAGGTTTGATGTTGACATGACCCCTAAGGTAGTGGTGGGTTTAGGTAAGGGAGATGATATCAGGTGTGGGAAGATTTTTGGGTATAGAGTGTGTGAGTTGGGTTGTTGGGAAGAAGTGTGTGTTGGGTTATGGGAAAGGATATAGAGAGGTTTTCCACTCAGTCATGGTTGTGTTTGATTTGACCAGGCTTGAAACACTTTAGGATAGAATTGTGGAGGTGTTGGTGAGTTATATCTGCATTTGGGTTTAAAGTAGGGAGTAGAAGACGTCCCTAAAGTAAGGATCTATCAACATAGTCTAGGTGATTTTCTAAGCGTGAAAATAGTACTACTGTAGGTGAGGCCGATGTGGATCAAGTAACAATCCCTGTAAAAAATGTTCAAGAAATGGGGAAATGGCTAGCTTCAAACTCTATGGGTAAGAGAGCTGAAAACATATCAACAGGTTCTTGGAGGTTTGATGGATAATGGTCATCTAAGGGTAATGGTATTTCTATACGATCCTCTATGGGTAGATGGAAATGATGGTCCAAATGAGCTGGATTCATTCTAGTGATGGTGTAGGGAGTGGAAATGTGTCCCTTATGAGTGGGAGAGGTACTACTGAATGACTTCTTAGTAATTTGAAGGGGTCAGGGGCGATAGTGCAAATTATAGGATCTTCCACGTGTGAAGGAGAAAATGAAGGGGGGTTCCTCTTTGTGTGGTAGGAGTAGATGAAATAGGTTCCTGTGTAGGTAGGGGAGATTGAGCTAGGATTTCTTCTATGGAAGGAACATGGGGCAATTGGGAAGCAATAGATATGTCATCGAAAATAGCGTGGACCTCCCAGATATTGCTATCATTGGTTGAAGTTTCACTAGTTTGGTTAGAAGATGAGGCATGATTAGGGAATGGTTTTATGAAGATATGTAGGTTTTGGTTAGTGGATGCATTTGGGTTATCCAATACTAGATCCTCATTGTATAACATTTCTTGGATGATATTCTTGAAGGTGATGTAGTTACCATCACTATGACCATTGACACAATGATAGTTACAAAAGTCATGTTCCTTATACCACGCAAGCGTGGGGCGATCGGGGTCAAAACTAGTTTTTGGTTTTATAGGTGGAAGGGTAATGGCACCAGCCTTAATAAGTTTTTCCAAAATAGAAGAATAAGGTTCCCCTGTTGGGGTATACTTTCATTGTTCTCGTCTAAACTAGAAAGCTTGAACAAGAGAGAGATTAGAAGAAGGTTTGGCTTGGTTTGATGGGTGAGAGGGTCCAACCTTGAGAACCACATCATTGACAGACCCTTTGGGTTTTGCATAGTGGTTTTGGGGTTTCAAAGATGAAGAAGCATCATTCGATTTGAATGTGGTGTTCTTGTTACATAGCTGAATTTTATTCTCTTCGATAACACAAATCTCCAATTTTGTGCCATGGTGAATGCCTCATCAAAGGTGCAGAAGGTCTACACCTGTAGGATTGGTGAGATATGTCTAGCGCAAGCTCGAGTAAATAGCTCTATGAGCTCATTTTGAGGTAACTAAAATGTGATTTGGTTAATTAGGCCGCGCCAATGAGTGACAAAGTCAGAGATAGACACGTCATCATACTGTCGTGTGGAGTAAAGATCAGTCATGGTGACTTTCTTGACAATTTGATTGAGAAGTGGTCTAAGAAGGCTTGGGCTACTTGATTAAATGAGTAGATGGAATGTCTAGGTAGCCCACTATACCAGTCTAATGCAGGTCTTGTGAGGGACATCGAGAAGGTCTGTAGGACTAAAGATTCATCATGGGTGATCAGGCAACACCCATGTTTGAAAGACCGCAAATGTTGTTGTGGATCTTCTTTACTATTGAAGCGGTTTAATTTGGCATTTCCCAATGTACAGGGTATGGGAAAATAGGAATGGATGGATAAATGGGCTCATTACAGATTTCATCATAGATGAGAGAATTGTGTGAGCCATAAACCGATGCTTCTAGTGTCTGTATCCTTTCCATCATTAATTTGAAGAGGTCATTGGTGGGTTGTGATAGAAGGGCGCCTCTCGTGGCATAAGAGGGTTGGTGCTGAACATGTGATGTGGGTGGCATTCCAGTGTATGGTGATGTCGAATAGGAAGGTTGAGAATAGGGGACCAATATAAAAGGAATATATCTAGAATGAATGATGGATGAGATAGGGGTTGTTGATAATATGTATATGTAGATGGGGCATTTGCGGTGACTCTAGTAGTGATTGGGGGCATAGACTGCGGGATGGAGAGGAAAAGATTCTGGAATGGGGTAGGGGTCACCGACACCATGGGTGGTTATGTTGCAATTGGTATATGTGAGATAATGGGCACCGATGGGGTTCTGCTTTGGGAGGTCAATGAAGGAACAACAGATACTACGGGTGTGACTAATGTTGCAAATGTAATAGTCATAGCGGGTGTAGAGCCTAGTTGTGAAACCACTAGGGGTAAATCAAGTGAAGGTAACGTCGAACTAGTAGGGGTTGAAACGGAAGTGGGGATAATGTTAGGAGATATAGATATTCCATATATCAATTGACTTGAGGAATCCAGAGTGGAAGAGTGGGAAAGGTAGAATTGTAAGGTTACAGGATTCTGATCGAGGAGTCGTGCAAACTCCTTGTCACCTGTAGCAAT
This sequence comes from Taxus chinensis, assembly GCA_019776745.2. Taxonomy (NCBI): domain Eukaryota; kingdom Viridiplantae; phylum Streptophyta; class Pinopsida; order Cupressales; family Taxaceae; genus Taxus; species Taxus chinensis. The sequence continues at coordinate 41,355,950 of CM034151.1, forward strand.
GGTGGTAGGAAGGGTTGGATCCATGGGGGACAGGACAGAAGGTGGTGAAGGACAAGGTGGGAGCGGTTGACAACTAGCATGGAATATAAGAGCACTAGTTGGCTACGAGTCAACATCAATGTGAGTAAGTGTTTGACCTGAAAAGACTATATTATGCAAATGATACAGAAAACAACAAGAACAGAGGAAAGATGAGGCAGGAGGGTGAATTCAATCAAGGTTTGAATTTTGAAAACCAAACACAGATACCTATGATGGTCAGGCTAACTGGTGATAGTTAGTGGGAGACCGATGTCGGTCATAGAAACTGATGCCAGTTACTGTGAAAAAAAACATCAGTTTTATGAGGTAAAACAAGACTGATGACTATGTAATGGAGAAACTGTGTATGATAGAATTATCAACGAAGGGAATAGGATGGTGCCTTCAGGGCCAAGAATAGAACAAAAGGAGTGATGAAGACTATTCCAGGAAAAATAACTAGAAATCCAGAAGCTGACACTGATTAGGTTTAAACCGATGACATTCAGATGTGAACTGATGACGGTCACTGGACCGATAGTGGTTATTGTGAAATGAGAGAGCAATGAAGAAACTAAACTTTGTGAATTAAATTTGGTGAAGAATCAAACTCAAAAATATGAGAATGAGAAGATGGGGCCCTGACACACATTGACAAAAATTAGAATACTCCAACTATGATGGTGGAGTGTGCAAATAAGAAGAATAATGTAGATTCGTAGTCTCACACCTCAAAACACAAGTCAAAAGAAAAACACGATCCTAAGAGTGATTTCTTATGTTTGTTTAGCTTATGCTACTTAGAACTGAACATGTGAATTCAGAAAAGAATTTTGGTTGGGAAGGCATCCTACGAAGAAGGATATCTAAAAGGTGAGGTTTCGGGTTATGTTATAACGGGGGGTGCTCTATGATAGGTGACTGGAAAGAGATAACCAGCTGGGGAGTACATGTCAATCCTCTTATCATGTTTATCGTTGACAGGAGTTCCCAAGTAAGATGTCAATTAAGAAAATGTGTATATTCATATTGTGTGTAGTTGGTAGTAGAAGAAGAAAGAGAGTGCTTTCTATGGTTTCTTTGTGTCAACCATCAGCTTGGGCATGACTTCCAACATATCAGGTTTCCCTCATTTTAAAGTGAGCTAAATACAACATACAAGGATGAAATGTAACTGATTTAAGCCCAATGGACAAATTATGTTCGATGAAGCAAATGGTGAATAGGTATGAACGTGCTCTTTCACTAATGCAATGCAAAAAGAAAGAAGAATGTGTTCCTTTAAAGCAACCAAAAAACATGATTGTTTTAGACAATAAAGAGAGGAAGAAATGATTCCAGAGAATAAAAATTAATGTGTTAGCTTTTTGAAGGGAAAAAAACACACAATTTTACCTAGGAATGAAGAAAATGAAAGGAACCTTGGATGGGTCCCACCGGGCATGCCAAAATGTTTCACACTGTTTTCTTTATATTTTGGAATGTGACGAAATAGATAGTGTTATGGGATGAGGAGGAATACCTATTTGTTGGTTTGGAGGTTGTTGCGCACGTTCTGAATTCTCAATCTGATGCTGACTATGAGAGATTCCTTTTGGTTGGGAGAACTACCTGAGGTAGAAAATAAGACCACTAAAGAAGAGTAAATAATATATGACAGTGGACTGCCTAGTGTATGCTAGATCTAGGAAGTTTGATACTTCCTAGAAGGATATTAACCCACTGTTTTATAAGACAAATTATGAAGTAACTGAAAGTGCGTACATAACGAATCTAGTGCTAGTATTCTGATTTGGGTACCTTAAATCACTATCAGCGTCGATTCAATTAAATATTAAAATATGCGGGTCAAGGTCTTCAGGTCAGGTTGTGGGTTGTTCAAGTGGTCTACAGGTCACAGACTTGGTCTTAGTAGGGTTAGGTAAGGTGTTTGGGTTATCTTGGTAGGTAGTGGTTGCTGGTTTACACAGTTTGGTAGACATAGAGACCAAAATCGGTCGAGGTATGAATGATCACAGTTAGGCAAAATTAAAATGGTTATGCGTAACCGGTGTCAGTAGAGGTGGGATGATAAGACTCAATAATATTTGTTTATGGGGTTTGAGTTGAGATCAGGCAAAGATGACAAAGAGGCATACCAAGTATATGGGGATCTTAGGAACACTCAGAAATATGTAGGGATGAGGTATAGATGGTTTTATGGTGTGGGTGGATGAATAGTTGAGTTTACAAAAAGACGAATAGTGGGGAAAAGGGAATGCCAGTAGGAAATGACAAAAAAGGTGATAAAAACCTTTTAAACAGAACAAGGATAAAATAACACAGTTGATAAACGTACTTGTTAGTGCAAATTCACAACACCCCCAAAATGGCCTTCATATCTACTTTTCTAAGGCAATGTCATTTGGTGTGAATGCACAACATTGGACGCTCCAAAGTTGGGCCTTTGCAAATGGGAAAGCTCTCCAGAGAATACTGGTTTCCTCCTCTTCCTAACCTACTGCCACAAACTATTCGCATTGGAGGAAAGCTAATTCTAACCCTAATCTAATTTCCAAGAGACATGGAAGGGAAGAGAAAGAGAAAAAAATAGAAGCCTACTCTAGGGGCTAGTTGATACAACACTAGAGAAGGATGCTGACATCTACCAAGCTCTATGGATAAGAAGAAGGTGAGCAATGGGAAGGATGGACCGTGCATCCCAGCCCAAGGTGATTTGACACAGAAATGTTCAAAACTCCAGACTAGCTCTAACCTCATGAACAGTCAACAGGCAAAAATACCTATATGAAGAGAGGAGAAGAAAACAGCAAAAACGCAAGAATGACCATGCACTCACAACATGGGTGTTTTGTGCTCCATAAGTTTGCATCATAAACCTCATTTTTCATTGTTAAAAGGCCAGAACTCCGATTCAGATCATGGGAGTAGGTTCTCACTCCATTTCAACCCTGGGAAGAAAGAAGGGAGGAAAAGCAGAAAATATGACAAACCTTACAATGCAAAACTGCTTTTTATCGACGAACAAATGAGAAAAAGTGAAATACATGGGAAAATTGATTTGCACCCACACCAACCAATCCTTCTATTAGCCTCAAATATGGGTTCCCATGGAAAATCCCATACTTTGAAGTACAATTGCTCCAGCGATCCAAAAACTACCCATACTTCATGTAAATTTTGGGTGTTAGAACCATTGTCTTTCTATGTTTTGTTCATCATTGCCGTTTTCTCTGTCTTCTCAGTTTTTCTCTAGCAATCTCCTCAAAATCAAAATTGAACCTCCATCAATTGAGATTTTAAATACCAGCTTTCCATGACACCAATAATGTAAAAATCCAAGCTCGGATCAAAGTATGCCTCCTTGAAGATAAGGCAAACTTAGGCAAAATGGATTGGCGGGCCGAAACTTAAAATTTTCCCTTATTTTGCATTTTGGAAAATTTCCCACAATCCCTGCGCCACCGCTTGCTCGCATCCACGTGTTGAGGGTGCTGCTAGGCAGTCTAATGGGAATGAGCGGGGGTGCCCAAACCTCATTCTATCCTTTTGATTTTTCATTGGTAAAATTTTCCCAACTTTGCCCTTCGCTCCTCATCCCGTGACACTGTCACTCCTCATTGATGGTGGGGATGCACCTTCCATTTCCTTTGCGCATTTTACAATTTTTGTCAATTTTTTCCCAAACCCTTGCGCCTCCACCTTCCCGCCTTCGGCTAGACATGTGGTAGCCTCCTCTTTGGTCCGTCGGGAAATGCGCTTTAATTTTTTTTCTTTTCCCCCACTTGGCGGGCTATTCCGGTCAATTTTCCCTTGTGCCATTTTGACTACTTTGGAAAATTGCACCAAATTCTTCTGCACCTCCGACCTTCGCCGACACATGGCACACTTTGATTTGTCACAGGCCTTAAACAATTTTCTTTCTTTCGCAAGCCCGTGGGAAAAATTTTCCATTTGTGCCCCCGACTCTTTGTCAAGTTTTTCCACTACCTCATTGCCTTCCATTCCACTCCAGTTGCCAATTCCTATTGGTACGGGCCTTTCCGGGAAAATTGTCCTTAGAACACTCGCCGAGGCCATAACTGAGAAATACCAGGAAGTTAGGAGGAAAATTTTACCTTTCTGGCAGGTGATGAAAAATCTATCTAATGAGCATTCTAGAATATTTTGAGGACCGGAAGCATGCCAAAAATTGCATTTAAGTGCCACACAGGAAATAGGAGTTAGCAAAAATAGCAATGGGGATTATTCTTGGATACCATTTGGGTGACTCTAGGGTCAGTTTCCCTGGTACCGAATGATCTAGCCTTTGATATCCTTGGGCCATGAGTCACGGAGTTGGAAGCCTATAACTGATTTGACCTTTGAAACTTCCTCTCTTCCCACTTGGAAACCCCTGAATTGAGTTTGTTTTCCAACAAACTGCCCTGAATGGACTGTGTATGATCAAACCCAGCATCAACCAAAAATATGTACAAACTGAAAATCATACATGCTCCAATGGAACATGCGCTGTGCACAAGCACTTCTTCTACGAAAGCTAACCTATCTAACTTCTGCTCTAACTGAATCAAAGTTGGTCTAAACAAACCTTGCAACTGTTTTGTAAAAAGCTTCCTTCTTCAAATGACATCCCTGTAAATGAGTTGGAGTTGAGTAGGGCCTGCTGGATGATGGAAAATCACAAGAAGCGGTCTTCTAACCACCCAAATTAGCAATTGCAGCTGAAAGAAATTTGAATACCCTCTTTTAGTTTCTCTGCATTTGGATCGCAAGGTATTCATCTATCCTTGGTACTTTTGTATCTCATCCTCCTGCTTAAAAGCAAGCATGACTGGTTTGACGTCCCTTTGGCTCCAATGAAGGCCAAGTACCTTAGTGGGCAAGGTCTGATCCAGTGATATGCCCATAGCTCTGATTTTCAAACCCAAACATGGAGTCTTCTTGTAGACTTCTTGAAATGGAGGTGTGGAAGAAGTGATGAGTTTTTTCTTCTACTATTTTCCTTCCTTTTCTTATTGAAGCCATGGAAGATTAATATCTTCCACATCTGGTTCTCAAAGGCTATTACAAAACAGAGGCTTTTTTTTCGCGTTTCTGTTTTTCAATTTCCCCTTGTGGCAGTAGCTCTTTTATTTGGAGATGAAATGGTGAAGAAGACATAGGTAGTTTCAGCTTGGCTCTTCATCCAAACAGTTCTTCTAAGTCTGATGGAAAGAATCAAACTATTCAATGTCTTGTTCTCCTACGGTCTCTCCTCGTGTCGGGGACCTCCAATCTACCGTTTCTTCACCATGTGTTAATTTTCATTTTCAACATAAACTTGTCATTCCAGCTCCATCCAAAATCATATTTTGGAGAGAGAAGTGGGAGAGAACCATAAAATTTCTTATGTCTTGTGCCTCTTCTCAGAATTTAGACCTGTTTTTGTTCACACTCCATAATGGCTTATTAACCAATCAACCCTTCAAATGAAGAAAAAATGTATCAATAATGCTAATGCTCCTTCTTCTATTGTCGAAAATTGCCTTGATCTCATCCATTTGCTCTCTTCAATTGGATTTGGAGTTGGTTGTTCTTCCTTCCTCTACTTCCTTTTGAAGACCAGCTTTGCTCTTGATTAAACTCTCCCCTCTGCATTGTTTGTCAATTCAAACTCTTCATCTATTGCTCTATAGGACAAGTTGGGACTAACATAGATCTTCTTCTCCATGGCTATGGTGCAAACTGAATTGGATCGCTTTCCCGTCAAATAAAGGGCCAACATGGACCTACATTTTTGACAACTGATTGATATGTACTTCTTCTTTTTTCCTCTGCTCTGCTGCAACAAAGCAGTCCTAACCCACCACTTGTTCAACTTTCCAATTTCAACTCTTTTAAAGGCCTTAACCGCAAGGGGATCTTTGGTTATCCCAATTTAGAGCCAAGCTTACCAAACTTTTTATCTTTTCATCCCGGGGTGGCTCTTCTTCTGCTGTTTGTTTTTCCTTGACTGGCATCTAATTTTATCTTCCCAGATGGAGTGGTAATGCAAGAGGATGGGTTGTGGTGACTTTTGTAATTTTTGTGGTGTTGGATGAGGTAAAATTCTTGTTTCTTTGGAGGGAATTGGCTGTTTGAAGGGAAAGGACAGAAAAATTGAGAATTGGTGTAAGACTAGGGATGGAAAATGAATTAACTCTTGGAGTCGCATTGACTAGATTTAGAATTTGGATTCCGAATGAGATGTGCTGCTTGAGGATGGAAAGAGAAAACTAGATGAGGTTAGAATTACCATTTGACAAGGTTGTTCAGACACCAAGTGTTTAGAGCCTCTATCTCTGCTTCCATTGTGTAAGTTGGGGGAACATCTCCATCCTGAGTCCAACTTTCTCCTTAGGATTGAAGTGTCTTTAAAAAGTCCCTGCCATGACAAGGAGTCCCTGCACCCATTCTGAAAGCCTTCATTTGAGCTATTGCTCTTATTGCACCATTTTTGCCTCCTATTTTTTGGATTCTCTCCACAAAATTACATCTAGCATCTTTCCATTTTATGTCTTCATTACATGCATACCCCTTGCCTCTTTGATATACTTCATCACACCAACTAATTTTGGTATTGCTCATATGGGTAAGCATTGATCGTGAATTGATCCAATGCGATATTGAAGAGTTGTAAGACCTGTTAGAGGGGAACTATCATTGTTTGTTGTTGTAAATTGGAATTCCATGAATGGAATGAAAGTCATATTGCACAACTTCATGGGATGAAGAAGATGGCTTTGAAAGAAGATGGATGAAATGGATGGAACTAGGTATGCAACTCAAGAATGAGTTATTTACTAGATGGAGTCATCAGCTGTGTTTTCAATAGCCTCCAAAGGATACAATATCCTTAACAGAACCACACCAAACCTATCAAAAAATAAGGTGGAAACCTCTAGGCCCACCAGATGTTGCCAAAACGTTAGGGCCAATCACAGAACCCCAAAAATGACCTTCAGATCTAATTTTCTCAGCATGTCATTTGGTGTGAAGCACAAACATTGAGCTCTCCACAAAGTGTGGGACCTTGCAAATGGGGAAATCTCTCTAGAGAAGGATGGGTCTATTCATAAACTACTACAACAAGTTATTATGTGCAGAAAGCTAATCTAACCCTGAATCTAACTTCCAAGGAAGACAGGGGGGAGAGAAAGAGGGGGCAGCAACCGCACAACCCCCACAGAAGCACCTAAGCCGAGAAGATGGTGATACACACCAGAGAAGGAAAAATGTTGACCATCTATCAAAACTGCCATGGAACGAGAAGAGGTGAGCAATGGGAAGGATGGACAAGTGCATCACAGCCCAAGGATAGATGCCAAGAAAAAATGTTCAATAACTCCATGACCACAGCTCCAAAACATGACAAGGAACATTTAAACATGCACAAATACAGCAATGAAGAAGGCAGAAGAAAACAAGTAAAAACGAGAAGGATGGACAGATGATCACAAAAACAAGTGTTTTGTTGCTCCAGAAGGTTCACAAAACATCATTTTAATGGTAAAAGGAAAAAATTCATTCAGAGCATGGGAGAGGTTCTAACTCCATTTTTAACCTAGGAAGAAAGAAGGGAGTGGGGGACTGTCCCCCCCTGCTTCCTTCTACCCCCCCCTTCACCCCCCCCCCCCCCCCCCCCCCCCTCCCCCCCTCCTCCCCCCCCTTTGCTCCCCCCCTCCCCCCTTCTTCCTTCCCCCCCCCCTCTCCCACCCCCTCCCCCCCCACCCCCCCCCCCCCCCCCCCCCCCCCCCCCCCCCCCCCACCCCCCCCCCCCCCTCCCCCCCCCCCGAGCAGAAATATGAACAACCTTACAAAGGCGCCTAAACTAGCTTTATCATGAAGCAGAATGAAGAAAAGTGAAAAACGGGGACCAAAATGTATTGTGTAACTCCAACCACCGACAAATCTTCTAATTAGCCTGCAACTGATGGGTTTCATGGAAAAAGCCCAGACTTAGAAGCAAATTGCTCTGCAGATAAAAAAAGACCTCATACTGCATGTAATTTGGTGGTTAGGAACCATTTCTGTGTTTTGCAGGCCAGGGACGTTTCTCCATTTGGTTTGCCAAACAAATCTGCTCAAAATACAAAATTGACCCCTCAATCATGTTAGCGATTTTACAGCTTTCCAATGACACCAAGAACGTAAAAATCAAGCTTTGGATCAAAAGTTATGCCCCTCTAAGCTTTAGGGAAAATTAGGGAAAAAAGGGAATGACGGACCAAAACTTAAAATTTTCCCTTTTTGAAGTTGGGGAAAAAATTCCCCAAAAATACCCGTGCCTCACCGCTCCGCTGCCACATGGCACTTCCCTATTCACTGATGGAAATGCGGCCCAAACCTCGCTTCTATCCTTCAATTTTTCATTGGGAAAATTTCCCAACTTTGCCCCGTGCTCCACCATCCCAGTGACAGTGTCACTCAAGCATTGTTGGCGGGTGGCGGTCCAAGTTCGTTCCTTTGTGCCATTTGCCAATTGTGGAAATTTCACCAAACCCTCTGCGCCTCGACTTCGCCTCTAGCTGGACACGTGGCAGCCGCTTATTGGTCTACGGGGAGTGACTTCCAATTTTTCTCTTTTCCACCTTGGTAGGGAGTTTTGGGTCAAATTTTCCTTGCGCCATTTTGAATACTTTGGCAAATTTCACACAATCTTCATGCCTCGATCCTTATGATCTGTGAATACTTTGATTTGTAGCAAGCTAATCAATTTTCTTTCTTCGCGGCCCGTGTGGCAAAAATTTTCACTTTGTGCCACGACTCTTTGCGATTTTTCTAAATTACTCCCCTAACCCACCACTCCACTGCCACGTGGGCATTCTTAGTGGTGCGGCCTTCCCAGAACCAAGAAGGGAATTTTTCCTTAAAAACTCCGCCAAGCCTACCTTGAAGCTACAAAGTGAGGAAATTTTTAACCAAAATAAAAAAAAACCCCCCTTTTTCGAAAGTGAGGAAAAGATTCCTCTCTGAGATGGGATGATTTCAGAATATTTTGAGTACCAATTCAACATGCCAAAAATTCATTTAAGTGCTAGCAAAGGAAAGAAGGAGGAGTTATCCAAAAATAGGCATGGGGCTTATTTTGGATAACATACTTATGGTGTTGCAGGTCAAATTGCTGGTGTGGTGATTTTTGATTGTGGGAATGGATCTGTGCCATAATGGTAAACTTCCGCAGAATGATTATCGTGGTTGCAATCCTTGGATTCTCTCCATGTTGCTAGCATGGATGTCTGTAGGTATGAAAGGCCCTGTTCTGATGGCATGCAACTCTCTTCTCTTCTCTTGATCTTAAATTGCCAACCCAGCAAACAAGGTTGCCAAAGTGAATAATGGTAATCGATGATGGTTCCTGTTTGACCGTGTCAGTTTCATGAGATCACATCATTTCGGCAGATTCCCTAGGTTTGCTAAATACCAGATCTGGTCAATCAGTTGGGCCAATCTAATCCATTTAGTCCCCCGGTGGATCAAATTGAAACTTAAGTTTTTATAGCGGAAAGTCATTTAGAGAAACTAGGATTTGAAGTTTTAGGTTGAACTAGTCTTATTCATTATTGGAAACATGCTAATGAATAGGTCTATGGTGAGGTGTCCTAGGTGAGGTTTGCATCCATTAATTAAAGTAATTATTAAATAATGGTGTGAGGATGGGTCTTAAGTTATTGTAATAATTAATTAATATTAATGTAGTACAAGGTCATGGTTAGGTGAAGTCTTTAAGGTGGGTATTCAAAAGGGAACCAAGGGGAGTGTGACCCATTTTGGGTCTACACTTGACTTAATGTCCCTGTTACAGAATTGTGTGTTTCGCAAAGGTTGAAGCAAGCACCACACTCTGTCATTTCATGGTCAGCCCACCCAGATGTTGGAGAACAGGGGGGGAGCACCACTACGAAGGGATCTGTAAGTTCCACATAAAACATAGACAAGTGACACCTATTTGGGCGGTTGTTAGCTTTGAAGGCAATCTTGCTCTTGATTGAACTCCTTCTCCAGCATGAAGTTTGTCAAGTCAAACTCTTCAATCTGCTGCTCTAGAGGACAAGTTGGGACTGCAAGATCTTCTTCTTCTCTGCTTCTTCTGCAACAAAATCAGTCCTAACCACCATTTTTTCTTCAACCCTTAGCCTCTTCTGTAGGCTTAACCATCAAGGGGATCTTTGTCATCCCAAATTTGGCAGCCCAAACTTCAAGTCATCTGTCATTTCTTTTTTGTTGGCTCTCTTCTTGCTGTCCTTGATGACTGATTTTTTCATTTTTCTTCTTCCCCATATGGAATTGGGAATGCAAGAGGAGGGATGGGTTGAAACTCAACTGATTTTACAATTTTTTGTGGTGGTGGAGGCAGTGAAACCTCTTGTTTCTTTGGAGGAGGGGGTATTTCTGTTAGCTCTTGTGGAGGGGATGACTGTTTGGAAGGGAAAAGGAAAGAAGAATCGAGATGGGTGGAAGACTGGGGGGTGGAGGGATGGGATGGATTCAACACTTGGGACAGCAGATGGAGGAATTTGAAACTTGACACTGCTGCTGAAGATGAAACAGATGGGAAAGAAAAAAAGGCATGATGATGGTGTGCTTACCCATTGACAAGGTTGTTGAATACTTCTCTCATACACCTCTATTTCTTTCAATCCACTTGCAAGCAAAGGCAGCGTTGCAATCATGAAGTCAAGCTTCTCCTGAGGGCTGTAATGCCTTGGAAAAGGTCCCCCCATGGACAGGGTGCTCCATAACCGATTCCAAAAGCTTCATTTGTGCCTGAGCCCTGGACTGCACCATCCCCACCTCCATCTTTTGGATTTTTCCAACAGACCAGCATCTTGGATCTGATGTCTTCATTGTATGCATACTCTTGCTCTTGGAAAGCTCCATAGCCAAACTGACTTTGGCACTGCTGTTCATATGGGTATGATATGATGCATGCTGATCAAAATGCTGGGAGGATTTGTAAAACATGTTGGAGGTGGAATATACTGCTGTTGTTGATGTGAAATCCATGATGGAAATGAAGTCATGATTGCACAACTTCATGGAATGAGAAAAGAATGAAAGAGATGGAAAGAAGGATGAATGAAAAATGAATGAAAATGAATGGAAAGGAAGGTCTGCAACTTCAGAGATGGTTGTTGACCAGATGGAGTCGCCAGATGTGTTTGCAAGTGCCTCCAAAGGCTGAAATCTTCACAGGAACACATCAACCTGCAAAAGATGAAGTGAAAGACCTCTAATGTCCCACCGGCGTGCCAAAACTGTTAGTGCAAAATCACAGCACCCCTGGACGCACATCAGGCTTCTAGGTTGATGTTCAGGCATCCAGTGTGATTGCACAACATGGAAACCTCTCTCCAAGCGTGGGACTTGTGAAACCGAGAGAGGAATCTCCAGAGAAGGCTGGTTCCTGCTCCTAAACTACCTGCCACAAGCTATTCCAGTGCAGGCAAGCTAATCTAATCCTAATCTAACCATGCCAAGGAGACAGAGAGAGAGAGAGGGAAAAAAAAAAAAGCCTACACTAAAAGCCTACACTAAAAAACGGTGATACACCAGAGAGGAGGAATGTTGAACATCTATCAAAACTGCCATGGGACAAAGAGAGGTGAGCAATGGGAAGGATGGACAGATGCATCACAGGCCCAAGGATATAGATTTCACACAGAAAATGTCCCAAAACTCCATGAACACAGCTCCAAACCTGCAATGAACATTCAAACATGCACAAATACCTGCAATGAAGAGAGGCAAGAAGAAAAACAAGCAAAAAAAAAGGAGAGGATGGACAGATGCATCACAAAACACGTTTTGTTGCTCCAGAAGTTTGCACAGAACATCATTCCATTAGTAAAAGGCAAAAAAAACGCCATTACAGAGCAAGGGAGGAGGTTCGAACTCCATTTTCAACCCTAGAGAAGAAAAGAAGGGAGGGCCGAGCAGAAAAAAGAATGAACAACTTTTTTTTTTTTTTGAGCCAAATCTGGCTTTTACATTGCATGGGTCGAGCCCAGGGGACAGAAAACGTGGGAAAACGTGCAAGCCCATTCCTCATTGACTGCAGATGCATTAAAACAGCATGGAGGATCTTACCAACCCATACCCTGTCACTTTGAGTGATTTTGGAGGAGAATGCGACCCATTTGTATTAATTTGGCCGCTAAAATGTCACTTCTGGCCGTGCAGAAGAAGAATGCGACCCATTAGCATTAAAAAACAGGGTTGTTGAAAAAGTCGCTTCTGGCCATTACCACACATTAGAGCCGTTTCTCGATTTTCTCTCTTCAGACTGCACCACAAAACTCAGATTGATCCCAGAATCATGTAGAGATCTCAACAGCTTTCCGTTGATATAAAGAACGTGGAAAAATCCGAGCTCTGGATCAAAAGATATGGCGATCTGAAGATTTAGGGCACGGAACAGATCAAAACGATTTTAAAATGTTTTCCCGCTCTTCGCCACTGGACGACACGTGGCACGTGCTGATTGGACGAAATTCTCTCTCCTCTACCTTTCGGCGGGCTTTCTTTTGAAATTTTCTTGTGGGCCCCTTAAACTGGACACGTGGCGCATTTCATTGGTTGGTTCAGGTTCAGCGCTCGAAACTCGCCCCTTTGACCTTTTGACTTTTTCTCCTTGTGAGGACACGTGGCAGTTTCTGATTGGTCCTCGGCTCCTTCGGCTCTTTCGGTACTTCGCTTCGCCTCCATCCATTTCGTCCCGGATGTCCCATTTGATTTTGGTCCCATTTGTGCTGGGCATTTCGGCCGGTTCGGGCATTTCGCGTCCATTTTGTCCCCGTCCCCATTTGATTTTGGACCCTTTGCTGACTGACTTTTCGGCCGGTTTGATTTTTTTGGCCCGATTTCCCATTTGGATTTTGGGCCCTTTGGCCGATTTCGCCGGGCATTCGGGCATTTTTTCATTTTGTCCCCACTTGTCCCATTTGATTTTGGACTTTGGACTCATTTCGGCCGATTCGGCCGGTTCGGGCATTTTTTCCCGATTGTCCCATTTGCTTTGGACTGACTTGGCCCTTTTTCGCCGGTTCGGCCGGTTCGCGCCTTTTTGGCCCGATTGTCCCATTTGCGTCCCTCTCAGCAGTTAGCCAATTTTTTCTCGGTCGAACCGGCATTTCGCGCCCGCCGCGTACTTTTTCCCAGATGTGTCCCTGTTGCTTTGCGGGCTGTTTGTGCTTACTTTCGGCCGAGCCGGCCGGTTCGGGCCTTTTTGTCCCAAATGTCCCGACTGCCCCTAGGACTAGGACTTAGTCATTTTTATGATTTTTTCCTGGATCAACCTACTTGCCTTCTGCAACCTTTTTTCATTTTCTCAGAGCTTGCTCTTTTCCTCTCAGACAGGGAACTTAGAAAATATTTGGGGACTCTAGCAACATGATTTTTGGCCCCGAATCAATCAATTTTCCTGGGACTTGAATATTCTGATGCATGTTATCAAAATCACCCTGGGGGGGTGAAATTTTGACAACAGTTTGGCGACTCAGCGGGGTCATCTGCCTGCTAGATGAATGATCAGTAGCCTGAAGCATCCATTGGGCATGGAGTCATGAGTTGCAAGTAACCTGCAACTGATCTGAACTTTGAAAACCTCCCTCTGAGCCACTTGGAAACCCATTGAACCTGGAGTGTCTTCACCAAATGCCACTGAAATGAACTGTGCAAGAGCAAAACCAGCAACACCAAAAAAACTATGTACAAAACTGAAAATCATACATGCCCCAAATGGAACATGCAGAGTGTGCACAAGCACTTCTTCTGAAAGAAAGCAAACCTAGCTACTCTACTCTAACTGGAAGCAAAGGCAAGCTAAACAAACCCTGCAACTGGTTGTGAGAAATAGCTTCCTTTCTTCAAAATTGGCAGCCATGCAATTGATTTGGCACTGATCATGGCTGTTTGGATGGATGGAAAATCAACAAGAAGCTGGTCTTCTATCCAAATCATCAAGGTATCAACTGAAAAAAAAATCCAATACCCCTTTTAGTTGCTCTGCATTTGGATTGGAGAGGTATGGCAGCTGATCCTTGGTACTTTGTAGCTCATCCTCATGCTCAGAAGCAAGCATGACTGGTTGTGGCTTCTCCTTTGGCTCCAATGAAGCCAAATACCTGATTGGGCAAGGTCTGATCCGTTTTTGATATGCCCATAGCTCTGATTTTCAACTCCAAGAATGGAGTCTTCTTGTAGACCCTCTTGAATGGATGGTGTGGAAGAAATGGTGAAATTCTTCTGTCCTTTCTCTTCCTCCAATGAAGAACATGGAAGATTAAAATCTTCCAATTTTGATTCCAAAGAGCTGCTATAAGATGCAGGCTGCTGCAAATGCAAATGAAAGCTCTCCTTCATGGCAGCAGGCTCTGTGTTTGGAATGTGGATGATGAAAGAGAGAAAGGTGAAAAACTCAACCGGCTCTTCTCCATCATCAAAAAACAGTCCTCCAAATCTGACAGGTAAACTGCCTCATTGCTGTCCTGCTGCTCGTTTCAACTTCCTCCATGGTGTCCTCTTGATCTGCAACTTGACCACCATGGTTTCCTTCACTCTCCAATATTGAGTTTGAGAGATCAAACTCCTTTTCAGTACTAGAACTTGAGAGAGAGAGAAGTGGAAAGAAGAAACTGAAGGTTCTCTGTAGCCTGCTTTGTGCTCAAAGCCCTTGGATCTGCACTTTTCTCCTCCACAGCTAGATGTGCTCCTCTTCTTTTGGATTTGGAGCAGCTTCTCCTTCCTCCAATGTTTGAAGGCAATCTTGCTCTTGATTGAACTCCTTCTCCAGCATGAAGTTTGTCAAGTCAAACTCTTCAATGCTGCTCTAGAGGACAAGTTGGGACTGCAAGATCTTCTTCTTCTTCTGCTGCAACAAAAAATCAGTCCTGACCACCATTTGTTCAACCTAGCCTCTTCTGTAGGCTTAACCATCAAGGGGATCTTTGTCATCCCAAATTTGGAGCCCAAACCTTCAAGACTTTCTGTCATTTCTTTTCTGTTGGGCTCCTCTTTTTGCTGTCCTTGATGACTGATTTTTTTCAATTTCTTCTTCCCCCATATGGAATTGGGAATGCAAGAGGAGGGATGGGTTGAAACTCAACTGATTTGACAATTTTTTGTGGTGGTGGAGGAGGTGAAACCTCTTGTTTCTTTGGAGGAGGGGGTATTTCTGTTAGCTCTTGTGGAGGGGATGACTGACTGTTTGGAAGGGAAAAAGGAAAGAAGAATCGAGATGGGGTGGAAGACTGAGGGGGTGGAGAATGGATTCAACACTTGGGACAGCAGATGGAGGGTTTGAAACTGACACTGCTGAAATGAAACAGATTGGGAAAGAGAAAGAAAAGGCATGAGATGGTGTGGTCTTACCCATTGACAAGGTTGCTGAATACTTCTCTCATACACCTCTATTTCTTCAATCCACTTTGCAAGCAAAGGCAGCGTTGCAATCATGAAGTCAAGCTTCTCCTGAGGGCTGTAATGCCTTGGAAAAGGTCCCACCCATGGACAGGGTGCTCCATAACCGATTCCAAAAGCTTCATCATCTGTGCCTGAGCCCTGGACTGCACCATCCCCCTCCATCTTTGGATTTTCTCCAACAGACCAGCATCTTGGATCTGATTGTCTTCATTGTATGCATACTCTTTGCTCTTGGAAAGCTCCATAGCCAAACTGACTTTGGCACTGCTGGGTTCATATGATCTTGAATCTGCATGCTGATTGGAGGATTTGTAAAACATGTTGGAGGTGGAATATACTGCTGTTGTTGATATGAAATCCCATGATGGAAATGAAGTCATGATTGCACAACTTCATGGAATGGAAAAGAATGAAAAGAGATGGAAAGAAGATGAATGGAAAAATGGAAAATGAAAATGAATGAAAGGAAAGGAAGCTGCAACTTCAGAGATGGTTGTTGACCAGATGGAGTCGCCAGATGTGTTTGCAAGTGCCTCCAAAGGCTGAAATCTTCACAGGAACACACAACCTGCAAAAGATGAAGTGAAAGACCTCTAAGGTCCCACCGGGCGTGCCAAAACTGTTAGTGCAAAATCACAGCACCCCTGGACGCACATCAGGCTTCTAGGTTGATGTTCAGGCATCCAGTGTGATTGCACAACATGGAAACCTCTCTCCAAGCGTGGGACTTGTGAAAACCGAGAGAGGAATCTCCAGAGAAGGCTGGTTCCTGCTCCTAAACTACCTGCCAAGCTATTCCAGTGCAGGCAAGCTAATCTAATCCTAATCTAACCATGCCAAGGAGACAGAGAGAGAGAGAGAAGGGAAAAAAAAAAAAAAGCCTACACTAAAACGGTGATACACCAGAGAAGGAGAATGTTGAACATCTATCAAAACTGCCATGGGACAAAGAGAGGTGAGCAATGGGAAGGATGGACAGATGCATCACAGGCCCAAGGATAGATTTCACACAGAAAATGTCCCAAAACTCCATGAACACAGCTCCAAACCTGCAATGAACATTCAAACATGCACAAATACCTGCAATGAAGAGAGGCAAGAAGAAAAAAGCAAAAAAAGAGAGATGGACAGATGCATCACAAAACACGTTTTGTTGCTCCAGAAGTTTGCACAGAACATCATTCCATTAGTAAAAGGCAAAAAAAAAACCATTACAGAGCAAGGGAGGAGGTTCGAACTCCATTTTCAACCCTAGAGAAGAAAAGAAGGGGAGGGCAGCAGAAAAAAATGAACAACCTTTTTTTTTTTTGAGCCAAATCTGGCTTTTTTACATTGCATGGGTCGAGCCCAGGGGACAGAAAACGTGGGAAAACGTGCAAGCCCATTCCTCATTGACTGCAGATGCATTAAAAAGCATGGAGGATCTTACCAACCCATACCCTGTCCACTTTGAGTGATTTTGGAGGAGAATGCGACCCATTTGTATTAATTTGGCCGCTAAAATGTCACTTCTGGCCGTGCAGAAGAAGAATGCGACCCATTAGCATTAAAACGGGTTGTTGAAAGTCGCTTCTGGCCATTATTACACACGTCAGAGCCGTTTCTCATTTTCTCTCTTCAGACTGCACCAAAACTCGAGATTGATCCCAGAATCATGTAGAGCATCTCAACAGCTTTTCCGTTGATATAAAGAACGTGGAAATCCGAGCTCTGGATCAAAAGATATGGCGATCTGAAGATTTAGGGCACGGAACAGATCAAAACGAATTTTAAAATGTTTTTCCCGCTCTTCGCCATCTGGACGACACGTGGCACGTGCTCTGATTGGACGAGCAATTCTCTCTCCTCTACCTCCTCGGCGGGGGCTTTCCTTTTGAAATTTCCTTGTGGGCCCCTTAAACTTGGACACGTGGCACCATTTCATTGGTTCGGTTCAGCGCTCGATAACTCGCCCCTTTGACCTTTTGACTTTTCTCCCCTTGGTAGGACACGTGGCAGTTTGATTGGTCCTCGGCTCTTCGGCTCCTTCGCGTACTTCGCTCCATTTGTCCCAGATGTCCCATTTGGGCCCTTTGTGCCTCATTTGGGGCCCGATTTGCGCTCCATTTTCGTCCCAGGTCCCATTTGGTTTTTCCCATTTGGCATTTCGGCCGTCGTCCATTTTGTCCCAGATGTCCCATTTGATTTTGGACCCTTGTGACTCATTTCGGCCGATTCGGGCATTTCGGGTCCATTTTTGGATTTGTCCCATTTGATTTTGGACTTGGACTTTGACTCTTTTTTCGGCCGGTTCGGCCGGTTCGGCCTTTTTTTGCCCGATTGTCCCATTTGATTTTGGGCTGTCTGGCCCTTTTTCCCCGGTTCGGCCGGTTCGCGCCTTTTTGGCCCGATTGTCCCATTTTGTCCCTCTCAGCAGTTAGCAGTTAGCCAATTTTTTCTCTCGGTCGAACCGGCATTTCGCACCCCGCGCGTACTTTTGTCCCAGATGTCCCTGTTGCTTTGCGGGCTGTTTGTGCTTACTTCGGCCGAGCCGGCCGGTTTCGGGCCTTTTTTTGTCCCAAATGTCCCGACTGCCCCTAGGACTAGGACTTAGTCATTTTTATGATTTTTTCCTTGATCAACCTACTTGCCTTCTGCAACCTTTTTTCGCATTTTCTCAGAGCTTGCTCTTTTCCTCTCAGAGGGGGAACTTAGAAAATATTTGAGGGGACTCTAGCAACATGATTTTTGGCTCCGAATCATCATCAATTTGGGGGGACTTGAATATTCTGATGCATGTTATCAAAATTACCCAGGGGGGGAAATTTTGACAACAGTTTGGCGACTCAGCGGGGGGGTCATCTGCCTGCTAGATGAATGATCAGTAGCCTGAAGCATCCATTGGGCATGGAGTCATGAGTTGCAACCTGCAAAATCTGATCTGAACTTTGAAAACCTCCCTCTGAGCCACTTGGAAACCCATTGAACCTGGAGTGTCTTCACCGATGCCACTGAAATGAACTGTGCAAGAGCAAAACCAGCAACACCAAAAACTATGTACAAAACTGAAAATCATACATGCCCCAAATGGAACATGCAGAGTGTGCACAAGCACTTCTTCTACTGAAAGCAAACCTACCTACTCTACTCTACTAACTGGAAGCAAAGGCAAGCTAAAACAAACCCTGCAACTGGTTGTGAGAAATAGCTTCCTTTCTTCAAAATTGGCAGCCATGCAATTGATTTGGCACTGATCATGGCTGTTTGGATGGATGGAAAAAATCAACAAGAAGCTGGTCTTCTATCCAAATCATCAAGGTATCAACTGAAAAATCAATCCAACCTCTTTTAGTTGCTCTGCATTTGGATTGGAGAGGTATGGCAGCTGATCCTTGGTTTTTGTAGCTCATCCTCATGCTCAGAAGCAAGCATGACTGGTTGTGGCTTCTCCTTTGGCTCCAATGAAGCCAAATACCTGATTGGGCAAGGTCTGATCCGTTTGATATGCCCATAGCTCTGATTTTCAACTCCAAGAATGGAGTCTTCTTGTAGACCCTCTGAATGGATGGTGTGGAAGAAATGGTGGAAATTCTTCTGTCCTTTCTCTTCCTCCAATGAAGAACATGGAAGATTAAATCTTCCAATTTGATTCCAAGAGCTGCTGAGGAGGTTTGGGATGAGATCATAGTCAAATTTTTGAGGAGATTGGTGGCAATTATTCTATCCTTGTGTGATGTGTGACCCCATGGAATAGGATATACGGGACCTTGAATGGGACCTTTTGGTGGGGGTTTACAGATGGTCTGTTTGGGTACAGGGTTGGTTTGATGGGGGCTGCTGTAGCTGCCTTTTCTTTGCCTTTGTCTTTCTAGTGTAGGTGGCAATGTGACACCTGTTACTACTGAGGGGAGGTAGATGGGAGAGTGTGTGCCATGGAAGTTAATAAATGACAGTGATGGGAAAAATCCAGCGGTGGATAAGATCCTGTGAAATGAGTAGGGTGCATTGACATTTGGGGTAGTGGTTTGGCCAACTATCTTATATGGACCATGTTGATCTCAAATTTTGGGGTGGTTGGATAAAGCATTGTGGGGGGTGGAGATACTGGTCGTTGAGTAGGTAATGGAAGAATATTTTGGGAGATTGGAAAAGTGTGGAATGGGGTCCTCATATAAAAGATCGTCATCATCAAAATTGTGCTCAGGAGGAAAAAGTTGGATAAGGACGGTCTTCAAGGCCTTACAATTTTCAACATCATGTCCTGACACACGATGATAGGCACAAATCTTAGTCTCATCAAACCCTTTTGGTTTGGGTTTGAGAGGATCATAAGGTCAAAGTGGTGGTAATGTGATGACATAAGTCTCCAAGAGATTGGTTAAAATCTTATCGTAGGACCCGCTAACAGATCGCAATGGGAGTGAGTTTGGTTTGGGTATAAGTATGTTTAATTTTGAGGAAGAGGATCTATAGGAGGGGGAATGGGTGGTCCACTAGTTTGGCATATGGAGTGGTCTTAGGTCTTGTGGGCATCTGTTTGGGTAAAGGTGGGGTAGAAGAGTCGGCGACAGAAGGTTTGGTTGGTTTGATTACTTTATTAGAGGGTAGTGTACTTTTAGCTTTGGGTTGCACCTTCTTTGGTAAAGGTGACATGGGATTATGAGATGTAAAAGGAAAATCAGATGGTGGAAGAGGACGGGTTACCCAGGGGGGAAACTGAGTTACAATGGAGGTGGTTGGTAGAGGTTAGGTAGAAGGTGTGAGTGGAAGAGAAGAGAGTGTCATGGGTAGTGAAGAATTTATGGAAGATAGTGGTGGTATGGGTGGTAAGAAGGTCACAGGTGATAGCGGAGGTTGTGTGGATCGCTTGGGTATATTAGAGGTTCTTGATGAGGAGGTGGGCTACTGTATTCTTGGTTTACCAGTGGAAGAAGGTTTCTTAGCCAGGGTCGAGGGGTGAGGACCTAGGATGGACGGAAGGGGTGAAGGTGATAACGGTGTGGTAGGCAAGGCTAGTGTATGTGGCCTAGGAGGTTGGGTCTTCCTTTTAGGGGCCGGAAGAAGTTTAGTGTTGGTTTGGGAAGATGTGGCTAAATCTAATTTGATGGGTGGGTGAGTAAGGTTTGATGTCGGCATGACCCCTAAGGTAGTGATGGGTTTAGGTAAGGGAGATGATATAGGCGTGGGCAGGTGTTTGGGTATAAGTGTGTGCTGGGTTGTGTGCAGAAGTGTGTTTTGGGTTATGGGCGAGGACATAAGAGGTGTTCCACTAGTCATGGTTGTGTTTGATTTGACCACTTGAAACAATTTTGGTTAGATTGTAGAGGTGTCAGTGAGTGACAACTGCATTTGGGTTGAAGCAAGAAGTAGAAGACGTCCCCAAAGTAAGGCTCTATCCACATAATCTAGGAGATCAGAAAAGTGTGAAAATGGTACTGTTATAAGCGGGGATGATGTGGATCAAGTAGCAATCCCCATAAAATGTGTTTGAGAAACAGGGAAATGGCTACCTTCAGACTCTATGGGTAAGAGAGCTGAAAGTAGATCAGTAGGATCTTGGAATTCTGATGAAGAATGGTCATCTAAAGGTAACAGTGTGTCTATAGGATCCTCTATAGGAAGAGGAGATGATGGGCCAGATGAAGTGGAATCTCCTTGTGATGATGAAGGGAGTGGACATGTGTCCCCTAGGAGTAGGAGAGGTGCTAATGAAGACTACTTGGTAATTTAAGGGCCAAATGCGAAGTGCTAATTATGGGCTCTTTCACGAATGAAGGAGAAAGTGAAGGGGGTTCCTCTCTGGGTGGAGGAGTAGATGAAATAGGTTCCTGTGTAGGTAGGGGAGATTGAGCTAGGATTTCTTCTATGGAAGGAACATGGGGCAATTGGGAAGCAATAGATATGTCATCGAAAATAGCGTGGACCTCCCAGATATTGCTATCATTGGTTGAAGTTTCACTAGTTTGGTTAGAAGATGAGGCATGATTAGGGAATGGTTTTATGAAGATATGTAGGTTTTGGTTAGTGGATGCATTTGGGTTATCCAATACTAGATCCTCATTGTATAACATTTCTTGGATGATATTCTTGAAGGTGATGTAGTTACCATCACTATGACCATTGACACAATGATAGTTACAAAAGTCATGTTCCTTATACCACGCAAGCGTGGGGCGATCGGGGTCAAAACTAGTTTTTGGTTTTATAGGTGGAAGGGTAATGGCACCAGCCTTAATAAGTTTTTCCAAAATAGAAGAATAAGGTTCCCCTGTTGGGGTATACTTTCATTGTTCTCGTCTAAACTAGAAAGCTTGAACAAGAGAGAGATTAGAAGAAGGTTTGGCTTGGTTTGATGGGTGAGAGGGTCCAACCTTGAGAACCACATCATTGACAGACCCTTTGGGTTTTGCATAGTGGTTTTGGGGTTTCAAAGATGAAGAAGCATCATTCGATTTGAATGTGGTGTTCTTGTTACATAGCTGAATTTTATTCTCTTCGATAACACAAATCTCCAATTTTTGTGCCATGGTGAATGCCTCATCAAAGGTGCAGAAGGTCTACACCTGTAGGATTGGTGAGATATGTCTAGCGCAAGCTCGAGTAAATAGCTCTATGAGCTCATTTTGAGGTAACTAAAATGTGATTTGGTTAATTAGGCCGCGCCAATGAGTGACAAAGTCAGAGATAGACACGTCATCATACTGTCGTGTGGAGTAAAGATCAGTCATGGTGACTTTCTTGACAATTTGATTGAGAAGTGGTCTAAGAAGGCTTGGGCTACTTGATTAAATGAGTAGATGGAATGTCTAGGTAGCCCACTATACCAGTCTAATGCAGGTCTTGTGAGGGACATCGAGAAGGTCTGTAGGACTAAAGATTCATCATGGGTGATCAGGCAACACCCATGTTTGAAAGACCGCAAATGTTGTTGTGGATCTTCTTTACTATTGAAGCGGTTTAATTTTGGCATTTCCCAATGTACAGGGTATGGGAAAATAGGAATGGATGGATAAATGGGCTCATTACAGATTTCATCATAGATGAGAGAATTGTGTGAGCCATAAACCGATGCTTCTAGTGTCTGTATCCTTTCCATCATTAATTTGAAGAGGTCATTGGTGGGTTGTGATAGAAGGGCGCCTCTCGTGGCATAAGAGGGTTGGTGCTGAACATGTGATGTGGGTGGCATTCCAGTGTATGGTGATGTCGAATAGGAAGGTTGAGAATAGGGGACCAATATAAAAGGAATATATCTAGAATGAATGATGGATGAGATAGGGGTTGTTGATAATATGTATATGTAGATGGGGCATTTGCGGTGACTCTAGTAGTGATTGGGGGCATAGACTGCGGGATGGAGAGGAAAAGATTCTGGAATGGGGTAGGGGTCACCGACACCATGGGTGGTTATGTTGCAATTGGTATATGTGAGATAATGGGCACCGATGGGGTTCTGCTTTGGGAGGTCAATGAAGGAACAACAGATACTACGGGTGTGACTAATGTTGCAAATGTAATAGTCATAGCGGGTGTAGAGCCTAGTTGTGAAACCACTAGGGGTAAATCAAGTGAAGGTAACGTCGAACTAGTAGGGGTTGAAACGGAAGTGGGGATAATGTTAGGAGATATAGATATTCCATATATCAATTGACTTGAGGAATCCAGAGTGGAAGAGTGGGAAAGGTAGAATTGTAAGGTTACAGGATTCTGATCGAGGAGTCGTGCAAACTCCTTGTCACCTGTAGCAATGGTGGTAGGAAGGGTTGGATCCATGGGGGACAGGACAGAAGGTGGTGAAGGACAAGGTGGGAGCGGTTGACAACTAGCATGGAATATAAGAGCACTAGTTTGGCTACGAGTCAACATCATGTGAGTAAGTGTTGACCTGAAAAGACTATATTATGCAAATGATACAGAAAACAACAAGAACAGAGGAAAGATGAGGCAGGAGGGTGAATTCAATCAAGGTTTGAATTTTGAAAACCAAACACAGATACCTATGATGGTCAGGCTAACTGGTGATAGTTAGTGGGAGACCGATGTCGGTCATAGAAACTGATGCCAGTTACTGTGAAAAAAAACATCAGTTTTATGAGGTAAAACAAGACTGATGACTATGTAATGGAGAAACTGTGTATGATAGAATTATCAACAGAAGGGAATAGGATGGTGCCTTCAGGGCCAAGAATAGAACAAAAGGAGTGATGAAGACTATTCCAGGAAAAATAACTAGAAATCCAGAAGCTGACACTGATTAGGTTTAACCGATGACATTCAGATGTGAACTGATGACGGTCACTGGACCGATAGTGGTTATTGTGAAATGAGAGAGCAATGAAGAAACTAAACTTTGTGAATTAAATTTGGTGAAGAATCAAACTCAAAAATATGAGAATGAGAAGATGGGGCCCTGACACACATTGACAAAATTAGAATACTCCAACTATGATGGTGGAGTGTGCAAATAAGAAGAATAATGTAGATTCGTAGTCTCACACCTCAAAACACAAGTCAAGAAGAAAAACACGATCCTAAGAGTGATTTTCTTATGTTTGTTTAGCTTATGCTACTTAGAACTGAACATGTGAATTCAGAAAAGAATTTTGGTTGGGAAGGCATCCTACGAAGAAGGATATCTAAAAGGTGAGGTTTCGGGTTATGTTATAACGGGGGGTGCTCTATGATAGGTGACTGGAAAGAGATAACCAGCTGGGGAGTACATGTCAATCCTCTTATCATGTTATCGTTGACAGGAGTTCCCAAGTAAGATGTCAATTAAGAAAATGTGTATATTCATATTGTGTGTAGTTTGGTAGTAGAAGAAGAAAGAGAGTGCTTTCTATGGTTCTTTGTGTCAACCATCAGCTGGGCATGACTTCCAACATATAGGTTTCCCTCATTTTAAAGTGAGCTAAATACAACATACAAGGATGAAATGTAACTGATTTTAAGCCCAAATTGACAAATTATGTTCGATGAAGCAAATGGTGAATAGGTATGAACGTGCTCTTTCACTAATGCAATGCAAAAAGAAAGAAGAATGTGTTCCTTTTAAAGCACCAAAAAACATGATTGTTTTAGACAATAAAGAGAGGAAGAATGATTCCAGAGAATAAAAATTAATGTGTTAGCTTTTTGAAGGGAAAAAAACACACAATTTTACCTAGGAATGAAGAAAATGAAAGGAACCTTGGATGGGTCCCACCGGGCATGCCAAAATGTTTCACTGTTTTCTTTATATTTTGGAATGTGACGAAATAGATAGTGTTATGGGATGAGGAGGAATACCTATTTTGTTGGTTTGGAGGTTGTTGCGCACGTTCTGAATTCTCAATCTGATGCTGACTATGAGAGATTCCTTTTGGTTGGGAAGAACTACCTGAGGTAGAAAATAAGACCACTAAAGAAGAGTTAAATAATATATGACAGTGGACTGCCTAGTGTATGCTAGATCTAGGAAGTTTGATACTTCCTAGAAGGATATTAACCCACTGTTTTATAAGACAAATTATGAAGTAACTGAAATGCGTACATAAACGAATCTAGTGCTAGTATTCTGATTTGGGTACCTTAAATCACTATCAGCGTCGATTCAATTAAATATTAAAAATATGCGGGTCAAGGTCTTCAGGTCAGGTTGTGGGTTGTTCAAGTGGTCTACAGGTCACAGACTTGGTCTTAGTAGGGTTAGGTAAGGTGTTTGGGTTATCTTGGTAGGTATGTGGTTGCTGGTTTACACAGTTTTGGTAGACATAGAGACCAAAATCGGTCGAGGTATGAATGATCACAGTTAGGCAAAAATTAAAATGGTTATGCGTAACCGGTGTCAGTAGAGGTGGGATGATAAGACTCAATAATATTTGTTAATGGGGTTTGAGTTGAGATCAGGCAAAGATGACAAAGAGCATACCAAGGTATATGGGGATCTTAGGAACACTCAGAAATATGTAGGGATTAGGTATAGATGGTTTTATGGTGTGGGTGGATGAATAGTTGAGTTTACAAAAAGACGAATAGTGGGGAAAAGGGAATGCCAGTAGGAAATGACAAAAAAGGTGATAAAAACCTTTTTTAGTGCAAATTCACAACACCCCCAAAATGGCCTTCATATCTACTTTTCTAAGGCAATGTCATTTGGTGTGAATGCACAACATTGAGCTTTCCCAAGTGTGGGACCTTTGCAAATGGGGAAAGCTCTCCAGAGAAGGTTGGTTCCTCTTCCTAAACTACCTGCCACAAGCTATTCCAGTGTAGGTAAGCTAATCTAATCCTAATCTAACTTCCAAGGAGACAGGGAGAGAGAGAAAAGAGAAAAAAAAATAGAATCCTACACTAAAATGGTGATACACTAGAGAAGGAAAATGCTGAACATCTATCAAAACTGCCATGGAACAAGAAGAGGTGAGCAATGGGAAGGATGGACAAGTGCATCACAGGCCCAAGGATAGATTTCACATAGAAAATGTTCCAAAACTCCATGAACATAGCTCCAAACCTACAATGAACATTCAAACATGCACAAATACCTGTAATGAAGAGAGGCAAGAAGAAAACAAGCAAAAAATGAGCAAGCAATGGACAGATGCATCACAAAACACATTTTTGTTGCTCTAGAAGTTTGCACAGAACATCATTTTAATGGTAAAAGGAAAAAATTCCATTACAGAGCATGGGAGGAGGTTCTAACTCCATTTTCAACCCTGGGGAAGAAAAGAAGGGAGGGAAAAGCAGAAAATATGAACAACCACTTTACAAATGAGCCAAAACTGGCTTTTATCACGACAGCAAAATGAAGAAAAGTGAAAAAACGTGGGAAAATTTGATTTGTAACTCCAACCACCAAAAAATCCTTCTAATTAGCCTACAAAATGATGGGTTCCCATGGAAAATCCCATACTTTGAAGTACATTGCTCTACAGATCCAAAAAATGACCCATACTTCATTTAATTTGGTGGTTAGGAACCATTTCTATGTTTTTTGCATGCCAGGGACGTTTCTCCATTTTTCTCTAAAAATCTCCATCAAAAATACAAAATTTAACCCTCCATCATGTAGAGGATTTCACCACCTTTCCAATGACACCAAGAACGCACAAATTTGAGCTCTGGATCAAAAGTTATGGCCCTCTGAATATTTAGGGAAAAAAATTAGGGCAAAAATGGATTAGCGGGCCGAAACTTTAAAATTTTCCCTTTTTTGAATTTGGGAAAAATTCCCCAAAAACCCCATGCACCCCCTGCTGCTCCACTGCCATGTGGCACTTCCCATTGGTCGATGGGATTCACTGGGCCCAAACCTCACTTTTCCCCCTTTGATTTTTCATTGGGAAAATTTCCCAACTTTGCCCTGCGCTCCGCCATCCCAGTGACACGTGTCACTTCCTCATTGATTGGTGGGGATGCACTTCCAAATTTTCCTTTGCGCATTTTACAATTTTGGTAAATTTTTCCAAAACCCTTTGTGCCTCCAACTTCCGCCTCCGGCTGGAAACGTGTCAGCCTCCTATTGGTCCGCGGGGATGCGCTTCTAATTTTTTCTTTTCCACCTTGGCGGGCTTTCAGGTCAAATTTTTCCCTTGTGCCATTTTGACTACTTTGGAAAATTGCACCAAATTCTTCTGCACCTCCGACCTTCGCCGACACATGGCACACTTTGATTTGTCACAGGCCTTAAACAATTTTCTTTCTTTCGCAAGCCCGTGGGAAAAATTTTCCATTTGTGCCCTTCACTTTGGAAACTTACCAAAATTTACCGACTCTTTGCCGCCCTGGCTACGTGGCAATTTTTGCTATGGGCCCCAACTTACCTCCTTGACCCGCGGGAAAAAATTTTCCATTCCACTACCATTTGGCATTCCTCAATTGGTTACCCGGACCCACCATTCCCTACCACGTGGCGCAAATTTTCCCTCAGGGAAAACTCCGTCGAGCCATAACTTGAGAAATACAAGGAGTTAGGAGGAAAATTTTACCTTTCTGGAAAGGTGAGAAAAATCCTATCTGATGGGATCATTTCTAGAATATTTTGAGTACTTGAAGCATGCCAAAAATTCATTTAAGTGCCAGCAAAGGAGAAGAAGGAGGAGTTAGCCAAAAATAAGCATGGGGCTTATTTTGGATAACAATTTGGTGACTCAGAGGGGTCATCTTCCTGCTAGATGAATGATCAGTAGCCTTTGAAGCATCCATTGGGCATGGAGTCATGAGTTGTAGCCTGTAAACTGATCTGAACTTTGAAAACTTCCTCTCTGAGCCACTTGGAAACCCACTGAACTGGAGTTGTTTTCACCAAAATGCCACTGAAATGGACTGTGCAAGAGCAAAACCAGTAGCACCAAAAACTATGTACAAAACTGAAAATCATACATGCTCCAAATGGAACATGTAGAGTGTGCACAAGCACTTCTTCTACTGAAAGCAAACCTACCTACTCTGCTCTAACTGGAAGCAAAGGTGGGCTAAACAAACCCTACAACTGGTTGTGCAAAATAGCTTCCTTTCTTCAAAATTGGCAGCCATACAAATGATTTGGAGCTGAGTATGGCTGCTTGGATGAGTGGAAAATCAACAAGAAGCTGGTCTTCTACCCAAATTAGCAAGGTGTCAGCTGAAAGCAAATTGAATACCTCTTTTAGTTTCTCTGCATTTGGATTGAAGAGGTATGACAGCTGATCCTTGGTACTTTGTAGCTCATCCTCATGCTTAGAAGCAAGCATGACTGGTTGTGACTTCTCCTTTGGCTCCAATGAAGCCAAGTACCTTATTGGGCAAGGTCTGATCCATTTGATATGCCCATAGCTCTGATTTTCAACTCCAAAAATGGAGTCTTCTTGTAGACCTTCTTGAATGGATGGTGTGGAAGAAGTGATGGAGTTCTTCTACTATTTTCCTTCCTTTTCCAGTGAAGAACATGGAAGATTAATATCTTCCAACATTGGTTCCAAAGAGCTGTCACAAAACACAGGCTACTGTTTTTCAATGTTCTCCTTTGTGGCAGTAGGCTCTTGATGTTGGAGAACGAATGGTGAAGAAGAAAATATTGTAGTTTTAGCTGGCTCTTCATCCAAACATTCTTCTAAGTCTGATGGCAAATCAAACTCTTCAATGTCCTACTGCTGCAAGGTCTCTCCCTCTTGTATGGTGACCTCCAAATCTACATTTTCTTCACCATGTGTAGTTTCATTTTCAAACATGAAACTTGTCAATTCAAACTCATCCAAAAAATCAGATTTTTGGAGAGATGAAGTGGGAGAGAAACATAAAATTTCTTGTGCCTCTTGCTCAAAATTTGGACCTATTTTGTTCACCTCCATAATGGCTTCATCAATCAAATCAACCCCTTCAAATGAAAGAAAAAATGTATCAATAATGCTTCCTTCTTTTGTTGTTGCAAAAACTGACTTGATCTCATCCATTTGCTCCTCTTCAATGGGATTTGGAGCTGGTTGTTCTTCCTCCTCTACTTCTTGAAGACCATCTTGCTCTTGATTAAACTCTCCCTCTAGCATGAGGTTTTTCAAGTCAAACTCTTCAATCTACTGCTCTAGAGGACAAGTTGGGACTGCAAGATCTTCTTCTTCCATGGCTGATTGTGCAACTCGAATTGGATCAGCATTTCCTTCAAATAAAGTGCCAACATGGACACTACATTCTGAGCAAACTGATTGCTGATCTGCTTCTTCTTTTTTCTCTTCTTCTGCTGCAACAAAATCAGTCCTAACCACCACTTGTTCAACTTTCACCTCCTCTGAAGGCTTAACCATCAAGGGGATCTTTGTTATCCCAAATTTGAGAGCCAAGCTTACCAAACTTTTGATCTTTTCATCCTTGTTTGGCTCTTCTTCTTGCTGTTGTTTTCCTTGACTGGCATTCTAATTTTTATCTTCCCAACATGGATTTGGGAATGCAAGAGGAGGGGTGGGTTGTGACTCAATTGATTTTGCAATTTTTTGTGGTGTTGGAGGAGGTAGAAATTCTTGTTTCTTTGGAGGGAATGGCTGTTTGGAAGGGAAAAGGACAGAAGAATTGAGATGGGGTGGAAGACTAGGGAATGGAGAAATGGAATTAACTCTTGGGGCAACATTGACTAGATTTAGAATTTGGCATTCCAAATGAGATGGTGCTGCTTGAGGAATGGAAAGAGAAAAACTAGATGATGGTGTAGAACTTACCCATTGACAAGGTTGTTCAGCACCAAGTTTATAGGCCTCTATCTCTGCTGTCCATTGTGCAAGTTGGGGCAACATCTCCATCATGAAGTCCAACTTCTCCTGAGGGCTGAAGTGTCTTGGAAAAGGGCCTCCCCATGGACAAGGAGTCCTGCAACCAATTCTGAAAGCCTTCATTTGAGCTGTTGCTCTTGATTGCACCATTTTTGCCTCCATCTTTTGGATTTTCTCCACAAAATCAGCATCTTCCATTTGATTGTCTTCATTGCATGCATACCCTTGCTCTTGATATGCTTCACAACCAAACTAATTTTGGTATTGCTCATATGGGTAAGCATGTTGATCTTGAATTTGATCAAAATGCTGATTTGAAGGAGTTGTAAAACATGTTGGAGGTGAAATATATTGTTGTTGTTGTAAATGTGAATTCCATGATGGAAATGAAGTCATGATTGCACAACTTCATGGAATGAAAGAAGATGGAAGAGATGGAAAGAAGAATGGATGAAAATGGATGGAAAATAGGTCTGCAACTCAGAGAATGAGTTATTTACTAGATGGAGTCGCCAGATGTGCTTTTGAATATGCCTCCAAAGGCTGAATCCTTAACAAGAACACACCAACCTATCAAAAATAAGGTGGAAGACCTCTAAGGTCCCACCAGTGTGCCAAAACTGTTAGTGCAAATTCACAGCACCCCCAAAATGACCTTCAGATCTTACTTTTCTAAGGAAATGTCATTTGGTGTGAATGCACAACATTGAGCTTTCCCAAAGTGTGGGACCTTTGCAAATGGGGAAAGATCTCCAGAGAAGGTTGGTTCCTCTTCCTAAACTACCTGCCACAAGCTATTCCAGTGTAGGAAAGATAATCTAATCCTAATCTAACTTCCAAGGAGACAGGGAGAGAGCGAAAAGAGGAAAAAACATAAGCCTACACTAAAATGGTGATACACCAGAGAAGGAAAATGTTGAACATCTATCAAAACTGCCATGGAACAAGAAGAGGTGAGCAATGGGAAGGATGGACAAGTGCATCACAAGCCCAAGGATAGATTTCACACAGAAAATGTTCCAAAACTCCATGAACACAGCTCCAAACCTGCAATGAACATTCAAACATGCACAAATACCTGCAATGAAGAGAGGCAAGAAGAAAACAAGTAAAAAATGAGCAAGGATGGACAGATGCATCACAAAACATGTTTTTGTTGCTCCAGAAGTTTGCACAGAACATCATTTTAATGGTAAAAGGAAAAAAAAACCATTACAGAGCATGGGAGGAGGTTCTAACTCCATTTTCAACCCCTGGGGAAGAAAAGAAGGGAGGGCAGAGCAGAAAAGATGAACAACCTTTACAAATGAGCCAAAACTAGCTTTTATCATGAAGCAGAATGAAGAAAAGTGAAAAAACGTGGGAAAATTTGATTTGCAACTCCAACCACCGACAAATCCTTCTAATTAGCCTGCAAAATGATGGGTTCCCATGGAAAATCCCATACTTTGAAGTACATTGCTCTGCAGATCCAAAAAAGACCCATACTTCATTTAATTTGGTGGTTGGGAACCATTTCTGTGTTTTTTGCATGCCAGGGACGTTTCTCCATTTTTCTCCACAAATATCCATCAAAATACAAAATTGAACCCTCCATCATGTAGATAATTTTACCAGCTTTCCAATGACACCAAGAACGCAAAAATCTGAGCTCTGGATCAAAAGTTATGCCCCTCTGAAGATTTAGGGAAAAATTAGGGCAAAAATGGATTGGTGGGCCGAAACTTTAAAATTTTCCCATTTTTTGAATTTGGGAAAAATTTCCCCAAAAATCCCCATGCCCCATTGCTCCCGCTGCCACATGGCACTTCCCATTCACTGATGGGATGCGGGCCCAAACTTCGCTTTTCCCCCTTTGATTTTGCATTGCAAAAATTTCCCAACTTTGCCCCACGCTCCACTATCCCAGTGACACGTGTTACTTCCTCATTGGTTGGTGGGGATGTGCTTCCAATTTTTCCTTTGTGCATTTTGCAATTTTGGAAAATTTCACCAAAACCCTCTGCGCCTTCGACTTCCGCCTCTAGCTGGACACGTGGCAGCCTCTTATTGGTCTACGGGGATGTGCTTCCAATTTTTTCTTTTCCACCTTGGTAGGATTTTTGGGTCAAATTTTTCCCTTGCGCCATTTTGACTACTTTGGCAAATTTCACCAAATTCTTCCATGCCTCCGACCTCTACTGATCTGTGGCATACTTTGATTTGTCGCAAGCCTTAATCAATTTTCTTTCTTCCGCGTGCCCGTGGGCAAAATTTTCCCTTTGTGCCCCCGACTCTTTGGCGATTTTTCCAACTTACCTCCACTGACCCACCATTCCACCCTGCCACGTGGCGCATTCCTATTGGTTGCGGGCCTTCCCAGGGAAAATTTCCCTCAAAAACTCCGCCGAGCCATAACTTGAGAAATACAAGGAGTTAGGAGGAAAATTTTACCTTTCTGGAAAGGTGAGGAAAAATCCTATCTGATGGGATCATTTCCAGAATCTTTTGAGTACCTGAAGCATGCCAAAAATTCATTTAAGTGCAGCAAAGGAGAAGAAGGAGGAGTTAGCCAAAAATAAGCATGGGGCTTATTTTTTGCTAAAAATAACAGATCTTGCAATCATTTGGGCCAAGTCTATCCATTTATTCGTGGATCAGAATGGACATTATGTTTTTATGAGCGGGAAGGCAGTTAGAGGAATAATAGGATTTGATTTTTAGGGTTGAACTAAGTCTTATTCATTTATGGAAACATGCTATGAATAGGTCTATGGTGAGGTGTCTAGGTGAGGTTTGCATCCATTTAATTAAAGTAATTAAATTAATAATGGGGTGAGGATGGGTATTAATTTAATTGTAAATAATTAAATTAATATTAATGTGAGGTACAAGGGTCATGGTTAGGTGAATGTCTTTAAGTTGGTTATTCAAAAGGGAACCAAGGGGAGTGTGACCCAATTTTGGTGTCTACACTTGACTTAGATGTCTGTAAAGAATTGTGTGTTTCGCAAAGGTTGAAGAAAGCACCACACTCGTGTCATGTCATGGTTAAGCCCACCCAGATGTTGGATGAACAGGTGAGCAACACATTAACGAAGGTATCTGTAGAAGTTACACATAGAAACATAGACAAAGTGACACCTATTTGGGCGTTGTTAGATGATAAAAGGGAAAAGGATACTGAAATCAAGTGTCTGACAAAAGAAAAAGACGATGCATTTGATGCTCAGTATGGCAGAACAAATTGGGGATGATATTTTGAGAAAGAGGCTAGATTTAGAGGGTCAAGTCGCATAGAAGTTCCCATCTGCTTTACATTATTTACGCACTTTAGTTCATATGGTTCTGGATGAAGGGCCCGTAAGAATGCCAAAACCCAAGGATGCTGCGGAACAGGTAGCGAAGGCCAAGGCCACTATTGCACAAAAAATTATGAGTTATGAATCCATACTGAAAAATTTGAATGATGAACCAAAGAAAGCAGATTTGGCCTTGAATATGTGCACGACCCCTAATGTGATAATAAAGACAAGAACTATGGCCAAGGAAGATGAGGTCCTGAAAGTAGTAAAGAATGAGACACTCAGATGTGTGGAGAGGCTGACTTTGATAGCATAGAAGCGTGATGTGATTACAGCAGCCCAGGACCCGCACAAGGAGAAGATAAAAGACATTATGAAATCGATAGCTCAACGAATGGATGTCATGGACGGGATGGTCTCAAGTATGGCCAATGTTCTCAGAGTGTTACAAAATGGAGGTGAGAGCATGAATCTTGATGAGCTAGAAGAATTACTTGTAGACATTCCAGACAAAACAAATAAGGAGCTTATGGATTGGAATGACTTAGAAGTAGAAATCAAAGTAGAATATCCTGAGTTAATTCTCCCTATGGAAGAATAGAGTGTTTGGTATTCTTTCATTCTTTTGTACATTTGTTCAAGTAGAATTTATTTCATTCATTCATTATTCTTTGATCATGGAGAGATAAGTTATGGTTACCCATTACCGGGGGTGGCAATGAAATTAGTGTGGGGTAATGTTGGGCTGATGAATTATAGCCTAAGTATTGGAGTCACTTAAGGTTTGGGCGCGCGGACATAGGGGGCATAGGTGTGCGCGGAAGAATAGTGGAACAAAGTGCACGTGGGAAAAGAGAGGAATTAAGACTTAGTCGTTTTTAGTATTATAAGGCTAATTATAGACATGGAGTGCAGAGCACATTTTGTACAAGACTTGGAGAGCATGCAAAGACTATTTTGGACAAGTAGAAGATTAATTAACATGCATATTTTTGGAGCTAATAATAGGATTAGGATACAATTTTATTATTAGATAATCTATTATTAGCGAGCTTGCATGCTATTATATTTATCATGTAAGGGTGCATGGCTATTCTTAGCATGCAGTCTATTTTGAGGGTGCTTAGGCGGTGAAGGGAAAGTCCCCACTACCTATAAATATGTATTGATTTGCACAATTTAGACAATACTATGTTTTAGTAGAGTTATGTTGCAGATTTATGAGCGCGCGTAACTGATGGTGACTATGTTATGTATGTATGAAGCTTTTGTGTTTTACAACAATTAATATAATGGATCTTTGTGGCTGGATATTGATTGTTGGAACATCTGTTAATGAATCTTGCATGGTAAAGTTACTATTGATTATTGTATGAGTTAATCTTGTTTATGTTTGAGATCTAGATCTGGTTTATGTTATGCAATATACTTAGTTATCTATTATGGATCTAGAATATTTGTGTGATCATGCTAACTCATTGAACAAACTGACATAAAAGAGGGCCCTGGTACCCTTGTGTGCTTTGGGTGAGCGCTCAGTTCAGGCTGAGTGATGTGCCAACGCGCCTTCGGCTGTTGGTGATAAAAACTAGACTACAATTTTTTAGATGTGTGAGAAATGTAAAATGTAGCTTTCTATAGACTCTCATGTTGCTACATTTCTATGTTCCTTTTCCAACCTGTTAAGTTGTATAGCTTATATTTTAGGCATGCGAATTCGTATGTATGAATACATGTATTTACAACAAAAACATTTCCAAATTATACTTGAGGTTTTTGACTTTAACACATGTCATCACAATAAAGGGCAGGGATACATTCAATACTGACAGATGTTTCATATTTGTAGACTAAGATAAGCCATAGTCATAAGTAAGGATTGATTTTTATGGTCGTTTAGATGTTCTTTTTGTGCTTTTAATTGTAAAATACTTGTACACATTTGAAATAGTCATCACATATGACTTGTATATTTAAAATGCAATCGTCATTTTTGATATAGATTGATATATAAATTATATTTACATATATAAATATATATTAAAAATAATTAAATAAATATAAAATAGTTAACTTTAATAACATAATTTTATATTTTAACAATATAGGTAGAAAATGGTGTCTACCCGAGCCCTAGCTTCACACAAATCTGCGAACCCTAAAAATGTAGATTCACACAAGGATCTGGTAGGAGCTCTTCGGCCAAGAGACAGAGATGGAGGCGGCACGACTTTGGGGCTCATATCAGAGGATTCACCTGGGTTATGGATCGATCTCACCTTTAATACTAAAGCTGGGAGCTCCTGTCCGAATAACCCTTTGCCTCGGGGCGGCGAAATAAACCCTAGTCGTGGTCTGTTTCAAGCTCCACCTGGGGGCATTCCTACAGCTACGTCTGATAATGGATCTTTGTTGGATGGTTTTACTCATGGTGGGCTGGAATAGGGAAATCCATCACTAGATAGAGAGGCTAGTCGCGGCCCTGGTGGGATCTCCTTTAGAGACGTTTTAAATGGCAAGGAATCTTCCATGAAACCTGTAGACAGTACCCTGTGTATTACATTTGGGGAAGAGGTCATTTCTTCTAAGATTTACTACAAAGAGCATGCTTTGATTTATAGATTCGGGGGACTATGGCCCAGCCTTTCTATTCTTCACGTGTGGATCTCTAAGCATTGGACTCTAATTTTAACTGGCACGATAGACTTGTATCCGTGCGCTAAAGGTATTTTCATTGCGACTTTCTCTTCAAAAGCTGATAAAAACATCATTGCTTCCAAGCTCTGGACTTGCCAATCTAAATATTTGGTCATTAAACCCTGGTTTCCATCCTTTAACCCACTCACAAAATCATTCTCATGGAAACTTGTTTGGATCAGGCTGCCCCATTTACCTCTCCAATTCTAGAGTCATGACTGTTTGACATCCATTGGAAACACCTTGGGATCTACACTCTATATAGATTCTCAAACCACTAATTACACCCATACTACTTATGCCCAGATCTTGGTGGAACTTGACACTGATAAAAATCTTCCTACAACCATAGATCTTAGAGTGCAAAATAGAACTTGGTCACAACCTCTAGATTATGAAGGTCTACCTTTCCGGTGTAGAAGGTGTTTTTGCTTAGGACACACCTCTACTGCTTGTGGAATGGAAAAACGTCAACATGAGAAGCGTAACTGGTGGAAAGACGCACTTCCGGAACACTTGATTTTTGATGCAAAAAAAGGATCTAAAATTAAATGCAGATACAATAGCTGAATCAAATTCTTCCCTGGAAACCCCTTTATCCGAAACTCAAATTGTGAGCAACATGAAAAATGCACAAGCTGTTGAGGGCAACAAGGAAAATGATAAATATCTCTCTCATGACAACAACGTGACTGTCCCAAATGGGACAAATGCGACTAAGGAAAATACTCCTCCTTTGTCTTCTCCTCCAACTGCGAAGGCTCCATCAGGTTGGGTAACAGTCAGAAAAAAGAAAAAAAATTCACTCTAAAGGAGAATTCTGCACCTAGATGATTTTCTCTGTTATTGTTTGGCTGGGTTACATTGGTTTCATTTTTCTTGGCTGGATAACAATTTGTTTCTTTTCCAATGGTGTTGTTGTGCCATTGTTGTTTGTTTGTTGTACATCAGCTGTTCATTTGTTGATGGGTTGTTGGTTGTTGTTTTTTTCTTTGTAGAATGTTTTCTGCATTTGGGGCATTATTGTTATAGCTAGATTTTGATCTCTTTGTTGTGCTTTAACTTTCAGTTCTGGCTTCTGAGCCTTGTTGTACAAGGGTATAGTCCCTTTTAAAAAAACTATTTACCAATAATAAAAAAAAACATAATTTTATATTTTTGAAAGAAATTATTGAAAAATTACCATCACCCAAAAACTTATTTGATTGGCATAGGTGGACCTCAAATTTAACCCCTACAACTTAGAAGCATTATCATCTAGTTAACCTGACCTGGTCAATTTGAATGATGATGTGTGTCTGGTTTCTACACGGTTTCTATAACGTATACTCATGGATGCACAATGGATATACATGGATATATATGTCATTGGGGTGTTATGAATATGTTTTGTCATGTGAAAAATTGGTGT
Source organism: Taxus chinensis (assembly GCA_019776745.2). Classification (NCBI taxonomy): domain Eukaryota; kingdom Viridiplantae; phylum Streptophyta; class Pinopsida; order Cupressales; family Taxaceae; genus Taxus; species Taxus chinensis. The sequence continues at coordinate 41,393,008 of CM034151.1, forward strand.
GCACATGTGACCATCTCATGGATTTAATGAGGGGCCAATTTTTTTAATGTTTACAATGTTAGAGCCTTGATTAATGATGTCGAAGTTGTATTCCAAATTAGAATTAGGTGGCTGAGGGTAGTGAATTTTGACACACTATAGACATCAGAGGGCTCTAGCTTAGTTGGTTATTGACGCACGTACAAAAGTGTAAATGTTGGATAAAATCTTCCTTTCGCTCATATGTCCATCCACTGGAGGGGACCAATGTTCACTGGTTTTCCTTGCATCACATTCTTTTATACAATTACTTGATCTTAATACAATCCTCAACCAATATCCATGCATTCAATACATTCCAATTATTGATATTTTTTGGCTCATCAATAGATTATAATCTTCAAACTAATCAAATGAATTATACTATTTAAAACAATCAACTAGATTATATTGTTCAATTTAAAACACTCCTTTTTTATAACCTATGATGAGCTAGAGGATCGAAGGATGACCCAAATGACAACAAAATAAAGTTGGAGATTAGGGGATGTGGGACATGCAGGTATTTAGTTCCAACATTTTAATTCCCAGATTTCCATTCATGTCTCCGCCTTATCCAACAAACTTAATGTTGTCCAATCAAAATCCTTAATCTATATTTCAATAATACGACTAATCATAAGAAGGGCTCTATTATTAATGCATGTTGCTCTAGCAACTATTTCCTACACTTACTCAAGCTTATAACTGGAAACAAGTGCTACAATGTTCTACTAGAAGTAGGCATTGCAGTCACATCTCGAACTTGGAAACTTTTAGATCCTCCCTTTATTTGTTTTGGCCCATTTAAGCATAAATTACATCATGCCAATAGTGAAATCTAGTTCAAAACTATAAACTAGAGAGCATATTGTAGATATTCATTGGGTTGAAATTATCTAATCTGTGGAATAGGTACGAGGCATGCAAGTATTTAATTTCCATCATTTAATTTTTAACTTTCCATTCACACCTTCGTCTTATCTACCAAATTAAACATCATCCAGTTAACAATCTTGAAGCTGTAAAATAATAAATTCAAAAAAATACGAAGTACATTCGGTGGATAATTTCTCTCTTATGACCATTTGTTGGGTACGCTCAATTGTCGATGCTTGTTCTTGCATTGCCTTCTTCTTTGTAATTGTTCTAACTTAAAATTTAAAAGGGGGGTTGCAAAGTTATACAAGAAGCTATAATTGCAAACAATTGTTCGCTTCAACAATACTTGTACACCATTCCTTACATTATGATATATATCAAGAAACAATTGTCCCAATGTCTTACAGAACATGAGTTTTCTCCTTCGTTCTATAACTGTTATTGTCATGTGGCTATTCGAGGGTATACTTTCTCATTTATCCCTGAAGCCACTTTCCTCTCCCTTGGACTTCATCTGAACCCTTCATCTTTGTCCCTCTTTCTCTCACATTGTTTCTCTCCCTGCAATTTGACTTCTTCAATAGATCCCCTTCGATGTTTCCATCGTACATTTCCCGTATAATTGCTAGTTTCTAGAAGTTCCCCCCTCAATGTGAACCCCCCCTTGGATGTCGGTTGTAAACGATACATCCAATTATAAATGATATTGACTCCTTACAATTTTTTTGAAATTTATTTTACTATATGAAAATATAATATTCCCCCCTTAAAAAGAATTCATCCCCATCTTTATATATACATTTTAAAAAATCATGGCTATTTAATAAATAATAAAAATATATCCTACCCGATTTTAGGGTTAGGGCTCCAAATTCATGATTTGTATATGTATCCGCTGAGTTGACAGGCTGTCTTGTGGAGGGTTTAGCCTTGGATGACCATTTATTTTAAATCGAGACATAGAAATGTCAAACGTATAAATAGCTCGCCAAGATCCAGATATGCCAAATGGAAACTCGCCTATCAATATCTGCAATAAAATTTCTGTAATTAGGCAACTGACTCTGGTAATTGATCTTCCACTTATGATAATGCAGTTTACTTTTGCAAATGGGTGAATCCGTGTATTGATTCGCCAATGGCGAGATCTCCACCATACAGTGATGTGGCAGGGGTTGTGCCGAGCCTAGATAGAACACAGGATTCCTAGTATAAAAGATTTTCTTGATTTTCAAAAAACTGAGTTCAGAATGAAAGAACCATTCCAAATATGAGATGGGTCAAATGCAAAAATCCTCATGCAAATCTGCAAAACTTTCAGTATGTATATACATATATATTTTGCACCTCAAGTTTTTGAATGCAACAGTGAACAGAATGGGTGAAAATAACTGGGGTCTTGTCAATGTGCAAGCAATGGTGAATGGACATGCAAGAGTTTTTGCACAGCAACACCACTCAATAATCCATTTTGATACAACACCACTCAGTAATCCATTTTGATGCAACACCACTCAGTAATCCATTTTGATGCAACACCACTCAATAATCCATTTTGATGCAACACCACTCAATAATCCATTTTGATGCAACACCACTCAGTAATCACCATCCAATAAACACCACTCAATAATCCATTACAATCTGATTTGGTATTGCTTTATACCAAATATGGGTTTTACCCCATTACATATTTGTAGAACCACTTTGTTATTTTTACATAGGTTATTTTAACAACGTATATTCTCTCCTAACCCCTAACATCCCCAAAATATCCCTCTTTCTTCTCTAAACTTACTCTAAATTCACTCACTTGAATTCCTAAGTGAGTTATTATATGCTTCACATATTAAGTTGTTCTTCAACAATTTAAATAACATTATAATTGACTAATTCCTAACATTTGTGCCACTTATAGCATACCTACTACCTCCTAGGATTATATTCTTAATATGCAAGAGGCACCTACATGTATTTCTAGTAAGAAATGTGCATACCTCATACCAGGATTCAGACTTGACCTCCCTTTTAAATGAAACACATGCTCTTCAACATCAAGTTCTGTAAGGAGAGGGTGAAGATGCCCGCCATGGGAACATATGAGCATTTAATAGAGGAATTTGAGGCAATGACAAGGGATGCAGAGAGAGTTCAGCGGGAGACATTGAAGAAGATAATAGAGAGTAACAGTGAAACAGAGTACTTGCAAAAGTGGGGTCTGAATGGCCGAACAGACCCTCAAGACTTTAAGTCATGTATTCCTCTGGCTACTCATGCAGACTTTGAGCCTTACATTCAGAGAATTGCAGATGGAGACAAGTCCCCCCTTCTCACCATTCAACCCATCACAGTCCTGTCCTTAAGCTCTGGGACTACAAATGGGAGGCAGAAATTCGTCCCTTTCAATGATAACTTGTTGGCATTAACAGTGCAAATCTTTGGCATTTCAGGCGCTTATAGAGCTCACTGGTTTCCAATCATGCGTGGGGGAAGAGCCCTTGAATTTGTATACAGCAGCAAACCAAGGCATACCAAGGGAGGCTTCCTGGCCTGCCCTGCAACTACAAATGTATTCAGTAGTGCAGAATATAAGATGGCAAAGAAGAGCAGCCAGATCACTGCATGCAGTCCAGAGGAGGTTGTATTTGGGCTCGACTCTCGGCAATCCCTGTATTGTCATCTCTTATGTGGACTCATATATTCAAACGAGGTGCGTTATTTCTCAACTTCTACATAAAACTGATGTTCTTTGAACCGTCCATATAGCATCAAGTTGATAAACTAAATGAAATTAATTAGAATTTCTATTTCCTCTAGCTATATAATAGAAAGCTGATAAACGTACCTTGTCAGTTAAGATTGAATTGAGTTTTTGAGTTTACAAAGAATTGATTTTCTTTCTTTTGTTCATGAACTTCCTTTCTGCATTTTTAGGGGAGAATTAATCAAAATTTGTGAATGTATAAGAACCATATTAAGTTTTTCTGATAAGAAATTTCAGAATACCAAAGTTTTCTTACAGGATTTAAATAATCAGAAGTTGGTAAACTATTTTTTGGTGAAATTTTAATTTCATTGTCAGGAAATATTGATAAAAAGGCATTCAAGGTGTGGGTGAGGTTTAATTGTTGTGAAAGCTCCCAACACTAATATAATGTGTGTAAGCGAGTTGCCTTACTTATCAGTGATAATACGCTAATTTTATTTCTATTATTGGAAATGAGAGAGTAGTCTATTTGTATAAATGCTTGATAGATGGACGAAAGGTATAGGTACATAAATATTTTATTATAAAATGATATGTAGGTAAAAGACAAGTAGATTGGAGATTAGCAAAAGAGGACACCCATTTAATATGTAATATAAGAGTGGTTAACATATAAAAACCACGAGATCAACAATGAATATAAAAACCATAAGGGGAAGGAGTTTTTTTTTATTACTTTTTTTTTAATGACACATCATAACATATTTTTATATTATATGTTATTAACAATATAATACTTCTAATAAATCATTCTATATGCCTGTCGGCCTCTCAAAAACACCTAAAATGCTTTTGCTAGTAATTAAATTGGTGAGTATAAAAGATTAATTAGTTTTCTTTATTTTAATGTTTGATAATGGTGGTTATGTATATGGGAAAGCTTTTAATATTCTAGATGGTCACCTTTTAAATTTCTACAATTTTTTATTAGTAGAAATGATTATGTTTTTCCGAATTGATTATCTTTCTTCCATGAAGTTCTTTATGATTTTTTTTAAGAGGTAAGATTTAATATATTTAAAAAAAATTGATCATGAAGCTGACAATTTTCCCTTGTGAGTATAGAATATTTTCTTAAATCTTTTTTAGGTAACTTTTGAGCTGCATGATTTTATATAGGTGCAATATGTGTCATCATCATTTTCATACAGTATACTGGATGCCATTGGGACCTTTGAGCAAGTGTGGGAAGAACTTTGCACTGATATCAGGGATGGAAAACTTAGTGAACGAATCACAATAACCTCTATAAGGGCATGTGTTTCAATATTACTCAAACCTGATCCTGATTTGGCAGATGAAATCTATGAAAAGTGTAAGAATATGGAGGAATCCAATTGGTATGGAGTAATCCCCAAGCTTTGGCCCAATGCTAAGTATGTTTATTCTATCATGACAGGTTCCATGGAGCCTTATCTGAGGAAATTGAGACACTATGCAGGGGATCTACCTTTGGTCAGTGCAGATTATGGTGCCTCGGAAGGTTGGGTTGGTGCCAATATAGATCCCACAACTCCTCCAGAAAGTACTACTTTCACAGTGATTCCCAACCTTGCATACTTTGAGTTCATTCCACTCCATTGGAACTCGAAATTCGATGAGATCGATTTACCAAATCCTAATGGCCAGCATACAGAATCTGAACCTGTGGGTCTGACAGAAGTAAAAGTGGGTGAGGAGTATGAAGTTGTTTTCACAACATTTGCTGGGCTTTACAGGTACAGGCTTGGTGATATTGTGAAAGTAGCTGGATTTTACAACTCTACACCACAGTTGTCATACATATGCCGAAAGAACCTTCTTCTTGCAGTAAACATAGACAAGACCACTGAGAAAGAATTGCAGATATCTGTTGAGAAGGCTACCCAACTCTTCAGGGAAGGAAGTGTGCAACTGGTTGATTTTACAAGCTATGCAGACTTGGCAACTGAACCAGGGCATTATGTAATATTTTGGGAACTCAGTGGGACAATGGAGGAAAAGATTCTAAACAAATGCTGTTCTGTAATGGATGAGTCTTTTGTAGATGGAGGCTATATTAGTTCTAGGAAAGCCAAGACCATTGGACCCCTTGAACTTTGCATAGTTGAAATGGGTACATTCAAGAAGATTTTGGATCACTATTTGAGCATTGGAGCAGCAGTAAGTCAGTTCAAAACCCCTCGCTGCATCAACTCTAATCCCGCCTTGTTTGACATTCTCAACAATGGTGTAATCCAAAAGCATTTCAGCACATTTCTCTCTTGATATGGATATGGAATAATAAATCAAAGTGTTACAAACATGATCAAAGGGATTTTACAGTGAAATTGTTTATCCTCTCTGAGAGGGATCAGAAATTATTCACAGTGGAGATTATGGTTTTCCCTTCGAATAAAAAGGTGTCGTTGACATGCTTTTTAGTATACTAGGAAATAAGGCATCTATTTGTGTTTGATTCGTTCAGAAATAAAATTTGTTTCCAGGGTAAATATTAAGATGTAGGACGAAATAATGAACTGCCAACCGTTGTCTCCGCTATGGATTATTGGAATTGGGCTTTTGCTGCTCTCTCTTTCATGAAACCTGGAAAAAGTATTGAAAGAAACTCTTTCCCAACTGCAGTTTCAAGATTGAAAAGTGGAAAAAACGATGCTGCCGTTTGAGAGAATGCTCAGAATTCTACAAAGCAGAGGTGTCTGTGTGGAGGAAATAAACAATGCTGCTTCGGGATTTAATTCAAAACTCGTAATCATGATTGAAGGGCTGAAGACACAGCTTCCACTGGGACTCAAAATTGTTTCGCTGGATTATTATAGCCTTGTTTTGGACGCCATTAAATTTCTTCATCAATATGGGTACAATTTGTATTGAAACTTATCTCGTATGCATTTTGTTTTTCATATAATTTGGCAAAGTGTTCCCTTTCCTGATTTGGTTTAGCTCCCTTACATTGATCGGGTTTGGAACAATTTACCAGTTTTGAAGAAACTGGAAGGGCGTGTTGTGGTAGCGGATCATTAGAATTTGGAATTCTGTGCAACTCGTTAAATCCCTTGACATGCACCGATGTCTTCTTTGATTCTATGCATCTCACTCACAAATCATGTTCCATTATCTCATAATCCTTTTCTCTAAATTTGTAATTATATGCACATAGTGCTACTCTTATCAATTGATGTTAGAGTTTCCAATTTCACAGATTTGTCTTTCAAAGTTGTTTGTTTTTGTAAACTTCCTTTTACATCATCTGTTGTTGCGGTATGTACGTAACAGAAAGGAGTGTACATCATGTGAAGTTGTAATAATCAGTGTGAGGTTAAGGTTAAGTTGTGTAATTTGGAGATTCCTTTAACAGGGCTGTTTGATTACCAATCGGTTGCATTTTTTAGTTGTGAGAATATTATTTGTAATTTGGGTTATCTATTAGCAAAGTTTCGCTGTTGTCTTAAGTTCCAATAGAGATTTTGCGCTGCCAGAGGTGTGAAGATAATATTTACATTTAGAATTTGAAGAGAAGCAGCTTTGCAACGAGGAGGACTGTTGTGTAATGGTTAAAGCATGATCAAGAATAGGAAATGTAAAACTTTAGTTTACTATTTCTATTTGCAAAAACTTGGAAAACAACGCGCAAATGTTAACCACATTTTTGGAATCCTCAAAATAACATACTACAGCGGCCATAACACATACATGTATACGCCCAATACCATGAATCTATAAAAAAATGTACAGAGTTTGAATAGTGGTTATGTAAATAGCAAACATGTTGTAAAAAAACCTATAGTTTTTACATATCTATTATGTCTCTAGATATGCATCTTTGTGTGTGCATTTCTAGCAATGTGTTGTACACATTGGCATGGTATAAAAATGTGTTGTCATACTATTTAAGATATCTATACTAGTATATATTCCATTTGTATGGATCTTTTCATCTTAAATAATAATATTTTTGTTATAGCTATTGTGTTTTAAGAGTGAAGTATATTTTGAATTTGACGTTTAAAAATCATTACCGTCTTATCAATTCAAAATAAGGGTGTAATCAAACCTTATTTTTCGAATACTCTTATTGATGGATTAAATTTGCATTGTATTAACACCATCATCTACTATTTCTGTCACTTTGGAGATCTCTCTGAGAGGGATAAAAAATTATTGTGATCCCTTTGAATAAAAAGGTGTCCTAGGAAATAAGGCATCTATTTGTGTATCATTCGTTCAATAATAAAATTTGTTTCCAATGTAAATATTAAAATGTACTTGTAAATAATTAACTTCCAACCATTGTCATGGTGGAAAAGTTTGGGCAACAAGGGTTTGTTTGATTTAATGTGTTTTCGGTCTTTCTTTCTTTCATCGGTGGTTATGGTGTGTATTTAGGAGGGTTTGTTTGTTGTTGATTTTTTGTGTTTACTAGGGCCTCATCCCCACCCGTAAGGTGGTTTTTGTGGTATGTGTATTTTTTGTATTGATAGGGTTGTCCCCCAATGGTGGGGTGATGGTTTGTTAAGTCATCCACCATGGTATAAATTCCTATTCCACTAGATACCTGATATGGAGAGTCAAAACAGATAGAGTTAGGATTGTTTGTCACTGCTCAGCGAAAGGAAGATTTTGATATAGATATATGTTTACCCATCATGTGTACATATGCTATACACAATTTCCAATCTATTGCGGGTTAGAGATGCCAAATATATATGATAAATTGTAGTTTTACCATCAATAACAAAAATGAGAGAAAAGTGTATTAGAGACTTTTCGCTTTCCTATTCTAAATTAATAAAATGAAATAATGAAACTAAGTGACCTCATAAGATGGTAGGGTTTACTGATACCTTTGGTGATTGATGTTGATACTGATGGATGATCGATGTCGACGGATCCAAGCGGGTGCATAACTTCTTCTTTCCAATGGGATAGGCTAGTTGCAATGCACAGACACTCAAAAAATGATAAGATTAGATATATATGGTGTATTTCCTGGAAAAGGCCAGCCCTCGAAAGTCAATGGACTTCCTTGTAAGGATGTCAATCTGCATTCAAGAAATTAATATGATAATGATGAGATAAAATGATAAAATAAACAATATAAACAACAATACAATGACAAAGGGACTCATGCAGTCCACGGCTATATGATGGTCTGATGATGTGGTGATACCTAACCCAAAGGGAGTCTATGGATCACAAAATGACTCAAAGGAGCAAGGATGGGGATGGGTATACGCTCACAAAGGCGAGCTGAGTAATGTGTTATATTTAGGATAATTGATAAAGTGATGGTTCAAAGGAGTCAGATAGGGTTGGATAGGCACCTGCAAAGGAAGAGTGATGACAGATGATGGGATCTAGATGGCTAAAGATCAAGCTTAGGGGTCAAAGGACTTATTAGACATAAATCATCGGTGATTTGGACAAATCGTTGATGATTGAAAAACATCGTTGGCGATTAAGATAAATAATTGGCGATTGCTATATAAATGTACAAACTGAGCATAGATTGAGATAAAGCTCAAAAGGGGTGCCGATAAGGTTGATTTAAGCTTGTAAATAATGCGTGATGAGATATTAATGCAAGGGGAAGCACTTACCTTGTATAAGCTGATGAATGAAGATGAGAGGATGATATTACCAGAGACTGGGAGATTGCAGAGGTAGGAAGATTATTGTGTTGATTCCTAAATGTTGAATGATGTTTGAAGGTTGATGAAGAGGTTGTGTGGAAGGCTTGAGTTTTTCTATAGTGATCTTAGGCTTTGCGACAAGACTCTGTTACAGCAAAATGCAATGTCTAGTCTCAGGGAGTAACAAGCATGGACTAACCTCCTGAAAGGGGGTATGAAACTTGTTTAAATAGAATCACCGACGATCTGGGAAAATTGTCGATGATTACGGAGCTTGGTTAAAACTAAATCCAACCGAGTTGTTTTGCTTTTTCATTTTGTGTGAGAGGAGAGATATGCGGGTGAGAGATTATGAAATGGTTGGGAAGGTGTTTTTTCTATTTTGTCTTTATTTGATTTTGGAATGTGAATGGTTTGGGTGGTTTAGGAGGGGTAAAATAGGATTTTACAAGTGTACGATGATATTTACAAGGAGTAAATATGATGGGGGAGAAATAGACTTAAGATAAAGGATTATAGATGAAAATATCGATGTGATAGTCTCTAGGAGTTAACGAACATGGTTACGGGGATTAACGGTGCTAATTTTAGATGTCTACATTTACCTCTTTTTGTTGTGTGGTTTTTGTTCAGACAAGCTATGAGACAAAAATTAGATGTGATAGATAAAGATGTGAAAGATACATTATTATATGATGAGGTGTTCCCCCCCAAACTAGGGATTGATGACCTAAAAGGGAATTGATCACGAGTTTAAAAGATATAGGTGGATGAAAGATGAAAAGATGAAAAAATGGGAAAATGAGAGATGATGCCCTAGGACGAGGTATAGAGACATAACTGGTGCTTTCGTAGAACCAAGTGATAGGGGAACTAAAGGGTTTGTGTCTTATAGACATATGATTCGTAGGAAGAAAATGTGGTCGTAAAGAGACTAGGGAGACAAGTGATAGGGGAGCCAAGGGGATCATGTCCTATAGAGATATGGCTTATTGGATCCAAGATTTGTAAAAAAAATCCACGATGGATTGTTGGTAAAGATTGGATTTCGACTAGCTTGGGTTGCGTACTCAAGTCAGTCTTTAATTTAATTGGTTGGTTTATTGATGTCACAGGGGATTCAGGATCCTCAAAATGAGACACATGCACTGGAAAAACGTGCCACTTGGATGAGTTTGATAGTTTTGATGAGGTCAAGGGACTAAAAATTGATGTTACCAAAAGGCGGGCTTATGAGGCCAGGAAGTCAAGTGACAGGGGAACCAAATGGGTTTTTATCCTATAAACATCTGACTTAACGAAGACAAGAGAAGATAAAATGACAATTTGATGAGGTCAAAGGAACAAAAATTGGTGTTTCCACAAAGGTGGGCTTATAAAGCTAGGAAGTCAAGTGATAGGGGAACTAAGGGGTTCATGTCCTATAGACATATGACTTAATGATGATGCAAAAAGGCCCTAATAGAGGAATTTATAGGGTTCCTAATGGTGATCAGGGGAGTAGTGCTCGAGGAGGCATTCATTTGATGAATGCCAATTTTACTGAGTACATATGATGTTTTTGATGTATACGAATATTTTGTGAAGCTTGCTTTTGATGTATAGTTTTGATATGTGGAGCTTTTGAGGCTCCAGATGATGTATAGAGACATATTGACGTGATATATGATTATGATTCTGTTTTTTGATCTATGTGTTGACTTCATTTCAATGTGATGTTTTATGGATGTAGAGATGTGATGTTTTATGGTTTTTGACACTCCTGCAGAAGACTTGACATATGTATGGGAGAGGGCCTTGGCAACCAGATTTGAAGAAATCAATCAAGCCTTCACAGAGCTAGAGGAGAAAGAAGAAGAAACATAAAAGCTGCATGATAGTATAAATCAGAAATTTCAGAATCTTGGATTACCCACAATGAACGAACACACAACTGTTGATTCAAAGTGATTGACCCTTTCGAGGAATATGTCAAGAAAGGGGTGGGCAACCCATTATCCTTCACTAAGGATACTCTTGACTGCTTCTTAGAGATCCGAGCCTTCATTGCACTTATCACATAAAAGCATTCATCATGGTTCAGGAAGTGCAAGGACATCAACGGTGTGACTGATGGGTGGAATAAAACCTTGAGTTGCGTTCACATCCCTCATGCCAAAAAAGTAGAACCAACAATGGCTCATTTCAAACAAGAGCTTTGAAAGATAGAATCCTCCTCGGGATGACGAAGTGGAGAGCATTCAGAGAGCGGATCCAAGTCCATTACAATAGTTCATCCTTCAGAATAATTCTTCTTCTTCCTTTTCTTTCTCTCTTCTCTTCTCATACTACACTCTCTCTCCTCAATGTTATGTATTTTGCGTTGAGAGTTACACTTTTTAATATGACTTAAGTGACTTTAGAAATATAATGTAACTTTAAGTCACCTTGCTATTATAAAAGGGACTTAAATATTTAAAGTGGAATATGAACAGTCTTAAGTCATATTAAGGTATTCAAAAAGTCACCAAGAAGATAAAGAGTTTTCTCCTCTTCTATAAATTGTAGCAAGCTCCTCATTTGAGGGTCTTCTTAATTTTGTCTTTTGAAAATTCTTAGATGTTGGAGCTATTTTTTGTGAATTCATGAGAGAGATATCCTTGTGAAGAGAGCAAGAGATAACAAGTTTCTTCCATTTCTCCCACTAAAAAATGTCTTCTACTTCCCACACTATGTACAAATTCTGTTTGAGCTTCAATAAAGGAAAAATGAATTTTAGCCTCTTTGATTGAGAAGTTTATTGGTACTTTGTGTTCATTAAGCTCTATTTAGTCTTGTTGTTATTTTGCAGATTTGATTTCTTTTTAAATACAAGTGCATGTAATTAAACTTTTGGCTAGTGTGTGCAAGTCTCTGATTTTCTACTTGTAACATTAGTTTCTCCTTTCTAAATATTCTCACTCCCCTTTCTCGCCTTCGTAGAAAATTCTCCCCTTGTAGGTACTTGCAAGCATTTGCCACAGGGTCAGTGGAGTGCCCTTGTTGGATCCCCAACCCAAAGGCCACCAGGATAAAACTTACAATTTACTCACGCATGCACGTACGGTAGCTGCACCGGTTAAGTAGAGGGACTTAGAATCCTATAGTGTTGGAAAGACAACCACCAATTTGTCCCCGACAAAGTTTCTCACCAACACCATGATAGTACAAAAATATCATCCAACTCATAAAGACTAAAACGCTGTGTTATTCCCCCCACACAATGTGAAGTCTCTATAACTCATTATTTTGAAAAATCCACACTGAAATCAAATGAAATAAACACACACTCACACATGTCACCAAATTAGTACACGTGAACTCATCAATGATGACTGACGAGAGGACGCCAATTGTCCTCCATCTTCCATGTATCCTCCAACCTTTAGTGTGAAACTGCTAACTCAGCCGTATTCGATCATGTTTCTCAGTTTTATAATGCCCCCTTAATTTCAACTTGGATGTCACGTACAAGTAAAAATGCATCCAAAAGAATTGCAATCAATTTTTTTTACAAATTTAGACAATGACTTCGACTCAAAATAAATTAATCAAACAAACTTTGACAACAAGACTCATACGACTTACAAGCAACAAATGACAATGACAATATAAAATTTGATGACTCGTGACTAATAAAGACTTATTGGTTTAACTAATCCTATGACATAAGATGGGACTTTATTATTGGACAATTTTAACTAAATTTACAATGACATTTAAACACAATGACAACAATGATGATAAAGGGTAAAATATTAGATGGTACATGTTCAAATATGATGTTAAAGCATTGATACTATTTACACAAGACTCTTAAAACCAAAATCTATGACCAACAATTTCCTTGTCCCTAAAACTTTAGTAACATGTGTCGTGTGACTAAATACCAAACTTATTTCTTGAAAAATAAAAAATAATGACACCGATTTTAACACATATCAATGTTAAACTAACATGTTTACCCATATTACTGCAGGGATAATACTAACAATCACATTTTTTCCATGCAATGTGAACGCCAAACCATATATGTTATTTGATTTAGAGTTATAGTTATTACTTTTGTAGTTGATGTTGATAAGGGGTGTGATTGATTGATATAGTTATTACTTAATTTTAAGGTTGTTTCTACATTTCAAACTTGTTAAAAATTTGTACATGAATACATTTGATACTGTTTCGATAGTTAATTTATTTTATAGTTGATGTTGTATGTATTTAATTTGGGTTTATTATGTTAGTTGTGCATCGGTTGTTTGGTGGTTGTTTTGTTGAAAAAATATTTATTGTACAGTTGATAATGTGTGTGATTGATAGTGGTAGTGTAGGAATATAGATGAAACATTACATTGAAATGGTGTATGTGTACATTTAATTTTGTTACAGATTCATACATTTAAAGTTACAAATCATATTTCACAACATCAAATACATGAAGATCTACGTGCACATAATGAGACATGTATACATTTGCATTATTTATATCATGAATGGTAGCCTTTAGTGGGCATTTTTAGTTTCATTAATAAACATGATTACATTTGATACCCCTTAAATGGCAGTGCCGCTTTGGATACAATAAGTGTAGAGTATAGTAGTAGTGGAGGTGTTATCAAAGCAAAGGGTAGTATTTATGATGGGTTGAGTGATAGTAGTCTCGCTTCCTCCTTTCTTCTTGCTCCAAGTGCTGGTACGTGCGCCATATTTGAGGATCTCTTGAATGAAAAGGCAAGTGAAATGCGTAGATTTTCAAGCGAGGGAGTCCACAAGATGTAAAAAAGCTTGAAATCAGAAATCAAAAATGTAAATGAGAGGATGATATAATTGGGTTCTCACATCACTTAAGACACTTTTCTCTTCCCCTCAAATCTTAAGATGTTGGGAAAAAAATCCACTTATCTGGCAATTCTATTGAAATGCATTTAGAGTTTTAGTTTGCATCAGGGATATGGAATTGGATTTTTACACCCTTAAACAATATAGCAGTCATCGAATTCATCTTTGTGTGCAAAATAATAGATCAAGAGTTTGTTCACAATACTCTCTCAATATTTGCAACAATTATAAACTATTAATTAATAATAATTGTAATGATGACTCGGGAACACTCAAGGCCCTAAAGTTAATGACGCTATGGTTACTGATCAATACAAGGCAGATGTTGAAGATAAATCTCTGGGTACCACTTTACATGCCAGTGAAAATTATGCTCTTGACACAAATACTGAAAAGATGGTTTTGGGCAATTGTGTTTCCAACAATGTCCAAGATGAATGTTTGGTTGCCACAGTACCAAGAAATGGAAATATCGTTGCAGACTATGATACTACTAAGACACAAGAAAATACTATAGACAACGAAGAAGCAACAATAAGTGAATCTATGGATTCCACAGTTTCGACATCTAGTCCCGTGTCTTCAGTTGAATTCTCTGTAATACCCAAAAGGGACCTTGAAGAGACATCTATGACAGGTCGTGAGGCCGCATTATGTCCCCACACATGACGAAAGTCACAATACATTTTTGAGTCATAGTATCTTTTATCCTTGTTACTTGTGATCTCCGCGAGGTCAATCCATTCTTTAGAATTTCACATTTAAAGGCATAGAAGATTCTTGATATCATTAATATGTGTAGGCGGCCATGGCTGCCAGTGGGAGTGAAGCTTGCTTTTGTATTGCAATCGCTACCTTCACTCTCCTCCTAATCGCGCACTTATTCTATGATAAAAAATCAAAACCAGAGGGGAATGAGTTTACTCATTATCCTCTGCTTGGCATTCTCCCTTCGTTAATAAAAAACTGGCACAGGATCCATGATTGGATTGCAGACACTGAATTAAATTAATATTGCAATGTGAACGCCCAACGATATATGTTATTTGATTTAGAGGTATAATTATTACTTTTGTAGTTGATGTTGATAAGAGGTGTGATTGATTTCATAAGTGTAGAAATATAGATGGGCCACTTAATTTTAAGGTTGTTTCTACATTTCAAACTTGTTAAAAATCCGTACATGAATACTTTTGATACCATTTTTGATAGTTAATTTATTTTATAGTTGATGTTGTATGTATTTAATTCGGGTTTATTGTGTTAGTTGTGCATCGGTTGTTTGGTTGGTGTTTTGTTGAAAAAATATTTATTGTACAAATAAAAGACTAAGAAAAAAACACTGAAATCCTTCAAAAATAAATAATGTATTTGTTACAAATTTCTTTGTATGACTATGAAATTATTCATTATTTGACATTTTTTGTGATATATGTATGCCACGCTTTTGATAAATATCAAATGATTCTCTATTTTTCATTTTATGGTATATTGCACGTATCACATTTTGATAAACATTAATTTATTTTTTATTTTTTATTTACACAATTGAATTATTTTAAAATGTGTCATTTATCATCAATTAATAGTGATGTAAATATCACACATTTAAATTCTCTGTAGTATGTGTTACAAAACACAATACAGATAAAAACTATATAAACAATGCCTAGAAATATCTTTCACATTCTCAAAATGCCTCAAAAAACATCTCTACGTCTTTAATATAGATAATTCTAAGATATTAAAGAGCAGAAATAACTGAAATTGATATGTTAAGAGAAATATTGACATACAACCACCATAAACAAGCATGGCACAAAAATCCATACAGACAATTTTAAATGAAAACATAAAAGACAGCCCAGAACTCATATAAAAGCAGGGGAAATGAGAAGATTTGCAAACGAGGGAGTCCACAAGATGTAAAAAGCTTGAAATGAGAAATGAGAAATGTAAATGAGAGGATGATATAATTGGGTTCTTGCATCACTTAAGACACTTTGCTCTTCCCCTCAGGCTTTTTAATTCTTCAAGGACCTGTGGGTATAATGTGATAAGGACTGTTTTGAGAATACCCAGTAGGTTATTAAGGGCCTTACTAGATTGTTTTGAGATTACTGAATAGGTCTTTTAAGGGTCTGTTTAGTACTTTCTTGTGCTGAATTGGGATATGAGGATTTTGAGAAATAATGTCTGGAGAAGAGTATTTGGAGCTCAAGTTTAGACTACATGATGGTACAGATATAAGATCCAGGAGATATTTGTTTGCTACTACTATTGCCACTTTGAAGGAAAGTATTCTTGCACAATGGCCCAAAGATAAGGTTGTTGAATCCTAATTACGAAATTTAATCTTATGTAGGGTTGCAATTTGAATCTGAGGAAAGTATTCTTGCACAATGGCCCAAAGATAAGGTTGTTGAATCCTAATTACGAAATTTAATCTTATGTAGGGTTACAATTTGAATCTGTAGTCATCGAGGGCTTTTTGAATATAAACCAATCTTTATTTGTTTCACAGAATTTTTGTTTGGTATCATTTGAAAATTCATTGAAGATATATACCTCAGATCTAAGATTGTGGAAATAGACCAATTTGAAGTTGTTCATTGTTTTCTTTGGGTCCAAAAGCGACGAAGATTCAATGGCTGCTGAACAGACATATATATAAATTATTAGCAGTAGGTTTGTTGGCCCCAGTCGTGTTTATTAATGTTATGGATCTGGTTGTATGTGGATTATTATACTTTTATTTCCAATGCCTTCAAGGTTGTGGAAACAAATCAATCTCAAGTACTTTTTAAAGAAAAATTAAAGGTAAGGATTGAATGGGATTTGAACGTACACAGAGATAATTGTTCTATGGGGTTATAGATCTGCTAATATATGGATAGATGCATTTTTTATCCATGCCTGCAATGGGTTGCACTGAAACTTACCAGATCATTTTCACAAATGCACGGATTCCCTTTAGCAAGAGAAAGAGTAAAGCTACCAATCAAAGATCCGATTCAATATTGCAATGATCGTTTTCACGAGCCGATTGCCGTTTGAATAAGTTAAGGCTCTCATTTTCCTACCTGAATGTCTCCTCCATCTCACCAAATGCGACCACATGCACACTGTTAGGATCGAGAAAACTAAGCTCGCAAATTAAACTGTAAATGTTTTCATGGTTCAGCACAAAATTACAGAAAATATGCAAAAACGTCACAACACCTGTTTAAATTGTTAATACAGCCGTCAAAATTAATTGCATGTAAAAAAAGGTCCAAACAGACGTCAAATTTAACATCGCTGCAGAAACGTCCGGAGGTCCTTTACCATAGGAGGAACGCCTTGCGTAACTAGAGCACATAAATTAAACTAAACTCTAATTACTTAAAAAAGATGTCTTTGAGATATAGATACTTCCCCAAATATATCTCTTGCACTGCTGAAGTGGAGATTCAAGGAAAGACGTTCGAGTCGGATCTGAGTGGTGAGGATTCTGGGTCGCCAAAGAGCTCAGTCTGGAATGATCTCGAGTGACAGGAGACTCGATGCACAAATCTAAATCATCAAACAGAAATTGAAACATCCATCGAGTACGAAACTATTGAGCATAAAAATACAAATCTGTGGATGTGTTTTGACAAATCGATACATGGATTTGTATCAGGATGGAGCTGCTCAGTGAGTGTTGAACACACAAGGATCAACTGACAGAAAAATCACGCTGCCACCTTTGATTTCAATTCTTATAAGAATTTTTTTAAGGATGTCGAGATCTGGAGAAGCTGAAACTAGTGTGTAAAGCTAGCAGAGTTTTTTTAAATGGAGGAAAATATTTCTAATTTGATACACTCTGTGAGAACAAATACACCAATACTCACGATCCATGCTCCACTACAATGGTTTGATATGTATCTAGTAGGAAATAGATTTGGTAAGCAAACTGATGCAGAATGTGCATGAGCGAATACGCTTTGCTTTTGATCAAGTGCATGTAAAATGACATGAGACAATAGAGCTCGAAGACATTATGGAGTGTGTAGGTCACATGACTCCATAAAGACACAAGCCGTATAAATGTCCTCACACTCTCATGGTACCAAATAATGGTACAGAAACAAATTGGGCACAAAATAATCTTCTATTTAGCATATATTACAAGAACATTACAAATTCTATTATAGAGCTATGATAATAGGCAAACAAATTTCCTAGAAATTAGGAAGTGACAATAACAAATAACAACTAAATCTATTTAATTAATTTACAGGGATAATATACTCACCAACTTACAAACCATATTTACCCACTAATATTTTACATCCACTTTTATATTTGACTGTATGGTAACTATGAATAATATATGTTACGCATTAAACCAAAGTTTCCTAACATTCATATACCACAGGTTCTATTATTACCATATCTACTATCTCTTGGCACTATTACTCTACTTCTCACTGATATATACATGTCTTGATATACTAATTATATTTCTAACATGCTAACGAGTGCTTCATTTGTAACATTTGTCTTGCATGATACAATACAACCATGGCTATTTTTCACTTCTCCTTCTCTATTGTTTGCTATTTTTTGCGCTCTATGCCCTATTTCTGGTGTGATCATTATATGCTTTTGGCTGCTTCCACCTTGATTGTCTTGTGACATTGTGAGTAATGTACCATGAGTGAAACCCTCTTTTTGTGGTTCATCTTGTCTTCCTACTTGTTTCTTATATCATCTTTTATTGCATGCTAGATTTCATATTAACACTGGTTACTATCCCATATTGTTTGCATGTGCCTTGGTTTCTACCATGCACATCCCCTAACTCATGCAAGTATCCTTTATTAGATATGCATATCATACATCAATCCTATCCTTTGTGCCGCATTCTCCTAAAATATTTGTATGCACCCCAAACAAGAGGGGCATCTATTAGGTGAACAAATCACCCCTAAAGTATCTCATAGCTATAGATCAACAAACCAAAATATAGAATTGACAAAGGAATACAATCACAGAACGGTCGAGAAATAGACTTGGACCTCACATACGGAGTAGACACTGGCACTTGGTATTAGATAGTATTTCATGTGTCCTATCGTGGGTGCTAATGACCTGGGGTACAAACAATCATTTTATCAGGTCAACATAGTTTATAGAAGTCTTTAGAGCAGTTCTATAGTAGTAGGCACTGGCCTCCAATTACATGATGCATTGTATCTCCTACAATTAGTTACAATACGAAATAATAAAAAAAAATCAAGAAAAATGAAATAAATTGGGACATACCATCTACAATGGTGTTTATGGGGTAGATTCAAAGAAGGAGAGTAAAACTATACATGTCTCCTAAACACTCGCTCTTGGCATGAGATTACCAAAAAAATTCATACTTGGCATGAGATCGCCTGAAAAACTTGCTCTCGACATGAGATCACCCATAAAAATCATTCTTGGCATGAGATCACCCAAAAACCTCATCTTCAACATTCAAATCAACAATCTCCAAGCAACAAGACACTTTTCTATCTCTTACTCTCTAACATATCATATGCACACTTTCCATTTGCACACTTTTATAGTTTGTTACATACTCATACACATATTTCTATGATTTATCTTATACAAAAATTTGACTACTTTCTTTCTCCCCTTTTATAGGCCCATCCTTACTAGAAGCAACTCATAGCTACAATGACAAAATATAATACATACACTTCACCCCTAGGGTCTAATTCCACTTTCCTAGTTTCCACCCTTCGCTTTGAGATCTCTTCATGCTGCACTTTTCCTAGTGGGCTCATTAACCATTTCGGAACATTAGCATTAAATTTCATCTTGGAGTTTACAAGGTTTATTCAGAGTAAGAAAATTGGCTTTAGGGCCCACTTCTAGCGAGCAAGGAAAAAATTGGCAAAAATTGATTAATCATATACAAAGGGGTACTTTTTTCATTACATGATCCTCATGGTTTGAGAAAATCCAAGAAAATTCAAAATTATAAGAAGCCAGGTGTGAAAATACCTAAAAAGGTCTTTGAGCTCAAATAGCTCGCCGAGCATCTCGGTGAGATACTTGACGAGTTGATATCGTATATAAGGTGGGTGCTGAGTTGTATTAGCTTGGTAGAGCCATCTTAATTACATGGGATTATATTAAGCTTTAATGTGATCATATTATGTCATGGAATTTATAATTAAGCCTGGAAATGAAGAAACTCATTATGGAACTCAGTTGGAATGACTCAAGCTCGAGCTTAGGGGGAGATACATAATGGAGCATCGATCATGTCAATTTAGTGACTCAGTGAGTAAAGTAAGTTTGGCATATGATGAGATCGAGTAGGTCCGGTGAGGTTTTGGTGGTCAAGAAATTCATAGTTCACATAACGCGAGATCAAAGACTAGTTTAGATAGCCAGAACATGCAATAAGAAGCTTAAACAAACACACGAGTGAAGTGGCTTGGAAATTAGAAAGCAGCTGAGTCCAAGAGATTCGGTGAGGTAATGACTCGTGAGTCATGGTGTAATGGAGAGTTGAACATATCCAACTAAAGATAATGAAAAATGTGTCAGAGCGAGTTGGAGTTCGTATCATGATGACTCGGCACTGTGAGAAGATGTAGCCTAAAAGTAGAGTGCATCACCAAGGATGAGTTGTTTATAGGAGAGTTTGAGTTTACACGAGTTGCAATGTTTTGAGTCTTAGAGAGAATTCAACCACGATGGTTTCAAAGCTCGCCAATGACGGGCTAAGTCACTCAGGAAACACAAAGAGGTAAGGATGCATATATAATTGGGATTGGATTTTGAGGCATGTCTCTTGGCAAACAGAAGACCTTAGTGTGCAAGATGTTACCTAGATCTTACCTGGGTTATCACATAATGGACATAGCTCGGACATAGGAGATGAGTTTCTCAGCATCGAACATGTAAAATATAACCTGTGGAGGCATACGAGTTGGTAAGAGATATGTGAAGCAAGCTCGAGGAGGTTGCAAGGAGCTCAGACATATGATTGGCTTAATAAAATGCGACGAGCTTAGAAAATGAAAAGACATCGAAGTGGCTTTGGGATCGGATCGGGAGTTGTTATCCCAAACTCACCCCTTAAGGTAAATTTTGATAACTTACATAATTTCTTCAGGCTTGAGCAAGTAGAATTGTGAAAGGCTAAAAAATTAGGTTTTGGGGGGTCCCTCTAGATCTTTTCTAACTTCCTTATCCAAGGAAAAATCTAAAAAGTTAGAAAAATTTGATTTTTTTTGAAAAATGGCTTCTTTTAGTGTATTGTGGAAAATGCGGAAGTTTTTGTCCTAGGCCGGACAAGTTCAACCGGGACAGTCAAGCCTTGAAAAGATGAAATTGCCAAAATAATGAGTCAGTGTATTGCCCAAAAATTGGAAAATTTTGTCCCAAGCAGTCCGTGGGATAGCGGGAAAGTTGGGACAGGAAAATATGAAATTGCTGCACAACAAAGGAATCAGAAAATGTGGAAGTTTTTGTCCCGAGTGGTCTGTGAGACAGTTGGGATGTTGGGACGTGTGGGACCCGAAAACCTGAATACACCGCAAGTCAGTTCATTGCAGGTGGAGTGGAGAAATTTGGCTGGGACAACTTGGACATAGGTACGCATGGGACGCAAAAACTTGCAATCACTACAATACAAAGGAGCCAAGCGTTGCGGATGGAGCAGAGGTCAACGGCTCCAATGGCCTAGTCAATGGCGAGACAGTTGGGATAGGAAAGCCCAAATCGGGCGATGTGAAGAAAGGAGGCCCAAACCGTTTTAGTACATGTAGGACATGAGTTCCCTGAATAGCCGAAATAGCCACATGCAAAGGAGAACAATCCAAATCAGACCCCGAACTTCAAATGGCCATAACTTTTGACCACGAGCTCCGATTTTCACAAAATTTGACTTTCTGGAATGAGCATGACATCCTCTATGCCAAAAAATAGGATTTATTAATTTGATGAGGGTAGATTTATGAAAATAGAGGAAACATCTTCAGCTTCAATTAATTAAATGCTCATTCCCATTAAATGACAGAAATGCATGGCAGACCTAAAATAGCTGCCCGCACTCAGAAGGCCATAACTTTTGCATTTCTCAGCAAAAATGCAGAAAATCGGTACCGTTGGAATCATGTTTCTGAACCCAACATAAAAGTATTAAGAAATTCATAATTTGATGAGAAATAGATGATGAGTTTTTAGAAAATGTGGCCAGGTTCGGAATAATGTTTTATTTGGTAGCTGGGATGCATTTAATGAAGCATGGGCTGCCATTTATCACTGCTACAAGAAATGGGACAATATGGGGAGCCTTTTTCAAGAAATAGAAAATTATTTCACTTTGTTTACTACATCTTGCAAGTGGTTGAAGAACATATTTCAGGATTTTTATTTTCCCTCTCTCTCTCTCTCTCCTCTTAGAAATGCTATAAATAAGAGTATTGGGCTCATTGTAAACGGGAGATAGTTTTTGAGTAGCAAAACTCTATCAATTTTTTTGTGTGAAGCCAATGTGCTATAGGCCCTTATAGTGGACTCCTTGCATGGTGATCTAGGCCCTTATTTTGTAATAGATTGAATTGTGCATATCAATGAAAGCAATAAATACAAGTTTGTGGATTTCTCTTCTCCTACTGTGTTTATTTGCATTCCTCTTTCCCCTTCAATCTCATTGCATATATATATTTAATCTATCTTATGCTGTTGTAGGTATTCATTATAATTGTGTGTGCATGAAATATTGTTGTGACTGCAGTTGCTAGATTGTGGAGAATTGTTATCACCCCTTCTAGTTTGCAATTTTCTCCTACTTTTCACACATTGGAAGACTATTCTCATCATCCTTCTTTTCTAGTGTATCACCGCTTTAGTGTAGGATTTTATTTCAAGTAATCTCTCTCCTTGTTCCCTTGGAAAGTTAGATTAGCATTAGACAATTTTGCCTGCATTAGAGTAGATTGTGGTAGGTAGTTTAGGAGTAAGAACCAGCTTTCTCTGGAGGTCTATCTCAAGTAGCAAGTCCCAAAAATTGGACATAGTACCCATGTTATCCAATCACACTATGAGCTCAAGCACACATACTTGTGCAAACCATAGGGTGATGTGATTCGGTGATAACAGGAGTTTCACAATTTGGATAAAATATGAGGGGAGTCGAACCATCAAACTCAGAGCACGGGAAACCAAGTTAAGTGCGATCTCATGTGGCTCAACTTCGGGCTAACATGAATCCTGTGGAATGAACTCAGTTACGACTCGCAAATGGGCTCGTAGCATGCGTTGAGAGACGTGAATCGAGTTGCACCGAGGGTAACAGTTTGTAGAATCCTGGTGTAGCTTGGCACAAAAACAAACACGAGAAGGTGAAATTCCAAGCCCAGGAAAGGGCTCATGGTAATCCCGCAAGCTAGAGAAATTACGGGAATTGGAGGCCAACATGCCAAGTTAGTGTGTTGGTAAGCTGGCTCCAAAAGTCCAGTCCCCACCTCAGACATGCGGGCTTTTATGGAACGAAATCCATGCCAATCTTTGTATGGAAAGAAAGTGTTCAGGATCCCAAGACAAAATATCCATCATAAGAACAATGTTAAGGAAAAATGAAGTTAAACTACAATCTGACCAAGTCATAGGCCAACGCATTTAGTAGATGCACATATAACAACCGCCAAGTTATTCTCGGAGCATCTCAGCTCATTCAATCCAGAAAACATGGTAGAGGATAGGGGATGGAGTAAGACCCAGTCACTTGATGAACACGAGGGACCACAACTTCTCAAATATAGCATGAAATACAAGTGAGCCTGTGAAGATGA
This sequence comes from Taxus chinensis, assembly GCA_019776745.2. Taxonomy (NCBI): domain Eukaryota; kingdom Viridiplantae; phylum Streptophyta; class Pinopsida; order Cupressales; family Taxaceae; genus Taxus; species Taxus chinensis. Next base: position 41,416,980 of record CM034151.1, read on the forward strand.
TTACATAGTGGGGAAAGTTGTGTGGGGTACCATGCAAAAGCGCTGAGTTGAAGTCTAAGTCAACATTAATTGATGCATGATGATCAGGGGACATAGATTGAGTGATGGAATAGGTATGGCTAAGTAGGAGCCATCGTGACGTGACAATATCAAATCACACGAGAAGGAGCCATGTAAGTCGAGCCATGAAAATAAAATGCAGATGAAATTGTAGAGGCACTCGAATAGCCGATGAACTCATGGAGATTTCATAGTTGGGAATGGATTGTATTTACTGATGCTAGGACTATTGGTTGGTCAACTCGAGGATGAAGAAAAACAAGCCAAGATCAATATCATTAAAAATTCATCTAAGATACTATCAATAACTCGGAATGGATGTCGACTAGGTTAATGAAAATTGTTCAAGCAAGCAACTCGCCAGGAATGGATGTTGACACAATTCATTCGAAGTGTTCTATCTTTCCATTGCAAAAATTTTAGGTTTGGTTTAATGGTCAAGACATCAAGCTAGATAAAAGGACATGCTGAGCTTATGGTTGATGTGAAGCATCTTGTGAGAACATTGATAGTATTAAAATTAGGAGGTCCGAGTTCAAGCTTGGAGCTCTGCAGATTTACCAATTCGCCCCAATAGAGAGGTGTAAAGAACTCAAGAGATTCCAAAAACTAACTTGGTGGCCAATTCATGAGCTGGTCACAGTCACTAAGGCATCAGCAAGTTTGAATCAAATGCTATGGGCCAAGTTGATGAGAAATCACATATTGAAATTTTGGAGGTCGTAAGTGGTAAGTCATGAATGGACTTGACGTATGTGACCAAGAGTCGGGTAAGCCGAGTTGAAATTCAAGGGAGCTCTTTGTGGAGAAAGAACTCAAGATGAGGCATTGAGATTGAAATCTGATTTTACAGGGAGATAATAGATTGGATCGAGGTCTTATGTGAGAAATCTAGGCATAACAGGCAAAGCATTTAATGCGGGGTTTGAGTTTGGAGTAACTCATTGGGGATCAACACAGTGAAAATTTACAAATGGCTCAGTCTTGGTGTAATCCAAGCTCAAGGAGAGGTCGCAGTAAAGGATAATCACATTGGATAACTTAAGGAAACTCGTTAGGGTGTTGTGGAATGGATTGGTCAGGAGTGGAAAGCGCTCATCCTGATGAAGGTGATTGGATCAATGGGTTGGCATGTGAAACATATGCATGATCTAGCTTGGAGAAGATGGAGACGAGGGTTGTCACAGTGTAGCATGAAGTGGTTTAGGTGAATCAGAGTTGATCACATTTGTTTACTCACTAATGCAGGCACGAGATCGACGGATTGGAGCTCGGTAGATTAAGCAAGGGGATTGGCATTGAACTCATTTTGGCGAGCTAGCGATGAGGTGACTCGGCATAGCTAAGATCTTCCTTTTTAGCATTCAAAGAAAATATAGCTTGGGCTGAGCTTTGAGGAAATTTTATTTTATGCCCATCACACGTCAACATGTCCATTTTGGATCTCTTCAGGTACTATGAACTCCCCTTATCCACTCGGTACTTCTAAGGCAATGGCTAATACATTCCACATCTATGGGAGCTCGGACAACCTTGGTAGAATGATTCCATGGGTCGACGTTCCTCTCCGGGACAATCTGAAGTCACAGGTTTTATAGAAATTGAATCCTATGATGAAGACCTGGTTGGCTTGGTAGATCAAGAGTGACAAGCTTAATGTCATCACATGAGCTCAATTCCAAGCATTACGTCAAGGGAATACTTGGCCATCTCCCTGGAGGAGCTTTACATGAGCGTGGCAATGGGCCGAGTAAGCAGAGCTTGGTCAATACAATGGAAGGAGGAAATTCCACCTCCAATCATCACTGAGTTCTCTTAAATTATCTACTACACCTACCCAGTTGGTTTCAATTACCAATGGTTTCTCATTAACCCACCTATTCATGTGCAAAACCAACTCCTATCAGGGTCTCCCCACCTGAAGTTGTCACTTACATTATTATTTTGTTACTCTAGTAATTGGCACCACCTCTGCTCCCACTGTTCACCATGGCACTTCTCCTAATAACATTCATTGATTATCCTCCTCAAATATTTCCATATTTAAATATTCCTTTAATTAATTCAGAAGACTTACAAACCCAAATTGGGCATTCATTCTGCCACCTAGCTAGTTCGTGAAGCATCTCCAGTGGTTTATATTCCACAATCTTATAATGCATGAACTCGTTTTGCACCTACCATTTCAGGACATACCCATTACCACCCAATTTAATCTCTCCTAAAATACCAATATTTAAATGTAAGTTGTGAGGACCCATAAGAATGCGGTTAGATCACATTGTACTAGTTAAGACTTTTTCCTTGAAGTCTACAAGACTATGCAAATTGTGTTCAAGAGTCCTCTATGTTCTTCAAGTTGTCCACTTAGTAGTCTCTGAGGGAACTTTGGCCGAAGCCTCCTCTCACAAGACTTTTCTATCAACTACATTAGCCTCTTATGAATGTATGATGCTCAATTAGCACAACGTCAAGCATGAACCTAATAAAAGTGTATGTTATCTGACTAATCTCGGTCCTTTGATCCTTATAAGAATAACTTTGTGCCTAAGATGTTTAATCTACTAGAAGATTCCACACTCTAGCAAGTTCACGTTTCTATTCAAAGTATTTGAATTTTTGTGCTTATACAAGAGGGTGTTCTCTTTGAGACATCTCCTTGAGTTGTGATCAAATGTTCACCATAATCTCAAGATGCGTAAGACAAAACTTCTTCAGCTGGTAGGCTGATAGATTGTTTTCAAATGATCACGTTTAACAGAAGCGTCACGCATCCTCCCATAGTTCAAAATAAGCTAACTTATGTAACCTCCCATACTCAATAGTATGTGAAGTTTAAAAACCATGCAACACAATCTCAACTCTTGAAATCAACCCTTGACCGCAAGTCATATAGACATACTTTTACTAATTGGTAATCTTATCACCTTACCGCAACTCATTGATAGTAATCATTATCACGTTGCATAATATCTTTACCTACAACTCATTGATAATAATCTTATCACCTTACCCGAGTCTGCTACAGCTTGATCCATCGATGACCCAGAAGTAGTATAGCACTTAATTTCGATGAAGAGGAATCCGGCCTTCTCCAGAGGTATCACCTCAATGGACAAGACATCCACAGCTTGATCAGGTGATTTCATATGTTACAATCACACTAAACATTCAATATTTTCTTGATAATAGTCAAATTCAGAGGCTCCCAGAGATCTGGAAACGATACTCCTTCTATCAATGAAAACGCATCCACTGGGAAAATAGTTGGTAACAACCCACTGCCAAAGAATCACTTACACAAGTCAACAGTACCTGGTCAATTGCTATAGCATATTGACTTCACACATATTTGTCATCGTCTGACGTATGCGAAGAATTCTGACATGAGATTCTTCAGTTGTTAACACTGACATTATCAGCATATCAAACTATCATTGTCCTTTTCCAACGTCGAAGGAGATCACGCATCTCATTTACATCTAATAATTTTCACATTCGCAGCATCTATTGGCTCGACCACCATCAACAACACTAAGGTTAACCCATTGTGGCCCATTAGTGAAATGTTCTATGCCACTCCTTAAGAGCTATACTGTTATCCACTATCTCAGGTTGCAGCACTCCATTGGTGAAAGTAACCGACTCTTAGTGTTGTTAAGATACATGTTAAAGTTGGCCCATCTACATCTAGTACTTCTTCAACTTCTTTCCATTTTCATCTAGAAATACAGTTGAAGCGGTTGCGATCATGTCTTCCTTGGTCTATAGTTGGACTCATCACTTGTAGAACAAGACAGTTCTTTCCATGAGCCACTCACGCTATTAAAATTCACCTCTACAGATAATTTCAGGGCAAATCTCAGTATCGGTGGTACATGCCTCACATGAGCAATATGTAGGCCATAATCTCGTCACCCACCAGACTGGGGGGGATACTGAGAGTATCCCATGACCTTCATATTACCACACCACATTCTATGCTACTCCTGAAGAAGACAATCTTACTCCTAGAAGGTTCCTAGATCGTGTACCATCTACATGGTGCAAATAAGGATCAATTCCATTATCTAAAGCAGCACATAAGGATAGGTCTATTCCTCACACAATTACTCATACCCGTGGACTAGATCCCCATACCTCATGTGAGCTTAATACTCAACATGGGTATTCAATTCACCTTTATCACATTCGATGACTCAAGTTCACCAGCACATGGATTTAGAAGCCAGGGACCTTCTTCATGACATATCATCTTAGTCAGATCCTATCAATGGGAGGCTTCATTCCTGTATTACCACCTGTACAATGTCTACTATACCCCTATGTTATTAGAGCATGATCCATACAATTGCATCTTCCCGCACCATGATACAGGACCTTTGACAGTTGTTGCCATCATATGGTGTATTTCGCTTACTTCATGTACTACTTGGGGGGAATCCATAACTTAATTCCCCCCATGTCTCGTATTTTATACAGCTCTACATATTTTCTACAAGGGCACACTCACAGATATTTACGCATAGCAAAATCTCTAGTCCACTAGTCGCTCAATCAGTCAGGGAATCAGTTATACATCCCAACCCACCCTTGCCTCTTGTACATATTCAACGTACAATTCTAGAATCGTTAGCCTAATGACAAAACTCTTGTGCTTCAGTTCAGGACTTGATGATTGATGGATTGACTACTACATTGAAGAGATATCACACTACACCATTGAAGGAATGGACGACATTACACTTAATCATACCTTACACATTACTACATTCCTGACTAACACTTTCTAGCCATGATGTGGCTCTTCACCTCGCGCATCATCCTCATTGTATATGTACCATTGTTTACATGTATCTACACTATCATATTCTATGATATTACCATTATTCTTCCTATCTACACACCATGCAGTATCCATACTAGGTTTCATATCTTCAGAGGAGGTCTAGAATTACCGCAATTGGTAAAACTAGTTCTAGAAAATATCAAGATCTACATCCAAATCCGTCAGGACATAGTGCTTTATGCAAGTCGACACCTTACAAAATTTTATGCGTACTTGCATTATATTCTACATGAATGCACACTACATCCTAATTACACTCTACACTTTGCAATAACTGGATAGTCACATGTTCTATTAACCTGGTAGCATTTTTACATCTTATGCTAGCATCATTTGCACATGTCTACAAACCTTGCACTTACATTTACACATTCCACTCATCACATGGTAATATTTTATCATTACATTATTTTCCACACACTGCACTTACCACCTGATGACACACTTTAGTTCATCGGTCCATCTACTCGAATGTATGATTTTTTTACCAATAAAATAGAGCTTTACATTAATTTCATGCATTTGACTATGAGGATTTTTCACCAGGTCCGAAGGAGGTCTCTAGATTCAGTGACATGTGCCTTAGGCTGTATCGTCACCTATTGATATCTTCTTGTAGAATGAAGTATAGAACCTTAGGTTACTATCACCATTCCCTATTATGTTATCTTATAGTGATATAGAGCTTATGGGACTTGACAATCATGCAATTCTATCACTGTCTTTTCCATACACATAGTGGCATGAGTGCTGTGGAGGGACATGCTCAATCATAACTCATTACTCACAACTATCCATTGGAATCAGAATTGGCAGGATCTTCGCCATCTACACATATACACATTCATCACAATGCGCTAGACATGAGGATACACATAGGAGAAGCTTGGACCATTTCCCGATGACGCACTGTTTCATTTAATATTCATTCTAATGGAGAGCTTGCTGAGGGGGAACAGTTACAAAACCTCATTTTGGTTACATACATTTCCATCCAATCGGGGGGAAAACTACTCTTGAAGATCTTTCCATTTTACATAAAAATATTCATCTATCCACAACATAGTGCATTGTCCTAGAGCATTTACAAATTCCTTGTTTACTGAGTGTTTTGCATGTTTTCTTTAGTACACATCCGTCTAGATGTAAGATTTCTTATATGTCATTATCTACAAGCAAGTGGGAATTCAGGTCATAAATTCACACCATCTTGTTTACTGTGATCACATATCAGCAAGAATTTATTGTTTACAGTTGAAGTTTAGCCTATTTCACCTGATTCTTAGAGCATTTCTTGGAATGTGATGAAACAAATAAGGGTAAAAGGGCTAGGAGGAATACCTGTTAAAGATGGTTGAAGGTTGTTACACGTGTATGACTTCTTGATCCACAACTGATCGTGAGAGATTCCTTTTGGCTAGGAGGAACTACCTGAAATGAACAACAAGACCACCAAAAGAGATTAAATAGCATATGACAGTGGACTGCCTAGCGTATGCTAGTTCTAGGAAGTGTGATACTCCCTAGAAGGTTGTCAATCCACTGTTTAAAATTAATTCAATGTTAACAATAAATGAAATCCTACTGTAGTTAAAATGATTTAGGTATCTCATTCGACTACAATAAGAAAATTCATTCACAACAGGCTAAGCTATGATTGAATCTGAAGGGCAAGGTCATATGTCAGAGTACTGGTACTGGTCAGGGTCTAGTTTTGGGACTATTTTGGGTTATTTGGTGGGGAATTTAGGCTCGGTTCTTGGTCTGAGGGTAAAACACAGAGACTGACGTCGGTCTTGGTATAACCGATGATGGTTTAAGATGGACCGAGTGACGGTCATGGGTAACCAGACATCGGTACAGTCGGGTGACAAGGAAACTTATTAAAACCTTGTTGTAAGGACTAGATCTAAGGCTAAATGGAAATGACGAGGGCAATGAAAAGGTTTATGGAAATCTTAGGTATACTCAGAGGTCTTTAACAGTTGGGTATGGGAAATTTAATGGTGTGGATAAAGGAATGATCAAGTTTTACAAATGAAGGTAAATGATGGGAGGAATGGGAATGCAAATAGAAACTGATAATAAAGGTAACATAGCTTATTAAAATGATAATAGATGAATGCTAGTTAACAAAATAGTTACTGTTATATAATCTTGATGGCTGGATGGAAATGGAAGTTAATCAGATGGATGGAGTTTGATATGGTGATGGCACTTCCCAGGATGCTCCTATGAATGCAAGTGGCTCTATGATTGCTTCAGATGCTGGCTGTGGATGTTTGGATGTGTGTGTGAATGTTGGTTCTGCTTGCATGCAGCTCTGGTCTCATTTCTTATTGATCTCTCTGAATGTGCCAACCTCAAAATAAGGTTGTTTTGGGGAATAAATGGTAACCCACGATAGTTCCGGGTTGATCCGTGCATCAGGTTTAGGGTGACTAGCGTCGGTTAGGGTGGGATTTTCTAGGTTTACTAAAATGGGTAGATCTTGCTTGATTTCTTGGATCTTGTTCAGTTTCTTTTGCGTAGATTAGAATGAAAGCTCCTTTTGTAACAGACGGGAATGTGGTTAGAGGGAATGTAGGCTTTGATTTTTAGGGTTTATGTAGGTCTTAGTTAGTTATGGACAACATACTAAGAATAGGTGGGTAGGTGGCTAGGTGAGGTGGCTAGGTGAGGTGGTGGTGTGATAATTAAATAATAAATATTGTGAGGACATGGATTGATTAAATTAATATTAGAGTGGGGTAAAAGGGGCCATGGTTAGGTGAGTGTGTTCAAGGTGATTATTTGACGAGGGATCAAGGGGAGTGTGACCCAATTTTGGTGTCTAAATTTTTCCCCCTTTTGTTACGTAGCTTGTATTGGTAAGCGACGTTGACAAAAATAAGATGTGGTTGCCCCATGTGTGGGTGAAGGTGATCCCCCTCAAACTAGGAACTGATGAGGTAGAAGGAAGAATTGGTGAGTGGTTTGATAAAAGGTGAATGTGATGAAGAGGAAGGTGGGAAATGGGGGTAAAGGGGTAAAGGTCCAATCAGGTAATCTAGGTAATGGGTCAAGGTCAAAGGTAGTAACAGTCAAACGCACACACATGTATAAACTACAACACAGTACCAGGTTGAAGAGCATGCAAACTCTACATTTTCTAAGGTTGATAGGTTTATCCAAACAAGGTTGAGGTGATTCTGGTATCCAAGGTATAGGATATGGTTAGGAAACACATCACAGGTCAGGTGTAGGAATGTTTAGGTATGTTCTAGTACACCAAAGCTTGGGTTAGGATAAACGGTCACAGACAAGAGGCAAGGTAAGGTCATTAGGTCAAACAACACGGGTAACAGTGTTGCAAGGTATAGCAAGCACATGAGGTCACATAGGTCACTAGCAATGGTCTAGGTCCAAGTAGCTAGGTCACGACATGGGTAGGGCCAAGGTATGGGTAAAATAATGAGTCCCCAAATGATGAAGAGGGTAGGTGGTAAATGATGAGGTCAGGAGGGTAAAGGGAAATGTCCAAGTCAGGTGTGGGTGAGGTAAAAAGAATTCATGTCAGTAAATTAGGGGTAATGGGTAGTTATAAGACTGAGCAGGATAACCAACAACGGTCATAATTAACTGATTTTAGTGACCATGAACCGACCACAGTAGGCTAGGGCACAGGACCGATGTCGGTTAAGGTAAAACCATCGCTGGTCAAGTCAGGAAGGATATAAAAAGAAAAAGTACCACATTTTGGAAATCATTTGTCATTTACCAAATTGGAGAAAATGACAAGAGAGAAATAATGAGGTGGAAAGTGACTAAATGACATGGAGAGCTGAGTTGGCGAGCCACAACGCGAGTGATTTTTGGTCAATAGGTGGGTCTACAGCGCATGGTGATTGGATTGGGTGATTTATTTGATTTGATTGAGCCAGCAGGATGATTGGTGATGGTAGAGGCAGGAGAGGGATCAGGTGGACCTGCGACAGTGGCTTGAGGTGCCACCACGCAGATGACAAGCGTGATGAGGTAAGATCCATTCCTATTGTTGTTTTTTGTGAGTAGGTGGAGGGTAGGAATTGGGTAGGAGGGAAAATGGGGTTTGGGGGGGAAATATTTAAAATTTGAATGGAGGGAATGTAATGAGAAAAGGGGAACAAGGGAGGGTAGGTTTAGGTAGGTGAGGGGTGGGAATAGGTATTGGATAGGTATTGGTAGGGGAAATGTGTAGAAAGGAGGAGTGTAGGGAGAAAAGGGCATAGGTGCGGTGCGGGTTTGTCACCGCGACAATGACTCGACGCCGGTTTTCTCTTGAGCTCGGCATCAGTGGTGTAAGGACCAGTATCAGTCATAAATGTGATGACTAATGTCAGTTATCATTAGACCATGTTTGATCGAGGATGACTGATGCCTGTTAGCAAGCTAGAGAGGCAGGCCCACGAAGAGCTTATATTAGATGCGGTTTTGGATAGATAGGTAGGGGTAGCGAGACTTGGATAGGGGGGAGGGGTTATGAGTATATGGGGTAGGTGGCTGGATAAGGAAGATCAGTGAGAGAGGGAAAAATGAAAATAGGTGAGGGTCTGAGACATGGGTAGATAGGGTAAAATAAAAATAGGTGATGGTCGCGAGGCATAGGAAGATAGGTGGTGTGAATTTAGGGCATTGAAATAGGTGAAAGGTTAATTTAGTTAGGGTAAGTGATATAGTAGGGGTGGAAATGTTACCCTGCAGGTGTGCTCAAGGGTTTGATAAACTGATTGGTTGTAATACAAGCCAAGGACCAGCTACGGATGAGGGATAGGGTATGTCCCTTCCTCATGGAGATACGTAGGAGTACAACACATGCGAGGAGTGGATCCAATGTTGTAGATGTGGTCCTGATTGGGGTTAGACGCTATCGGACACGTAGTTCTAGGAGGTGAGTTTGATGGTTTCTCCTCTTTGATAGATGGGATTCAGACAACCAATACATTTCATTTGCCAATGGGTGAGATCATGATCACCCTAGAGGATGGTATAAAGGATCCTGAAACTATGTATAGTAGGTACACAAGTTTAGCTCAATTTCCTCAAAGGCATCCAAGGAGTTACTTTGTTACCAGTGTTTGGAGAGAGGGGATGACATTGTTAGGATTCCACAAATGCCAGTTTAAGCTATGGGGTGATGTATCAAGCCTACCTCTTGAGGAGATGAGGTTTGGTAGTGCTTCTGATGGAGGGTAATTTTTTGTTTTGCACTGCCAGATGCAAAAGGTGGGAGATTCTCACGAGCATTGATGGAGGGTCCTATTACGACATGGGTGGAGAGCAACGAATCAGTTTGTATGGACACCTGCGTTCTTGGTACAAACTATATAGGGATTTGTGGGCATAATAGGACGACTACTGTGGTTCATCTTGTGCTACACATTCCTGCTGTACATTGTTGGGCCTATGAGCACATTTTGTGTCTACACCTAGTTGGTATGCCCCAGGCCAATGCATTTGATCCCAGTTTTGTTTTAGTGGGCAACAGGTGAAATGGGAGTCTTATTATGGGAGAGCACCGAGCGTTAACAGTGACACATGATGTAGCCTATTACAGGTGATTACTGAAGGGGTTGTTTGGCATGGAAATTATTTGGAGGCCATATATAGGCTATCCTTTATACAGGAAGATGGCGGTGGAGTTGGATGGGTTACATATTTATAGGTGGATAGAGGGGCGGCGGGCCGAGGAGCATGAGATGATACTCGTAGACTAGGTCAGATAGCAGTTTGGGTTGCCACAGGATATACCCCCACCCTTCCCTTAGTATAGGCATGGATTAAGTCAGGTCATAGGCATGGATTGAGTCAGGTTTGACTTAGGTATGATGAAGTTTAGGTTTGGTTTAGGTACGGTTGAGTTGGGATTGGTTGAGTTTGTAATGCATTAATTTGTGCAATTAATGATGATATGGGTCACGTTGAGATGTTTTGTAGTAAAATGTATGATAATGGTAGAAATAATGAATGTATAAATGATGATGGTAAAGATGGGAAGCAATTGTTGTTTGTTTTTTTTAATTTCCAATTATTGATATAAAAAGGAAACTAACTAGGGTAGAATGTGACTAGGAAAGGGGGAGGGGGAATTGGTTAGGGTAGAGAGTGGTCGAGCTAATCTCTAAGGGCCCCATGCCCTCAGAGTGTTGCCTATATAGTCCCGACGAATAGGGACCTCAGGCCGATGTAGTTCTCCCATAAGCTAGGGAGGAATGTGAGGAGGTATGAGAATGGGTTGGTAGGTTATAAGCATGGTTGAGTTGAGGGATTTTAGGTATGGTTGAATTGTGGGTAAATAGGTATGGGTGATATTAAGTTGATTTTGGTGAAAGAGGAAAATTTTCCAGAGATAAGCGTCGAGGACTTAGTCCTGTATAGGATGAGAAATACATAATGAAGACATTAAAAGATAAAAGGAGACAAGAAAGCCACCTGATTGGGAAGGATCATAATGGTTGGATCATACCTTAGATAGGCTGGTGAATGTAAGACCCTAAAGACATTACATGATGGATTATTCTAAAGGTGAAGAATAGTCACATGATCACCAAATGTCATGGTTCCAGCAGGTCCCTTGAGGTGGTAGAAAATGAAGGTGTGAGTGGTGAGAAGGTGAAAAGTAGTTAGTTTATATGGTATGAGATAGCATGCCTTTTTGGAAAAAGATCCAAGATCACAATGAGCAAGTCCATGATGAATTTTTTTTTTGTATTTTTGATTTGTATTTGAGATATACTGATTGATGCGGGAATTCTATATGGGATGAGAAAATTAACCCCTTGAGGTGTTCGTGAAGCTGATTGATGTGGGAAGCTTCGAATTCTCTCTTTTTTAGAGTAAACTTCAAGAGGTAAATAAGAGGGTGTTTGGAGTCTTTGTATGGTGAAAAATATTTTAGAGTTGGTGGACAAAGTAGGTATCTGTTAAGCCAAGCAGGCCATGGCATATGTAAATTTGTTGGTAGAACATAGGATGGTTTGAAGGGCGTAACAGTCGAAGGTGGTCAAAATTATGTCCACACGATGCTTATACTTTTGAAGTATCTCATTATGATATTGGTATATACCATTTACTTGGTTTATGACCAATTAAGAATCACCAAAGATGTTGATTGATTTAATATCTAAGGTGTAAGTAGCCTGGAGACCTAATATGAGTGCTTCATATTCAACAATATCGTTTGTACAATTAAAATTGAGTTTTAAAGATAAAGGCATGGGTTGGCCATCAAGTGGAATGAGGATAACACCAGCCCCACCCCCACACTGACACTTGGAAACATCAAAGAAGAGTGTCATTTGGCAAGTCGATTCATGCAGGGAAAGGGTACCAATTGACTCATCTGGAAAGTCAAAGAGAGAGGGTTGATCCTCGGAAATAGGTGCGTTGGCCAATTGGTCAGTGATAGCTTGGCCCTTGATGGACTTTTGATGGATGAATTTGAGGTTGAGGTCATATAGAAGCATAAGCCAACGTGCAGCCCTTTGATTTTGGTAAGGTTTGACATACATGGTGTAAGGGGTTGGTGTTGGTCACAACATAGGTTTTGTGGTTAAGTAGGTAATGGCGGAGTTTGGTGGCAACGAAAAATAAGGCTAAGAATTTTTTTTTGGCATGGGTGTATCGGTGTTTCATATTCCAGAAGAGTACAACTTATGTAATAAACCACCTACTCCCTATGTTGTTCATCGTGATGAGCGAGCATGGCCCCTAAGGAGTGATCGGTAGCAAATATGTATAGATAGAATGGTTGATCGTATTTTAGGTGGAATGAGTATGGGTGGTTGGAGAAGGTATTGTTTTCAAGGCCTCAAAAGCTTTATGATAGTCATCATCCCCATTTAAAGGAGACATCATTTTTGAGAAGATGCTGAAATGGATGACATTGATCAGAAAGTTGTGAAATGAAATGGTGAAATAGAATGCAACTTACCTTGTAGGCTTACGTAGTTGCCGTAGGTTAGTTGGCAGAGGAATTTCAAGAATGCACCTTCAATTTAGTAGGGTCAACCTCTATACCACGTAAGGAAATGATAAATCCCAGGAGCTTTCCCAAGAGAACCGCAAAGACACACTTCTTGGGCTGAAGGTGAACAAAATACTTAATGAGGCGGTAAAAGATGGTTTTTAGGACAGCGAGGTGCTCAGAGCAACGTTTAAATTTGGCAAGGAGATCATCTACGTAATATTCCATTATACGGTGCATGATGTCATGGAAAATGTAAGTCATAGCCTGTTGATATGTGGCACTAGCATTTTTAAGGCTGAAAGGCATGACTCAATAGCAGAAGGTTCCCCAAGGGGTGATGAATTGTAGTTTTTGTGTTTGATCCTTTGGGGCAAGAAAGATTTGGTTATAACCTGAGAAACTATCCATGAGTGATAGCATATCATGACCAGCAGTAAGGTCAACCAGCTGGTTGATACCGGGTAGAGAAAAGTCATCTTTGGGGTAAGCTAGGTTTAGGTCACAAAATTCTATGCAAATCTGAAGTCCCCCTATTGCCTTAGTGATAAGGACAATGTTAGAAATCCATCGGGGATAATCAATGGGTAAGATGAAGCAAACAAGAGAGAAGACACTGAAGTTCTTCTTTGACTCAGAAGAGCAATGCGAGGGTGCATTTTCCTCAGTTTTTGATTGATAGGTTTGGCATTAGGAATGGTCACAATATTGTGGAGCACTATGGTGGGGTCAATACCAGGTATGTTAGTGTAAGACCAAGCAAAAGCATGGTTATGATTTTTTGAGAAAATAAGTGATGGCTTCCTATTCAGCAGTATCTAAAGATTGGCCAATATTTAGAATGTGCGGGTCATCCTAAGTATGGATGTTGATTTCGATATTTAATTCATTCAACATGGTTTGCATCTCAGATGGTAACGACTGATGAATATATGATTCTTCTGCACCAAGATAGGTGAGTATAGATTCATCATCCTGACATTGAATGAAATTAATAGAAGGTGTATCATCATCGATTATTTTAGGATACAAGAAGGGAAGAGAAGAGGGGGCCTTGCCCTCGCGTTGATAAGTTAGAGGCCCCAAGTAAATGGTGTTTATGAATTTTTTTTAGGAGGAATGGATTCTGGATCCATCGACTCTTTCAGTGAAAGTGGTGAAGGAGGTAGAGAGGGTGAAGAAGGCGGAGAAGGGTTGATATCCTCAATGAGTTCAATGCAAGCCTTCTGGTAGGTAGTTCAGCAAAGCCGATACCACTACAGTCATTATTTTTGTGGGTAGTACATGGACTAATAGTGTGATAACCTTGCTCGTAAAATCCAAATCCAAAACCTTTCCACGCACATCGGTGTAGGAAGGTGTGGGCGAAACGACGATTGGTGAGTGACTGGAGGTTGGCAGAAAAAGGGTGGGTTTGTGATGGGGGTTCCAATGTATAAGTTGAAGTATCAAGTCTCTCATAGGTGATATTGGTGCGAAGGTGGGGAGGACTGTAAAGGAGATGATCTCCTATGTGGTGATCATAGTGAGGGTGTTGGTGAAGGCTTCCGTACTCTTGTGGAGTAAGGAATGTGTTGACATTATATAGGTGATACTCCCCCCAGAGTGAGGCATTGAAAAACACCTTCTAAGGGATCAGTGGTTGATATGTGGGTAGTTGGGATAGACGATGTGTTAGATATTGGATCAGAGGTGGAGCTAACTGATTGAGAGGCTGATGGGTCAGCCATGGAGGTTATGGCAGTGGTAGGAATGAAGGATTTAGGTGCGGTTGAGGTAGCGGCAGTACTAGTGAGTGGAGGTGTAGTTGAAGAGGAAGTGGTCATGGATGTATACGCCTTAATGGGTAGCAAGCACGTCATTGGGTTAGTAAAGCATGTTGTAGGTTTTGAAAGGTGATGGGTCAGCCTGAATGGTATAGGTGTGTCTTTCATGCTCAAACTTCACACAATAATGCAAAGTATAAGGAACACAAGCTATGACATGAATTTAAGGTCTACCAAGCAACAAGTTATATAAAAATTCCCCCTCTAAGACGTAAAATAACTCTGGAATAGTACGGGGGCCCATGCAAACATGGAGGATGATAGTGCCAAGTGTAGAAGTGATAGCATCATTGAATGAATGCAACATGATGGGATGTTTATGCATGCAATTGTTGGGTTTGCACATTTGGTCGAATGAATGGGAGGAGATGATATTAACACTAGTTCCCCCATCGATCATAACACATCGTACATG
Organism: Taxus chinensis; assembly: GCA_019776745.2. NCBI lineage: Eukaryota > Viridiplantae > Streptophyta > Pinopsida > Cupressales > Taxaceae > Taxus > Taxus chinensis. The sequence goes on from CM034151.1 coordinate 41,432,114, forward strand.
TATATTATCAATATGGACAGAGATGAAAAGGGCTGGATCAACGTCATCAGTATGGTGTGGTACAATCTCTCTGTCTGAGAAGCTGAGGGTGGCTATTTGGTGAGTAGGTGGAGGTGTAGAAGAAGGTGGTAATTTGGTGAGAGAAGCTACATGATGGGGTGTGATAATGGAGGATATGGGTGTGGGGTCATCGGGTAAAACCTCAATAGATTGAAGAACCTCCATGAAAGCTTGACGATGGGATTCAAAGGTTTGGATGAGGTCATATACGGAAATTTTTAGGGAGGATTCGTGTAATTTTTTGAGCATCGCGTGATGTGTAACCCCATTAGAAATAGGATAGGTGGGGCCACGGATAGTAAATTTAGGTGTGGGTGTAGATGGTATGTTGGGTAAGGGGTTTTTTGGTGGGTCAGTTGCCTTTTCCTTGCCTTTGTCCTTCTGAGCATGGGTAGCAATGTGGATCATGTTGATTTGAGGTGGGGAGGTGGATGAAGTAGGTAAGCCATGAAAGGTGTAATGACAGGAAGGGAAAAAGCCAAGCAGTGGGAAAGAACCTTGTGAAATGAGTTGGGCACACCGATATTTGGGTGGAGGTTTGGCGAGTTCTCTGATGCGCACCATGTTAATTTCAAATCTTGGAGGTGGATCTAAGAGTTGTGGGGTGGAGGTTTTTTTCATTGAGTAGGTAATGAGGGAAGCACTGTGGAAAATGGTGCTGGAAAAATGGGGTCCTCATCGAGAAGGTTAAAGTTTTCTTTAGGAGGACACAACTGGACAAGAGAATCTTTCAAATCTTTACAGTCCTCTACATCATGTCCTAACACATGATGGTAGGCGTAAATTTTTGTTTCGTCAAACCTTTTTGGTTTGGGTTTGAGTGGGTCATAAGGTCTAAGAGGTGGTAATGTGATGACGAAAGTTTCGAGGAGGTTGGTTAAGATTTTGGCATAGGATCCCCACTAGTGGATCACAATGGGAGGTGATTGTGGGTTTGGGTGTAGGTGTGGTTGATTGTATAGGAAGATTATTTACAAGAGGGGGAGTAGGTTGGGCTACTAGCTTGGTGTGTGGTGTGGTCTTAGGTTTTGGTCGTGTCTGCTTGGGTAGGGGCATGGTAGATGAAATGGAAATAGAGTGTGTGGTTAGTCTAACTACCGTATTGGAGGATCACAGATTTTTTCCTTTAGGTTACACCTTATTGGGTAAAGCTGATATGGGTGTACAAGATGTAGAGGGAAAATCAGATGGTGGAAGAGGGCGGGTTACCCATGGGGGTAACTGAGGTGTTGTGGAGGTAGATGGTATAGGTCGGATAGGTGGTGTAAGGGAAAGGGAAGAAAGTGTCATGGGTAGTGAAGACATTATTGATGGTATCAGAGGTATGGGTGGTAAAAAGGTTACAGGTGTGGGTGGAGGTTGTGTGGGGTGCTTGGGTATATTAGAGGTATGTGAGGGAGAAATGGGCTACTGCATTCTTGGTTTACCAGCGGGTGAAGGTTTCTTAGCTAGGGTTGAGGGGTGAGGTCCTAGGATGGATGGAAGAGGTGAAGAAGATAAGGATGTGGTTGGAAAGTTTGGGGTATGATATCTAGGGGATTGGTTATTTTATTTAGGGGCCGGGTTAAGTTTGGTGTTAGTTTTGGAGGATGTAGTTAAATCTAATTTGATGGCGGATGAGTAACGCTAGCCGTTGGGATGGCCCCTAAAGTAGTAATAGGTTTAGGTAAGGAAGATGATTTAGATGTGGGTTTGGATGTAGATGCATGTTGGGTTATGGGTAGAGGTGTGAGTTGAGCCATGAGTGGTATCGTGGGGAAATTTTTGATAGTTGTGGTTGTATTTAGTTCATTCATTCGAAAATTTTTTAGATAGATAGTGGAAGTGTCAGTGAGTGACATCTGCATTTGTGTTGAGACAGGAAGTAGAAGATTTCCCCAAAGTAAGGCTCTATCAACATAATCTAGGAAATCAGCTAAGCGTGAGAATGAAACTGCTATGGGTGAGGTCGATGTGGATCCAATGGAGATTTCCGTAAAATGTGTTTTAGAAATGGAGAATTCACTAGCTTCAACTTCTGTGGGTAAGAGAGCTGAAAGTAAGCAGGATCTTGGATGGCTGATGGAGAATGGTCACCTAGAGGAAACAACATTTCTACTAGATCTTTGATAGGTGGAGGAGATGATGGGTGCTCCTTTGTGGGTGGAGGAGATGAAAAAGCATCTCACATGGGTCAGAGAGGTACTGCTGGTGATGGTTCTCTAGGTGGATAAGTCAAAGGTGAAGTGGTCTTGATGTTAACAATAGGCTCCTTCACAGGTGATGGAGGAGACGAAGGGTGTTCCTCTATGGGTGGGGGAATAAGTGAAGTGGGTTCATGTATAGGTGGAAGACTTTGGGATAGGATTTCCTCTATGGAAGGAATATGAGGCAATTGGGAAGCAACTAGTGCATCACTAAAAATAGCATGGACCTCGAAGGTATGGCTATCATTAGTTGAGGTATCTCTAGTTTGATCAGAAGAAGGGGCATGATTAGGAAATTGTTTCTTGAAGATGTGTAGGTTTTGGTTGGTAGGTGCATTCAAATTATCCAAGACTAACTAGCTGTTATTGAGAATTTATTGGAAAATGTTCTTGAAAGTGATGTGATTACCGTCATTATGACCTTTTACCTGATGATAGTTGTAGAAGTCATGCTCTTTGTACCATGTAGGTGTGGGGTGAGTAGGATCAAAACCAGTGTGTGGTTTTATAGGAGGAAGGGTGATGGCCCCAACTTTAATGAGATTTTCTAAAATAGAAGAATAAGGCTCCCCAATTGGGGTGTATTTCTGTTGTTCTTGTCTGAATTGAAAAGTTTGGGTAGGAGAAAGATTAGACGAGGGCTTAGCCTAATTTGATGGATGAGATGGACCGGCATTGAGTACCAATGCATTAACGGTTCCCTTGGCTTTTGAATAATTATTATATGGTTTTGAAGAAGAAGAGGTATCATTTGACTTAAATGCCCATTCTTATTTTGTAGTTGGATTTCCTTTTCTTCAATGGTGCGAATCTCTAGCTTTCGTGCCATGGTGAATTCCTCATCGAAGGTTTGGAAAGTCTACACCTGTAGGGTTGGTGAAATATGTCTATCACAAGCCTGTGTGAAGATCTCTATGAGTTTGGTTTGTGGTAGTTGGAATGTGAGTTGATTAATCAGGCTATGCCAATGAGTGACAAAATTTGTGATAGACTCATCGTCATATTGACGCGTAGAGTAGAGATTAGTCATGGTAACCTTCTTAACAACGTTGATGGAGAAGTGATCCAAGAAGGCTTGGGCTACCTGATTAAATGAGTAGATATAATGTTTAGGTAACCCAATATACTAGTCCAACATGAACCCGGTCAGAGACATGGAAAAGTTCCTCAAAAGCAAAGCGTCATCATGGATGATCAGATAACACCCATGTTTGAAAGACCGCAAATGCTGTTGCGGGTCCTCTTTGCTGTTGAAGTGGTTAAATTTAGGCAAATATGGACGAATAGGAAAGGATGGGTGTATGGGCTCATTCCAAATTTCATCATAAGTGAGAGATTTTCACGAGCTAGAAACTAATGCCTCCAGTGTCTACATCTTGTCCATCATCAACTTGATGAGGTCATTGGTAGGTGGTGATGGATGGGTACCTCCTGTAGCGTAAGAGGGTTGGTGTTGGACATATGATGGAGGTGGCATTCCAGTATATGGCGACGCCGCATAGGTAGGTTAAGAACAGGTAGTGAGATAGGGAATACCTACCCAGAATGAATGATAGATGAAATGGGAGGCTACTGATAGTACATATATGGAGGTGGAAGGGTCGAGGTAACTCTAGTAGTGATGGGGGCTAAGGACTGCAGAATAGAAAGGCCAATGTTTTGAAATGGGGTAGGGGTCATCATCACCAGGGGTGGTTGTGTTGCTATGGGTATGTTTGAGACAATAGGCATGAATGATGTTATGTGTTGGGTGGTCCCAGAAGGTATAGTGGACGCTGCGGGTGTGATAGATGTGGTAGACATGGTGGTCATAGTAGGTATAGGGCCTAGCTGCAAAATGACTGGGGGCAAGGTAGTTGTGGGTAGTGTGGAGATAGAAGGGACGGACATAGAAGTAGGAATGAGAGTCAGGGGGATAGATACGGGCATGCCGTATATCTACTTACCTGAGGCATCTTGAGTGGACAAGTGGGAAAGATAAAACTGTAAGGCAACAAGGTTCTGGTCAAGGAGTCATGCAAACTCCTTATCACCTGTGGCGATAGTGATAGGTTGGGTAGGATCCATGGGTGATAGAATGAAATGTGGTGAATGAATAGGTGGGAGTGGTTGAAAAATATCATGGAATATGAGGGTGTTTTCTTGGCTATGAGTCAACACCATGTGAATGAGTACTGATTTTGCGGGACTGCTTTCCTTAAATGACATAGAAATACAACAGAAAATAAGAAAAATAAGCAGTGGTAGGTGGATTGGGTAAAAATTTCAGCTGGAAAATTGAATAGGCTAACTGATGTCGATTAGGGTAAACCAAAGTCCATCACAGGTAACCGTGGTTGGTCACTGTGGAAAAAGAATAGTTTTCCAAAACAAGGCAAAAGGCTAATAATCTTCCAGGTAGATAAGATGCAGATGGATTTCATCTGGACAAAGAAGATGATGAGAGTTACCGAGACTCTAAATAAAAAATAATATGAAACAGGTGTCCTTTTGGGTAGGTTAACCAAAAGAATAGTAAATCGACTCCGGTTGGGTAAAACCGGTGATGGTCAGAGGGTAATTGACGACGGTCACTAGACCAACACCGATTACTGTGAAATTGAAACAGAGATGAAGAAAAGGTGGTTGTGATTTAAAATCAAGTGTGGAATCAAACCCAAAATTCTGAGAATGATGAAAATGGGGTCCAGGAACACTCAAACAAAGTTGGAATACACTAACTATGATGAGGAGCATGCAAGGAAAAATAACAAAATGAAGAACATTTCCTCTCACCTCAAAACACAAACTAAGCAGAAACACTAAGAAAAATACGATCCTAAGAGTGCTCTTTTCTTTATGTTTGTTCAACTTACATAATTAAGGATTGACTATGTGTATTTAGAATAGAATATTTTGGTTGGGAAGGCATCCTACGAAGAAATATATCTAAAAGGAGAGGTTTCAGGTATGTTATGGTGGGGGCGGGCTGTCTCCTGATATAATGACTCGACAGGAGCAACGAGTTGGGGAGTACCTACCAATCGGACTGTGTGATCACTGACAGATGTTCCCGGGTAAGATGTTTTTTAAGAAAGATGTGTTAATTTGAATTTGTGTAGTTTGGTAAGACTCAGAGAGAAAGAGAACGTGCTTTCTATGATTCTTTTGTCAACCATCAGCTGGGCATGACTTCAAGCATATAGGTTGCTCTCATTTAATGTGAGCTAATGCAGTAAAGCAGAATGAAATGCAGTTGATTTTAAATCCAAAATCGAAATATTTAAATGACACAAAAAGATGAACAGGAGAGAGTATGATCTTTCACTAATTCAGAAATGATAGAGAAGAATTATTTTTATAGCACCAAAACATGATTGCGTTGAGACAATAGAAAGGAGAGAAGATTCCAGGGGAGAATTTTAATGTGAGAACCTTTAAGAAAGGAAACAAACATACAACGTTTCACTTAGAAATGAAGAAATGCAAGGAACCCCGAATGGGTCCCACCGGGCGTGCCAAAATGTTTCACCTAATTCTTAGAGCGTTTCTTTAAATGTGACAAAAAAGATAAGTGTAAAAGGGATAGGAGGAATACTTGTTAAAGCTGGTTGAAGGTTGTTGCATGCGTATGACTTCTTGATCCACAACTGATCGTGAGAGCTTCCTTTTGGCTAGGAGGAACTACATGAGATGAACAACAAGACCACCAAAAATATGACAGTGGACTGCCTAGCATATGCTAGTTTTGGGAAGTGTGATACTCCTTAGAAGGATGTCAATCCACTGTTTAAAACAATTCAATGTTAACAATAACTGAAATCCTACTGTAGTTAAAATGATTTAGGTATCTCATTCGACTACAATAAGAAAATTTGTTCACAATAGGCTAAGCTATGATTGAATCTGAAGGGAAAGGTATCTGTCTGAGTGATGGTACTGGTCAAGGTCTTGTTTTTGGGCTGTTTTAGGTATTTGGTGGAGAATTTAGGCTCAGTTCTTGGTTTGAGGGTAAAGCACAGAGACCAATGTCGGTCTAGTATAACTGATGATGGTTCAGGATGGACCAACGATGGTCATGGGTAATTAGAATCAATACAGTTGGGTGATATAAACTTATTAAAACCTTGTTGTAAGGATAGATCTGAGGCTAAATGACAATGAAGAGGGCAATGAAAAGGTTTATGGAAATCTTAGGTATACTTAGAGGTCTTTAATATTCAGGTATGGGAAATTTAATGGTGTGGGTGAAGGAATGATCAAGTTTACATGAAGGTAAATGATGGGGGAATGGGAATGCAAGTAGAAACTAATAATAGAGGTAACAAAGCTTACTAAATCAAAAGTAGATGAATGCTGGTTTACAAAATACTTAATGTTGTATGAGCTTAATGGCTAGATGGAAATGACAGTTGATCAAATGGATGGAGTTTGATGTGGTGATGGTGCTTCCAAGGATGCTCCCGTGAATGCAAGTGGCTCTATAATCAATTTTGATGCTGGCTATGGATGTTTGGATGCACGTGCTAATGCTATTTCTACTTACATGCAGCTCTGGTTTCGTCTCTTGCTCTCTGAATGTGCCAACCTCTAAATAAGGTTGTTTTGGGGAATAAATGATAACTGACGATGGTTCCGGGTTGACCAGTGGTGGTTTAGGGTGATTGACGTTAATTAGGGTGGGATTTTCTAGGTTTACTAAAATGGGAAGATTTTGCTTGATTTCTTGGCTCTTGTTCGTTTCTTTTTACAGATTAGAATAGAAGTTCCTTTTATAACGGGTGGGAATTTGGTTAGAGGGAATGTAGGCTTTGATTTTTACGGTTTAGGTAGGTCTTAGTTAGTTATGGAAACATACTAAGAATAGGTCTAGGGTGAGGTGGCTAGGTGAGGTGGTGGTGTGATAATTAAATAATAAATATTGTGAGGACATGGATTAATTTAATTAAATTAATATTAGAGTGGGGTAAAAGGGGCCATGGTTAGGTGAGTGTGTTCAAGGTGATTATTTGATGAGGGAACAAGGGGAGTGTGACCTAATTTTGGTGTCTACATCTAGGTTTCATCATTGGTTCTATTGCCGAGACGTCTTTTTCAGTTGTTTTCAGGATGGTTCACGATGAAGACGTATCAGTTAACCCTAGCAAGGGTTGAGGAGTGGATAAAATATCTAGAAGAAGAGTACGCACAGAGATTCAACACTGGCTTTGAGTTTTATGCACGCAAGTGGGTGGAAAAAAACTTGTATGAATGTATGTATGAGAGTTTCTTTGCTATTTTCCTAGTAGAACTATATGAGTGGCTAGTTGCTTATGCGTCTAAGTGAAATTAGAGTTATCACACACTGGTCTAGACATAGGGAAAATTTTAGGCCTTATATGACACTAATATGATTTGAAAACACGTTGTGGATACTTGGTTCCATGGTGTTTTGAACAACTATATCATGGAATACTCAATTTCCACTTATTCTTGCCTAGAGGTAGCTGAGTTACAGTTTTTACTGTATCCCAGGGGAGATTACTTGCAAGGTATTCCACTGGTGATTAATATATTGATGGTAACCTTGAATGTAGAGGAAAAGCCAATGACCAGCTAAACCCCACCACACATGGGGGCAGGAGGAGGTTTGGTGAAAGATGGTAGACCTAGCAGTAGAGAGGTAGAGAGAAGAAAGGAAGATTAAGTACAATGAGGCATGCGAGCGGGAGATAGAGAAGAAACTTGAAATTATAGAGTGGATGGAATTGAGGAGATATGGCTCGTAAAGGACTGGGAGCTCACACAGAATGCATTTAGCTAGAGCATCAAAAACTCCCCCATTTGGGAAAACATGAAAGATACCCTCTTCGTCCTCACACGAGAGTGCGCTAGTAGAGACGAATTGGGCCATAGGTGTACATCTGAATCTACCTAGAAACCTTACCCTTATTCTTTTATTTCCAGTACTTAGTAGATCCAATAGTCAACAAGCTAATTTTTGCAGTAGGGAAGCAAGAGTATGTCACATAGTAAGTACATCGATGGCAGGGAAAATGTATTCATTGTTGTTTGGAGGTACCTTTTCAGGTGCATCATCTACATAGAATATGCGCGCACAGAATTTGGGGCTCATTTCTAGGAGTAGTACCACCACATAGACTGTAGGATTTCAGCACAGTACTACTTTTGGGACACAGGGAAGCACATATTCTGGTCCACTTCCAACTACAGGTGGAGGATCAGGGGGTGTAGGTGGCTCTAGTTCTGGTGGATCTAGTGGACTTGGAGGTGGAGGCAACATAGGAGGTTATGGATTAGGTGGGAAGGGTTCTCACCAACCCTAAAATATATAACTAGAGATGTATCTTCATCTTCGATAGTATAGGGGCATAGAAGATGTTGTTGAACACGTGCACATGTTTGAGATACTATTTTATGCAAAAGGGATCATGACTTCTAAGCGCAAGGCAAGTTAATTTGCAATTACATTGTAGGGATGCGCACACAATTGGTATAGGAAGTTTGACCTTGATCAAACATATGTAGATTATGCAACATTCAAAGATGCATTCCTCAAAGAATTCTATATCCATGAATTTGAGCAGAAGAGTATAAGTGCGCTCAAGGATATTAAACAAGATACTACTGAAATTGTCCGAGAGTATGATGCCCATTTTAAAACACTTTTATCTAAGATTTCTTATGGTATTCATGCAAGACAGAATGCGTAATGGTTCATTAAAGGTCTGATCACACCTTTTAGAATGGCTTTATCACATAAGACACTAACTAATCCACACGAAGACCTTGAAGCAACTTTACGCGCTGAGGCAGTTGGGAGTATAGACACCGGAGTCAACCCATTCTTGGAAGCACAGACTGTAGCCATGACAAAGCAATTGGAGAAACTATCATCAAATTAGGCACATGAAACGTGCACTAGGATTTTGTGTATAGACTGTGAAGTGGAGGGGCACACCAAAGATAGTTGTCCTTGCAGAACAATATGCTCATTATTTCTAGACTATGAGATATGTCACCTAAACCATGATGCCAGTCATTACCCATTATTACAACGCGTGATAAGGAAGAATATATCATGTTATTGTAATATTTTCTGGCCCATGAATCATGATACAGAGGAATGTAGGTTGATTGGTCAGATCCATGATGCTATAGATATCGGTATATGACAGACAAGAGTATCATATAGCTCTAAGGGTAAAAGTGAGCATTAGGATTAGAATCACAATCAAGTGCATTATGATCGGAACGAGGGGTGCTATGATGGAGGACGTGGTAGAGGGAAAAGATACCATGGTGGATTCAGATGTCAAGGCCATGGTGGTGGATGAGGTGAATTCCCTCGTGGAACATGCTTTACATGTGGATCACTTGACCACTATAGGCGTGAATGTCCTCATAATATTACATGTTCTTTTCGTGGGAATTATCATAGCTATGAGGAATGCCTAGATCTATATGAGCATCTTAGCAAGTAACATAAATATGAGAACAAAGGTGTAGGGATGGTTAGGATACAATGCGCTGTGGAAAATTAGTGGATGCCAAAGTTAGAACTAAAACCTGAGGTATTGGCTATTAAGATCACTACTCATGTTGAACTTGTGCGTGCTAGAGAGGCGTTACCACAGAAGCCTACTATCATTAAGGAGGAAGGTTTTCATGCAAGGTACCCAGATCCTATGCACCAGAAGGAGGTTTATCAGGAGACCATGGAGGTACTCAGATACCTTCAAGGAGAAATATAATGCTTAAAGGAGCAATCACGGAAGATGGAACTAAAGAAGGAGGTAGAGATGGTACAATTAGATATTGATGACTTGAAGGATGTATACAAAATGCTAGGCCAAAATAATATTATTCCATTGTTACAAAGTTTGCTAAAGGGAAACACTTCGCATGAAAATATTGAGGATGAGTGTCAGATCTTGCATGCAAGTCTTCCCCCCCCATAGCTTAGACTTAGATAAGGAAATCACTCTGAATGTTGTTGTTAATGGATGGCTCTTGAGTAATATATTGATTGACATAGGCATGGAAGTAAATGTGTTTAATTTAGATGCATAGGTACAGACGGGGAGACCAACATTGCAACCATCTTCTAATGTATTATTTATGGCTACCTGAACTAAGGCCACTCCTATTGGAGTTTTAAAAGACACACCCATTACTATAAAAGGGGCCAAGTTCACTAGGGATTTTGAGGTTTTAGCACTTGCAGAAGCATATGGTTTCCCAGATCTGCTTGCACACCCTTGGTGTTACGCAAATAATGTTGATCTTTGGTTCAAAAAGGGATATATTAGTTTTGAGAACAAGGATGAAAGAGTTATCATCCCTCTAATAGATGGAAAATATGCACCATATGTTGAGCCTTTAAGTGAGGAAGACTTGAATAGGATTTATGTATGATCCATCCGAGACCCAGAAGTGCTTAAGCCATCTAAAGAAGGAATCCTTCAGTGGGAAGACACACAGTCTATTAGTGATACTACAAGTATTGCTTGTGATAATTGGGCTCATGGTATTTATGAGATGGTTGGGTGAGAAGTAAGGAGCACATTTGCATGGAAAAGTAAACCTCGTTGTGTCAGGAGAATAGGCAACATCTCTGAACCTCGGTACATTGGGGAAGGGAACCCTAAGGTATTCTTGCATGCCATGGAGGAACAGTGGATAGAATAGTTAGAGAGAAGAATTATTCTAGCATATACCCTGTATGGGACAATAACGTACTGGTGGGTGGTTCACAAGGATAATATTGTAGGATGGAATGAAGTCAGGATTGCTCTTACAACTCGATTTTCCAAGAGCAATGCACTGACTCAAATATGCATATATCATGATAATCAACCTTTTTAGCACCACATTTAGTAGTGTGAGAGGCTCTTGACAGAGGGGCAGGAAGATTTACCACCTTCTCTATGGGTGCACAAACTTTATTCCACTTTACAAGGGTTTTCACGTGCTTGGTATGTATATGCAGAGTTACATAGAGAAACTAGAAATTGGCAGGATTTGATTGTAGGTATGGTCCAGAATTTTGACTACTTCTCTACTAAACCTCTAGTAGAAGAGACATTAATGGTTATAAAGCAGTTAACTATGGGAGATGGTACAAAGGTGGAAGAAATAATTTAGTAGTTATTCGATGAAAACAACTTAGGAGCACATTTTACTAAAGGAAAATAGACAAATTCTAAACTACTTAAGCGTGCTTGCTTTAAGAAAGAAAAAGGGAAGATGGTCTACATAGTGGATATTGAATAAGTAGAAGAACTAGTTATATATCATTTAATAAGTGCACGTGAGGTATTTGATAGTGAAGGTAACAATGCATGTGCCTATCATGAACCTATGAAGACCAAGAAAGTGAATATTGGTACGGATGTTGAACCTAAAGAGGTAATAATTGGAGATTATTGGTATGAATCTGAAGTAGCAAAAATAGTGGAGTTGCTCCATGATTTTAAGGATTTATTTCCTAGGGGCTACCATGAATTGAAAGGATTACATGAATCATTAGGAGAAATGAACATAAAGGTTAAGGAAGTTACACACTAGGTCAGGACGAGACCCTACAGGATGAACTCCAACTTGCGCGTAAAGGTCAAAGAAGAAATTGACAAAATGTTGAAGTCTTGAATCATCAAGCCCCTAGATGAATCAGAATGGGCTAGCCCAATGGTGATTAGTAGAAAGAAAGATGGTTAGATTAGGATTTGTGTGGACTATAGGGAGTTGAATGATGCATGTGTGACTGATCCTTTTCCTACACCATTCATTAAGGAAATATTATAGGGCATTATAGGGCGCGAAGTTTATTCCTTAACAGATGGATTCTCTAGGTATCATTAGGTTAGGATTGCACAGGAGGATTAAGAAAATAATACTTTCACCACTAAATGGGGAAGGTTTGCATATACTGTGATGCCCTTTGGTCTGAAAAATGTGCCTGTTATATTTTTGTGAATAGTTGTTTAAGCATTCTAGGATTTTATTCATCTTTTCTTACAAGTTTACTTGGATGATTGGATGGTGTAGGGTCTTGTTAAGGATCATTGTGACAATTTACACTTAATGTTTGAATTATGTAGGTAGCTAATTATCTCTTTGAACATCAAAAAGTGTGGGTTTTCTACTCCTTTTGGCACTCTATTAGGGCATATCATCTATAAGGAGTTTGTTAGTAGATCCAACTAATTTTGTAGTTATTGTCAGCCTAAAAGAACCTACCAGTCAGATTGAGGTGTGCAAATGTTTGGGTCACACTAGGCATTATAGGAAATTTATCAAAGGATATGCTAAGGTTTCCACACTGTTGTACGAGTTACTAAAAGGGAAAGGGACATTTTATTGGAGAGAAACGCAGCAACACACATTTAAGGTACTAAAGGAGAGACTTACTACAACGCTTATTCTGTGTTTTCCCACATGGGACCAACTGTTTCATGTACATGTGGATGCCTCTAGCACGGCCATTGGCATGGTGTTAGTTTAACCTGGAGAAGGTATTATAGATCATCCTATCTATTTTGCTAGTAGAAAGTTGACTCATGAAGAGTAGAATTATACAACGACAGAGCGTGAAGCCTTGTCCATGATATATGCACTACAAAAATTCAAATGATACCTTTTAGCAACACCATTCATATTTTACACCAATCACATGGCATTGAAATACTTGGTAAACAATCCTATTTTATAGGGGCGTATATGTCGATGGGTACTTTTATTCCAAGAATTTGATTTCATAGTTGTGGTAAAACATGGTAAAAGTAATTCTGTCCTAGACCATTTATCACGAATTCGGTCGGGGGAGGACACACAGAATATTGAAGATATCAATGCAGATGTACAGTTGTACAAGTTACAACGCGCACCTTTGGAATTGGAGGATATTGTTATCTTTTTATGTACAGGGGTGGCACTAGAAGGAATGAAATCCTTGGAGAAGAAACAACTTACAATTCATGCGGCTCCTTTTATGTTGATTAGTGGTGACCTATATAAGTTAGGCCGATATGAAGTATTACATTGGTATGTACTAGAGCACAAGTACACGAACATCATGGAAGAGGCTCATGGTGGTATTGCAGGAGGGCACTATGTAGGTGACGCCACTGCGTGCAAGATTCTACTTGTTGGATTATGGTGGGAGACCCTCTACAAGGATTGTAAAGCCTATTGTAAGGTGTGTGATCACTGTAAATGCGTTGGTATACCTAGGAAAAGAGATGAAATTCCTTTAAGACCTATTCCTAGTGTAGAGACATTTGAGAAATGGGCTATAGAATTTGTGGGTCCTATTTCACCAGTTGCATGTATAACTAGATCGTGCTACATCATCACTTGCATAGATTATCTTACAAGGTGGGTAGAAGCAACACCTATCAAGGATTTTATAACAACTACAATGGCCAGGTTCTTATGGGAAAATGTTATTACAAGGTATGGATGCCCGTTGAGTTTGACCAGTGATAGGGGAAAACATGTTTTGAATGAGACAATCAGAATTCTATTGGATGAGTTCATGATTGCACACCATAATACTACACCATATCATCCTTAGGAAAATGGAACTGCTAAAGCTTTTAACAATATTTTGAGCCAGACATTGACAAAAATTTATGTTGGAAGGAAAGATTGGGATGATAAAGTTTTTGTTGTGCTTTGGGTGTATAGAACAACATACAAGCGGTTGAACAAGGCCACACCCTTTCAGTTGGTGTTTGGCATAGAAGTAGTTCTTCCGATCGAATTCATGTTACCTTATTTGTGTATTGCATGCACTAGAGTTCTAGTTAATGAGCATGCTTTGGAAGAAATAATTTATCAATTGATATAGTTGGATGAGATGTGCGCCATAACACATTGGAGCTAGAATCAGGAAAAAGGCATGGCATGATAGGCACATCAGGGAAAAAAATAGTGAGATAGGATAGATGGTTCTTCTTTATGACTCTAAGTTTCTACGCCATCCAAGAAAGCTTAAATTACATTGGTTGGGATCGTATATCATAACTCATATACTTGAATTAGGAACTTGTAATTTAGAGACACTTGATGGAATATGGTTACTGTACGTACCCGAAATTGTAAGGTACTGCACCGCCGGAATGATGATACACATGCCCCAATGATGATACAGGTATCCTTGCAAGGTGTTTGGAATCCAAAAAGGCTCGCCAAGTATACGCTTGTATCCTGCATGCCCCGCTCAACCTCTGCATGCCTAGTTTTTCCCCTTGTCCCCCTTTCTTCTTGCATTCTTGTCTTTAGTAATGGAACCATCACCCTGCCTAGGCGGTGGTCCCGTGACCACCGCCCAGGATAGGGCGGCGGTCCCCTAACTGCCGCCCTGCACAGGTTGGCGGTCCTGTACACATTTTCCAGATCCTTCTGATGATCACATCAAACATAAATCTTGGGTTTTACATGCTTTCTTCAACCACTTTGGTTTGCATTAATGTTTTCTGCTCCCTGGGAATAATGTTTTTCCTTTGTTTATAGTAAAAGATTTCTAATGGGAGTTACCCTCTGGGAAATGCATTGGTTATAAATAGCCAGCTTGTTTTCAAGCAAATGGCCCCTCATCCTCTCAATTCTCTTGTTCAATTTTTTCAATTTCTTGCTTAGAATTTTGTTAGTTTTAGGTTTTGCTTCCATTGTTGGCACTTTGGAGGTCATATCATCTTCTTGTTTCAAGTCTTGTTTCATTGCTACTGCATACAGTCAGTTTAAAACATAGAATAGCTTCATTTCTAGACTAGAATCCATTAAAGTTGCAGGTTTTGTTTTGTCACAAGGATAATTTTTGAAACTCTCGGTACACTTGTGTTGTATTCCCACAATAAATCCCGCTAGGAATTTCATAGTCAAGGTCTGTTCACTTGCGCTATCCCTCTCCTACTCAAATTATATTCAGTCTATATCCAAAGCTGTCATTATTCAATTGCTATCTTCTATTGATACTATCACATACACACTTTCTGGATTGATGAGGACACGAAGGAACAAGGAGATCACACTGAGGGGATGAAATCACACACAACTAGATTTACCACTGTTCTGTAAACACCAGATTTGAGCTATCAAAGTTCTAGTTACAACATATCAAATAGAGTAGTGAATTATTTTATTTCAGTCAAAATCTTGTTCTTGATATCGCCAGGGAAGCTGTGGGGATTGATAGTTTATGAGAAACTGTGATTCATTCCTCACTTCTGAGGTAGAATCGAGAGCCTTTCAATTTAATATATTTATTTAGATATTTAGTATAATATCACAATTGCACAGGTAAATAGCCATACCAGGCTACTTTGTTTGTTTTCATGTTGTTTCTAGATTAGTTGTCCATTTTATAAATATACTAGAGTAGCTTCTCTTCAATTTCATTGAAATAAGTCATTGAAAAATACAAAAATAGTAGGATGCTTATATATTGTAAATACCTCTTTTATAATCAGTTTATTTAATGTTATTTAGAGGTTGAATCATCTTTTTCTAAAAATCACAGGACCTAGAGAGCCTAGAGAATATATATTTGAACCTATAGTATCTTAACCAAATTTACCCATGAATTTAGCTGATATAGATCAGGACCTTAGGATACAGGTCTTTCAAGCCACAATAAACTTACAAGAAATTAGTGAGCAACTAAGAGGATTGAATATCGAAGATGACAAAGCTTACATACTCTAGTCAAACCATCCGAATTATAGATCACCTTGATAAAACACCTGAATGACCGTGCAAGGGTTTGAATGAGAACAAACATTTGGTTTTGATCCTTTGGTTCCGTAGCCTAACACAGGAGACCTCTTCGTTGATATAGACACTAGCTTATGTATCCAAGTTTCCACAACACCTGTTAGGTACTCTGAGAAAATCATACAACTTCTAGTTTTAAACGTAGAAGCTAAAAAGGCATACGATTATTGAATAGTCGGAAGAAGAGATTGATTATTCACATGAACATAACAGGTCCACAAAAACCACACACTCACGGTTGTGATCCCCAAGTCCCACAACCCAACGGGCCAACAAACCAGTCAAGTATTGACACCGGCTTATGAACGCTGGTATTTAGATCCTCACCACTCCCACCAGATATTATAGTACAGTTCTCTATATTAAACATAGAAGATAATCAATCCAATATTTTCTAGGCTAGACCAGAAAATCACCCATAGCTAAACCACAAAATCCACTAAAACAGCCTACCACTACTTTCATTACCTTGTCTGGAGATATATACGAAGCTCCCACAGGTCACTTCCCACATATCCAACAACCAAGAAATTAGATCTCGGCAGAGCTCGAAATTGATTGGAGCCTCCGAATAGTGATTTTATCCGAATGAGCCATTACACCAATCCAAGTTAGGAGGGCCTTCTTCACCTTAGATTCATAGATTTCATTATTGCGTATTGAGGATTTAAGATTACTTGATTAGCTTATATATATCCATTCGCATTCAAAATTCACTGGCTGTCTCGACATGAACTCGGGAAGTCGGGTACGAGGAAAGGGTGCTTGTAGATTCCCATGGTCACTTGTCACTTTTCCATCATACAAAATTGGTGAACCCAACGTGAAACAAACTAATATTCCTCTTTTTGTTTTCATTTCTTCCATCCACCTTTGCTCTTTCCCATTATTCTGTGGGTATTCATATACCCCCCGAATATTTCAGGATATGATGCATATGGCAGACCTCTCTGAGGTCTCGAAGTAAAGTATAGTCAAAAAAATAGAAAACCATCGCCCTCACTTTCCGCATGGGCTGATAACTATTCGAGTAATTACTTGTCATCTGAAACTCCCCCTCATAGAACCAGTTCTAGTTCTTCATTCTGAATTGAGGAGTTTGATCAGTTTGCACAAACACAACAGCCAGAGCCATCAGGCTCTAACAATATGACGTTTACTGGAGAATCTACTTCATCTCCTTGGGTCTTGTTTAGACCATAGATCATTAGACAATCAGACCCACTCCCCTTTTTGGATGAGGAGTACTTGGTATGCTTCACTAAAAGTGAACAATGTTTCCAAAATATGTGTCCATCTTTAGGAAGTTTACAAATACAGTCTAATACCCTATTGCAGGAGAACACCCCCATTCCTCCACCTATGGAAAATACCCTTGGTGAAGCTTGGCAGGGTAACAACCAATTCATAGCAGGGTATCATACCCCCTTACAACCTCAAACCATACAACAAACACCCTTAAGGAAAAGCACTGTGTCTTCACCGATGGAGGTCATTTCAGCCTTAGCTGAGAAGGTTAGAGGGCTAGAACTTGTTCAAGCAAACCAAAATTAATATTTTGGGCAAGCGGGAATCCCCAACCCTCTGTATCACCCTAGTCAAGTTGACATCCTTACAGGAACAAGAACGTTAAGCATGCCTCCTAAAAATCATTATAATTATCCATAGCAAATGCCAACTAGGACAACATTTTCAAATGCCGCTCCAGTTGAAAACATGACACCTCCTGACTTGGCACCAAAAAACCCGTACAGAAAAATGATCCTCCTTATTTAAACATCTATTCAAAATCACCACAAGGAGACATGTTCTCTTCTCCTGGGATGTTCGTTCAACCACAGGGATTCCCTTATGTCCCTACAAATGCATATGCTATGCCATATCGACAACCCATTCCACCTCAACCCCCTCAGTAAGCCTCGTCGACGGTTGAGACCTACGCAGTAGGGACTTATTCAAAATATTTAAAAGAACCCCTAGAATTCACCATACAAAGCGTTATGCTTCCGAGGCCTCTTCCCGATTTTTCCAAATACAAAGGGGAAGGGGATCCAAATGCACACATTAAGGCCTATGCCATAGCCATACGGGAGTTATTCCCTTGGTACGGGTTTGTCGCTAAAATATTCCCTAAGACCCTAGAAGGCATTGCCCTCAACTGGTATTACAGAATACCTAAAGCTTTGATACACTCATTTAAACAACTTGTGTTAGAATTCATCAAAGCTTTCGACATGAACAAATTGTTAAGAACAGGAATCAGGGAGTTCTTACATACCAAACAAGAACATAATGAATCCACCACTCATTTTATCCAAAGATGGCATACGGTTCTCTACTCATCAGCGAGTGCTCCAAATATGGATCAAATGGAACTATGCAATTTATTCCTTAATTCACTCAATAGAGAGATAAAGGAAGAAGTCCAGAAGTTCCCACTAAGAACTTATGATGAAGTACTCAAAAGTGCTCTCCGAATCAACCAAGAAGTGATTGATAGTGGTCGTAAAACATATGGGACAAACAGGAAATTAACCACTCTCAATCAAAACACTGCAGCCTATCCTAATACTAGGAACGCTAATCAAGGACCTAAGATCCTTAACAAGAACCACAGCGTTACAACAGATGGAGTAACTGACCAAGCTAAAAGGGTAAATGTTGTAAACATTTCGCCACCTGTTAATAATCAGCGAAATAATAATTTTACCCCAAAAATCAATGCGGTGGATTTTAATCATCCACCATGGCAACAACAACAACAGCAACAAGTCCAGATGCAAAGTCCAAATCAAAACCCAACTGGATATCAAAGTCAAAACCAAAGGCAACAGCCTCAAAATTTTAACTCTAAAAAGTAGCAACCTTATCAGAATTTCAGGCCACAACAGGTTTTAAATCAACAACCTCAAAATTACAATCCTAATCTATATTGTGGCTTCCACAAGATTCAAGGCCACGATACTAGGACTTGTCGTGAATACAATAAATTCATGCAACATTTTCCAGAAGATCAAAAACAACTCTTTATAGATATGTTTTTAGCAAATTTTGTAGTACCCACACCAAACGCTTATGCAGGGATAGTTTCCCCTCAAAATACATCCCTGAAGATCTTCAATGACCCGCTCCCAAACCATTCTAACAACAACAAGTCAGATCCAAATGGAACAAATAATGGTGTCATGACAGGAAACAATGATCACGAAGCTTCGACTTCATTAAATCCACCAGTCGCACCCCAATTAGGAACTTGACCTCAAACTAAGATAGTTGGTTTAGTGGAGTTAGACGTTGAGCTACCTATAGAAACCATAACAAGAACATGGGATTATTCTTCTCAACTAACTCCAAGTTATTCATTAGAGCTAGACAACACTAAACAAACATTGCTAAAACCTATAGGCACCTACGACCTAATTAATGATTTAACTAAAACCTTCTCACACATCTCCTTCTTGGATTTGTTAAAAAACTCTCCCACCCATAGGGCTGCCCTCTTAGAAGTGTTAGGCCTTGGCCATTTAATCAACATCACTCCTCCTCTGGAAATGCAAGTAAACCATGTGGATTTTGATGTTTATCCTCCGGGGCAGCCAGATAGGGATACTGAATTTACATTTGATATAAGAAAAATGCCAACAGATGCTGAAATTACATGAAGAGGTGACCCAAATTTACATTTAAAAGTTTGGGTCTACAATAATTATGTTAAACTTGCAATGGTTGATGATGGGATAGTAGTCAACATAGTCCCCTTCGCTTTCCTTAAAAAGTTAGGATATGGAGAGACAAACTGTTCCACGACGTGAAATATGCTAAGAGGTTATGATAGCCTCAAAGCCACTTCAATTGGAACCATAGTTTTACCAGTCACTTTAGGACCCAAGATGGTCCTCACTGAGTTTTATATTATAGATCGGGAAACCAATTATAATATGATCCTTGGTCGGCCATGGATACACCGCATGAAGGCAATCCCTTCCACATTATTCCAAGAAATAAGATTTCTACACTTAGGGAAAATATTCGTGGCACAAGGTGACCCAAAACCCTTCGATATACACCTAGCTGATTTGAAGAAAAGACCAGGTGTTCACTCCAAGTTTGAACTCCCAACAAATCAGCTTGTCAAGCCAACTAATTCACAACCAAAAGAAAAGATGATACCCACCACTGAGTTGGAAATTACAAATCCAACCGAGGACGTTCCAGTACTAAAAAATGAGACCAATGCTATAAAAGCAGTATCACTAGGGACTACCACAAAAATTGTTGAGTTGCTGGAGAAAGACTTACCTATTCTCCTACCGTTTGATTCCATGGGTATATGACACACCCTGGGAATCACTTCTCTTCCATCAGACGAAGTTTTTATGGTAGAAGTAACTGAAGCAAAAGAAATAGATACGACAAATATCCCAACGTCCATTTTTCCAAGAAAGTATTGGAATCTCCACTTTGATGGAGCTAGATGTCACTTTGGAGCTGGGGCAGGGGTGATCTTTACTTCACCTGAGGGAAAGATCCTACCTTTCACCTTCAAATTAAACTTTGAATGTACAAACAACAGAGCTGAGTATGAAGCTCTCCTCCTTGGCCTCATCCTAGCTAAAAGAATGGGTGTCAATAACATTAGAGTGCTAGGAGACTCGCAACTAGTCGCAAACCAAGTCTCTGAGGTATATGAAACTAGGGCTGAACATTTACAACTATACAAAACAACCGTGTTAGATCTAAGTAAGGGATTCAACTTCATATCAATTGAAGCAATCCCACAATGGCATAACCTTCTCGTAGACTCAATAACAACCTCAGCTTCCCGTTTCACCCCAAACAGTGAGTTGGAGGACACAAATTTCATGGTATCACTTCGTACCGAACCATTAGTGTGTAAAATACCAACAAACTCACTCCTAGCTCATGGAGAAGCTGAGGATGATTTTTCTATCATAGGTCACTTTGACGATGATAAAGTCACTCTCCAATAGCTGAACGCTTATGTGGAGCTACACATTGCTCACTGTATAGTTGATCTTTCCCTAATACCTCATTCCTCTTCCTACTTTGGAAATCCCACGGTAGAGTCTCCTCCATAGAAAGATCTCAATATCTATGAGATAGAAAATGGAGAAAGCTTGGAACTACCTCCAGCCCCACCTGAATTTGAAGAAGGTAATGCTTCTTTGATAGAAGAAACCATTGATATAAACATTGGAATGGAGGAGGAACCAAGAATTTTGAAGTTGGGATCCTCGTTAACTCCAGAGGAGATAGAAATACACACCCAAATCCTTAAAGAACATCAAAAGGATTTTGCATTTAACTATAAAGAAATGACGGGCATTGCACCACAAGTCGTGGTGCATAATCTTGTCACTAAGCCAGATGCAAAGCCAATTAAACACAAGTCAAGACCAATGAAGCCAAAAGTAGCCCTCATGGTAAAAGAGGAAGTAGTAAAACTTCTCCAAGTAGGATTCATCAAGCCCGTTGACTATTCACAAAGGGTATCTAATATCGTTCCTATCCTAAAAAAGAATGGGAAAATACGCATTTGCATAGATTTTCAGGATATTAACAAAGCTTGTCCCAAGGATGATTTCCCATTACCATCCATTGACGTTATCATTGATGCAACAACTGGATTTGAACTACTGTCCCTCATGGATGGGTTCTCAGGGTACAATTAGATTAAAATATCAGAGCAGGATCAAGCCAAAACCACATTCATAACTCCCTAGGGAACTTATTGTTACGCTGTCATGCCATTTGGTCTTAAGAATGCTGGCACTACATATCAATGGGAAATGACTTATATATTCCATGATATTATCCATAAAATTGTGGAATCCTATGTGGATGACTTGTTGGCCAAAGCCAAGAAACACTGTGATCATCCGGAAGTGCTCTGTATCATCCTCTCATGACTAATCGAATATGGTGTCACATTAAATCCAGAGAAGTGTGTGTTTGGTGTGACAGGAGGTAAACTTCTGGGATACATTATATCTTCACAAGGGATTGATGTTGATCTAGCCAAAATACGGGTTGTTCTTGAAATGATCCCACCATCGGACGTGTCTTGAATCAGGTCATTTCTTGGGAAAATCAGTGCAATCCAAAGGTTCATCCTAGATTTAAGCTTTTCCATTCATCCAATCAACAATCTACTCAAGAAAGATTATAGCGTCGATTGGACTGAAGAGTGCAACAAGGCCTTTGAAGCAGTTAAATGCTTCTTGTTGTCACCACCCATGCTAATGCCTCCCAAGACAAACCTTCCTTTGATCCTATACTCACAAGCCACTCATGTCTCGTTGGCCTGCATGTTGGCTTAAGAAGACAATGACAAATGATAATGCGCGATCTATTTCATTAGCCAAATGTTTTTGATTATGAAACACGTTACACATAGGTAGAGAGAGAATGCCTTGCCGTAATTTTTGCAATAAAACGTTTGAGACATTACATGTTAAACCAGGAAACAAGGGTCATTATAAAAACAGATCATTTACGAACATTTATCACACAAGGATTTTATCTAAAAAGGCTGGCCATTTCATAACCTTAATGGGAGAATTTGAGTTAACATTTGTAAACCAAAAATCTGTTAAAGGACAAATCATTGCAGACTGGTTAGCTGAAAATCCACTAGATGGAGGCGAGTTGGTAGATCTAGACTTTCCCAATGAGTGTGTATACTTTGTCAAAACTAGGCCCCCCATTTCTACATGTCCCTGGTATACTGATATCATCAATTTTATCATGGACCATACATACCCGAAAGGTGCCACGTCACAACAAAGAAGGTGGTTACACATTATTACCACTAAGTATGTTGTTTTAGAATAGGTACTCTATCATAGAGCCTTCGACGACATGCTTCTAAGATGCGTCAACATAGAAGAATCCAAGAGGATTCTTCATGAATCCCACAGTGGGATATGTGGGGGCCACTTCGGTGGTCACGCCACCGCTCACAAAATACATCAGATGGGCTATTTTTGGCCCACTCTTGAGCATGACGCAGTGGAATTTATACGTAAGTGCCACAAATGCCAAGAATTCTCTCATGAGATTCACATGCCAGCACAATCCCTACAACCAATAGCGACTCCGTGGCCCTTCTCCACATGGGGTCTAGACTTGATAGGGAAATTCTCTCCCTCATCAACCGATGGCCATAATTTTATAATCATAGCCATGGAATATTTTACCAAATGGGTGGAGGCCATGCCTCTCACCACCGTACCAGGTTCGGTAATTGCCAAATTCATTCTGAACCAAATTATCTGTAGGTATGGTGTCCCACAAGTCATTATCTCAGATAATGGCACATCCTTTAAAAATGATGAAGTCCGTGAGTTATGTAGCAAGTTCAAGATAAACCATCACATGGCCTCTCTTTACTACCCTCAAGCCAATGGGCAGGCCGAAGCGACAAACAAAACGTTAAAAGCTATTATCCTCAAAACAGTCAAGGAGAACAAGTGAGATTGGCATTTAAAACTATATCTGGCCTTGTGGGCCCATCGAACCTCAATAAGAACACCAACAGGAGCAACTCCTTTCTCACTAGTATTCAGGGCAGAAGCAGTTCTCCCACTTGAGGTTGAAATACCTAGTCTCTGCATCTCATTACAAGGGATTCTGGATGAAGAAGCTTACAGGGAGGCACACCTCTCTCAACTAGAAATCCTTGATGAGGCCAAGTTAAATGCCGAACAATGGCACAGAGCCTATGCTGACCAGATGTGCCGGCAGTACAACAAAAAATTCTATGAGTGAGAAATATATGAAGGAGATTTAGTTCTAAGACTGGACAGCCAGATCGATAAGAAAATCGGTGAAGGAAGGAAGTTCTGGCCCAAATGGTTGGGCCCATACCGAGTCATGAAGGACTACGGAAATGGTGCATATCTCTTGTGCACACTAGAAGGTGAGGAATTCAGTGAAACTATCAATTCCTTGCATCTTAAGCGGTTTTACGCATAAAACACCAAAGTCATTACTAGTACATTATAGCTACTTACATTGCATTAGTCTCTTAGCTGCTTCATTCTGTCCATTTCGTAAAAATGGTAGTCCAGGAGCTTACTCTTAAAACAAATCTGTTACAAATTTCTGAAATATTGGCAAAAGCATTCATATCACATCTCTCCAAGCATCATCAACTATTTTCAAATCTTCTCATCAATTCGAGAGACAAATATTGAGAAAAACCATACCAAGACCTGCATACTTGGCTTTGCTCTTTCTTTCTACTAGGTGAAGTTGTCCTTGCCTATGGTATTTTCTGGAAGCTTCTTGGTGTCATATCTATCCCTCTTAAATCTCTTGGAATGAAAGGATATCCCAAAGTCATAGATCAGAAATGTCAAAATCAAATGAAATCAAAAGCACCAAGCAAACAAAATATTTTATTTTACACACTTCTTTGCCCCATCAACCTTTGGTGATAAGCCCACATCTCTTACTGGTGATGTGAGGTTGGGAAAGGAAAGAAGTGCCCTTACTCACTTGTATCTTGCCTTTGGTGACAAACCCATGCTTCTTACTAGTGGCATGAGGCAGGGTGTGGGGGGTCCAGTCACACAAATGAACAAATCTTGGTATGCTAAAAACACAAGTCAAATTCTATTAAGAGGAAGAAAATATCCAAATATCCAAATTCCAAAGAGATCAAATCCTCAAAACCAGATTTTGTCAACCAGGTTGCCATTTATGAATCTAAGTCTAGATAAACTGAAAAGTAAGTGGCCTTCTAAGCTTGGTGGTAGTTCTGGGTAGGGTGGGTGTGTAGGTCCAAATTTGGCTTCTGTTACTGGTTTGTCTGTCTCTCATCATTCCATTTAGTCAAACTCATACAACTTGTGCCCTTCCTAACTCTTGGTGTTGAGCCCTCACATCTTACTAGTTGCGTGGATTTGGGATTGGGGCAAGTTCATCTCTTTATCACTATACATTCATCACGTCTTGCCAACATCAGAGGAAATTACACACATTTCCCAAAGAGTTCAAAATTTTAGTACTACCATATGTTAGTATCATCTCATATCAGCACTACAAAAACATACAGAGTAAAATATTCTATCTACTATCATTGGTTATCCATTGCATACATTCTGAAAACATGAAAAACATTATTCTAAAAAACATATTAATACACATATAGAAATAAGTCACAAAATTCAAGATAGCCAAGAGTCTAGATCCAAAGATATATATATATATATATATATATATATATATATATATATATATATACAAATCAGGTTTCGTATACAATGCCATCATGCACTAGGCATGGTCAAAATGCTCAATGAGCCTGGAAAGTACAAAAACACTCATATAAACATCTGACAAAATACTACAAAAATAGTCTCTCAATCCCTATGGGATCCCTCAGAGGGTGCGCGGTGACGCCTAGGACTCTAGCTACATCGGCACTCTGAATGCACTGAGGGATCGTGGTCATGCCCGGTAGCTGCCATCTCACTATGAGAATGGGTCCTCCTCATCAGACACTTGGTTGTCCTATATCCAGCCACGTCTATGCGGAGAGAAGTCATAATCTTCACCACATACCAGATAGAGGCAAAAACATTGGTGTGCCTACTAGCTGCTAAGGGCTCCCCCACGTCCATGGAAAGCTCAGCACGAGTCTTCTCTAAGGGGAGAAGTAGGGTATCGGTACACACTCGGTGAATCAAGTCTCGCCACTCATCAACAGTCACTGTAAACAAAGGAGAAAATAAGTTAGAAAAGAATCAACGATAGAATAAAGAGTAAATGAAACAAAAAGAAATAACAAACCAAGACGAGTCTAACTAAAACAAATATCAGGAGAAGAGTGACAACTCACTAGGATCGCCAGGCCTCCAAGAAGGATCTCTAGGATATGCGCCTTCCACTGATGCCGCCACTGACTGGTGCCCCTCTCCCATGTCTGGGGCAATGTGATGGCCTGCAAAAAACTCGCCATCTCCACCTGGGTCCTGAGAGAGTAACTCCTCTGAAACCAGAGTCACCCTCTCTGCACTCCACTCTGCCCTCTTAGCCTGTAGGATCTCCTGGGTATCATGCCACTCAGGATCACTATCATCCCCCCCCACTTCCCGTCTCACTGATCTCCATGTCCTCTGTCTCCTCCTCGGTATCTCCCCCAATGAACTCCTCAGACTCGGAGTCCACGTCGATGGGCTCATCACTGCTATGAGTGGGACTAGCGGTAATCCAAAGTAAGGGTGCCTAAGGAGCACCTACTCTCCCTCGTGCACGTACCACCCTCCTAGCCACAATAGGAGTACCAGGCATAACAATGGTCCACCCCGAGCCTCTAGGAACTCCCCAAGCCTCGCGGATAGATCTATATATGGGCCCTGTTGGAGGAAGCATATCACTATAGGGGAGGCCAAACTGCTATGGAACTCTGTCAAAGGGGTGTATCTCCAACTTTCCCACCCTATTTATCAACTAGCTAGTGGTCTAAATGGCAATCAAAGTAATAGTCTCCTCTCCCCATACCCCTGCCATGGCCTGATAAGGAGTGGCCTCCATGTTTGTAGTAGTCAGGGAAGCCACTGGCTGGTGGGGTTCTCTAAGAACTATCACTCCTGTCCACCTCGCTGCCCTGATGGCCCCAGGATCCTCCACCTCTACACCTCTCCCATATGGGATAATGTGCTCATACACCCAACTCATGACAAGATTCGGGTGGCTTAGTGACTGCCCCTATAAACGAACTAACCTGTATAAGTCATGGTAGGTAGTCCCCAGGATGTCTACTCCCCAAGCATAGACATGTCCATGGTCCTCAATCTGTGTAATAATAGGAGCCCAACAATACAAGAGGGTGTCCCCTCCCTTGTCCCCAATCAGTCTGGATGCAAGGATGCCCATAATGGCCTTGCAAAGCAAGGGAATGTCTGACTCAATAATAGAGCGGATCCTCACGCCCTTCTTCAACCCCATCGATACGACCACATCTCCCATATAGGTGGCCCACTGAACCACCTGTGATCTAGATACTTCTATCTTAAGAGACAGCCGCCGCCCAAGGATCGAAACCCCCAGTATACAGTAAACATCCTCCAGGGTGATGGACCACTCACCCCTAACTCTTGGAAATCAGAAGGTGTTCTAATCCGCATCCCAATAAGAGAACAAGTCACACAATATGTAACTGGAAAGTGCAACATGAGGAACCTATGCAATCCTCCATATACCAGCCCTCTGGAGAGTATCCCGCTCTACCTAGGAGAGTGCCTCCAACACTACCGAGAGCCAATCACACTCCCTCTCTTGGCTCCATCTGATGTACTCCATCTGATGTACTCCTCCTTCTACATACATCCAAAAACACAAAAGAGGAGTAAGTTAGTACTAAAATCAAGTTGTAAAAACTATTAAAAACACGTAAAAATGTTGAACATGTAAAAACAAGCTAAATTTTTGTGTTATTATGGTCCTCTATCGTGGAACGCCGCCCTATGCAGAGTGGTGGTTCTGTAACCGTCACCTTCTAAGGCGGCGGTCCCATAACTGCCACCCTACACAGGGTGGTGGTCCTGTCCCACAAATATGAACGGGTCGTAAGCCCTAAAAAATGCCTAAAAACAAGAAAATGCACCATTTCAATTGAAATAAAAGCCTACCCTATGGGCGCCCCCCCTAGAGACACATTTAAAACTAACATTTTCAAAAATGATCCCCCAAGGGAAATATTTTATCATTTCTACATTTTAGGTTTAAAAAATGATAAATCGAGAAGAACTAACCTGAGACTTCACGGGTCGATGTTCCACTCTCAGAGGCATGATCGATATCTCACCATGAACATTTTGATTATACTCTCGTCGAAAACCGTCACCGTGGGTCCCAGAGCTCAAAATATATCAAATCAATCCATGCAAATGAATAGTAAAATGACTTCATTTTATATAAATAGCCCTGTTAACTTGATTTTGAATGCCTTTCACAGGAACGGAGTGCTGACGGAGGTAAGTTCTAAACCTCGCATAGATGGTAAGTCCTCTTTTCTTATCAATTCAGCCTTATTTCTCAATTTGTTTTATCTATCTGCACTTGAGTCCCCTTTTTCATTTTACAGGTAGTGGGATCTTGGATGGTGACTTTCTAGCACACGGGACGTGTCAGGTATAGCTCCTAACTCCCCATTTTGGGACCGCCATACTCGGATCCATCGTTTTACACCTCTTCATGGCTAAAATGCTTCTCCGAGGGGGCAATATGTATGTACTCAAAATTGTAAGGTACTGCACCGCCGAAACGATGATACACATGCCCCAATGATGATATAGGTCTCCTTGCAAGGTGTTTGAAATCTAGAAAGGCTCACCAAGTATACACTTGTATCCCACATGCCCCACTTAGCCTTTGCATGCTTTGTTTTTCCCCTTTTTCCCCTTTCTTCTTGCATTCTTGTCTTTAGTGACGAAACCGCCACCCTACCTGGGTGGCGGTCCTGTGACCGCCACCCAAGACAGGGCGGCAGTCCTGTAACCGCCGCCCTGCATAGGGCGGCGGTCCTATACGCATTTTCCAGATCCTTCCGACGATCACGTCAAACATAAATCTTGGATTTTACATGCTTTCTTCAACCACTTTGGCTTGCATTAATGTTTTCTGCTCCCTGGGAATAGTGTTTTTCCTTTGTTTATAGTAAAAGAGTTCTAATGGGAGTTACCCTCTGGTAAATGCATTGGTTATAAATAGCCAGCTTGTTTTCAAGTAAATGGCCCCTCATCCTCTCAATTCTCTTGTTCAGTTCTTCAATTTCTTGCTTAGAATTTTGTTAGTTTCAGGTTTTTCTTCCATTGTTGGCACTTTGGAGGTCATATCATCTTCTTGTTTCATTGCTGCTGCATACAGTCAGTTTAAAACATAGAATAGCTTCATTTCTAGACTAGAATCCATTAAAGTTATAGGTTTTGTTTTGTCCCAAGGATAATTTCTGAAACTCTCGGTATACTTGTGTTGTATTCCCACAATAAATCCCGCTAGGAATTACATAGTCAAGCTTTGTTCACTTGCGTTATCCCTCTCCTACTCACATTATATTTGGTCTATATCCAAAGTTGCCATTGTTCGATTGCTATCTTCTGTTGATACTATCATATACACACTTTCTGGATTCACGAGGACACGAAGGAATGAGGAGATCACACTGAGGGGATGAAATCACACACAACTAGATTTACCACTATTCTGTAAATGCCAGGTTTGAGCTATCAAATTTCTAGTTACAACATATCAAATAGAGTAGTGAATTATTTCATTTCAGTTAAAATCTTGTTCTCGATATCACCAGGGAAGCTGTGGGGATTGATAGTTTCTAAGAAACTGTGATTCATTCCTCACTTCTGAGGTAGAATCGAGAGCCTTTCAATTTAATATATTTATTTAGATATTTATAATATCACAATTACACAGGTAAATAGCCATACCAGGCTACTTTGTTTTTTTTCATGTTATTTCTAGATTAGTTGTCCATTTTATAAATATACTAGAGTAGTTGCTCTTGAATTTCATTGAAATACATCATTGAAAAATACAAAAATAGCAGGATGCTTGCATAGTGTAAATACCTCTTTTATAATCAGTTTATTTAATGTTAGTTAGAGGTTGAATCATCTTTGTATGACAATCACAGGACCTAGAGAGCCTAGAGAATATATATTTGAACCTATAGTACCTCAACCAAATTTACCCATGACTTTAGCTGATATAGATTAGGACCTTAGGATACAGGTCTTTCAAGCCACAACAAACTTACAAGCAATTAGTGAGAAACTAAGAGGATTGAATATCGAAGACAACAAAGCTTACACATTCTGGTCAAACCATCTGAATTATAGATTGCCTTGATAAAACACCTGAATGACTGTGCAAGGGTTCGAATGAGAACAAACATTTGGTTGCGATCCTTTGGTTCTGCAGTCTAACGTAGGAGACCTCCTCATTGATATAGACACTAGCTTACGTATCCAAGTTTCCAGAACACCTATTAGGTACTCCGAGAAAATCATACAACTTCTAGTTCTAAATGTAGAAGCTTAAAAGGCATATGATTACTGGATAGTCGGAAGAAGGGATTGATTCTTCACATGACCATAACAGGTCCACAACAACCACACACTCATGGTTGTGATCCCCAAGTCCCACAACCCAATGGGCCAACAAACCAGTCAAGTATTGTCACCGGCTTACGAACGCTGGTATTTAGATCCTCACCACTCCCGCCAGATATTATAGTACAGTTCTCCGTATTAAACATAGAAGCTAATCAATCCAATATTTTCTAGGCTAGACTAGAAAACCATCCATAGTTAAACCACAAAAATCCACTAAAACGACCTACCACTACTTTTATGACCTTGTCTGGAGATATATACAAAGCTCCCACAGGTCACTTCCCACATATCCAATAACCAAGAAATAGGATCTCGATAGAGCTCGACATTGATTGGAGCCTCCGAATAACCATTATATCCGAAACGAATCCATTACACCAATCCAGGTTAGGAGGGCCTTCTTCCCCTTAGATTTGTATATTCCGTTATTGCGTATTGAGTATTTAAGATTACCCGATTAGCTCATATATATCCATTCACATTCAACATTCACTGGCTGTCTCAACATGACCTCGGGAAGTCGGGTACAAGGAAAGGGTACTTGTAGATTCCCATGCTCACTTGTCACTTTTCCATCGTACAGTTACCTGGATATTTTTACGAGAGTAGGCCAAAGCCCTACTATAAATAAGTCTTCTTGGTGTTTTATAATAAGGCAGTGTTGCCATTTAGACTAGGTTTTCATTTTTGTATTTACTTTTTGGTCATTATGCTTTGTCAATTTAGTTGGTGTTTTATGTAATAATCACATTTCCACACTGGAAGCTAATTACCATTTAAAGAAATTTTATGCACAGAGGACTACACATACCATTGGTGTGGGATGGTTATTTACAACTGGGTACATATAAAGGAATAAACTGCTACAAGTGTTATTCAAGTTTACATAGGAGTGGTTAGAAAGGAGATTTCTTTAAATAGATGACCGTAGATGGAGATAAATGAGGGAACAATATAACGAGAGTTAAGAAGTGGCCGTAGATACTACCAAGGGAAGGCATAGTGCCAAGGTACTCAAATGCATTGAAGCGCACTGAAGAGAAGTTTTTAGCTAGAAGGTAGGAAGGTGCACTAGAAGGTTATAGCTAGGGCATGAAGATGTACCATGCAGATATTGGGAAAATGGTCAATTAATGAGAGGATTGTTGGTAGGTGGAGTAATAAATGTACTAACTTTTTGAAAATCTATATAAGGATGTGATGTGGATTCATTTTTATATTTGTGATCATAAGTGTTTGAGCAAGCTAAAGTGCAAACGAGTTGAGTCAGTTGTGTTAAGATGGGGAGAGTTGTGAAACTAGATGTGGAGAGAAGACTGTTGTGCGAAGAGGTTTGTGTCCTAATTGGTGAAGGGTTTGAGTGAAGAAGAAGTATTGAGGAGGATCTAGGGCACGTGGTTTCAAGCTAGGGCACACAGATTCAAGATAGGGTTTGATTTTTCTTGATATAGACGGTAAAAAAGTGGATTTTTATGATGGCACCAAAGAAAGCACTTGCCACAAGATCTAAAGGAAAGAAGAAAGTACAAAAAAAAGTTGAAATTTCTCCTAAGAGTAATTTATCAGAGATGTAGTATCGAGAGGGTGTGATAGTTGGAAAAGAATGGGATTCCCACATCTACAAGTTCAAGATACATGAATACAACCACCGCACATCTGATAACAAGAAATAATTGGACGTTTTGTTGATTACAAAGACCAACAAGCACATGGTGGAGGATATGCTAGTGTATGATGACGTTGGAGAGAAATTGTTAAAACAAGTAGGAGTCTATATGTTGTATGAGCTCCTGTATTTTTGCATGTATGAACCTTTATATCAATGGTTGATGAGAAGAGTCTATGAGGACTTTTTCTATTTTGTCAGAAAAAGGGTTAAAATCACTACAACCATAATTTCAACACTGACAGGATTAAAAGGCACAAGGGTAGACCTGGCTAGTGATCTGATTGATAAAGTAGAAATCACGGAGATATAGAAATAGTTAGGGCATACAAAGGGTCTACGTAGGATGGACATTAATAAATTGAAGAAGTATCCAATGGTAGAGGCAGCTGCACATCTGGTGACTAAGCTAAATGATCAAGAGAGATGGTTGCAAGTAAATACCACGTGGCTTCATATCGCGAAGAAAATTTCTCGGGTAGTAGTCTATAACATAACAGGTTACATTGCAGAAACCATTATCGAGGAAGTGCTCACAGGTGATAAGATCAGTTTTGGAGCTATCTTATTTTCTTTAGTATATATGGAAATTAGAGTTCCTGATGGGCCAAAGACTAAGATTTGGGAATATCCCATGGAAAAAAATTCCCTTGTGGAAAGGTTTGATAAGTATTTATGTGAAGGGTCAATGATTGGGCCATTTAAACAAAGGGAAGAGATGTGGTATGATCGAATCTACATGGCATTTGAAGAGGAGTGACGCATCCCCAAGGAGCTACCTTCTGTAGTTTGCAAGGTAGTATAGTTCGTAGTGTACCAGCACTTTTACATCATGTGGTTTGCTATGAGGGATGGGACATAGATCCCATGGTGAAAAATACCTTATGCCTTCACAATGCACTACTTCCAAGCATCAGTCCACCGTTTTACTAATGCGCGCCGCCCGAGTTTTATTACAAATAAGGTATACTATGACTACCACACTCTGAGGAAGATATATGTATATCTAGGTCAGACTGCCTATGTTGAGAGGCTCATTTCATATGTTATTAGCATGAATCTTGTAAGCTTGGAAATTAGGGACATTGGAGCAGCGTTGGTATACCTTTAGCTTAAGCACAAGCTGGAGAATAATAAATATGTGGAGAATGAGTTTTATTTCCTAGGGTCACTTAAGGGAAAGCATACGGTGGAGAATGTGTTAGCCCTGAATCCCATAGAAGCTATGGAGATAGATGATGATGAGGAAGATGAAGATAGTGGTAGCTTAGATCATATAGGCTAGAGGAATCCCACAAACAAAGTGGACACTGAGTGCGTGGCTAATCCACCACAGGTGTAGGAAGAAGACAAAGACTTAGACATAGAAGCAGTCTAGGGAGAGCACCACTTTAAAAGGGTATTCAAAAGATCAAGAATCCAAGGCACATGAACCCAATAGCCTGTGAGGAGATCACCACGGCTCTCTCCTTAGAAAGAGGCAATTGAGAAGAAAAGGAGAAAGCTAAAGCTAAATGATGAGGTGGAGGAGTCTGTAAAAAGTGCTCCTGGCACTCCTTTACAACCAGAAGATTTTGAGGAACCCAATGATGAAGATCTGAAGGATGAAGAAGAGGGAGTAAAAGTGGTACAAGAAACATAACTTCATATTGCTCAGAATATTAAAGGTCCCAATCTAAATATTTGTTCTCAAATTCCTAGGGAGGCAAGAACAAAGAGAGCAAGTGGCGAGTATGTTGTACCGAGTATGGGCTATGCTGAGGACACAAGTAAAATTTTCCACACCCATTTCCACAGTATAATGGGCCTTAAGGGGTTGTATAGATGGGAGTTGATGGACCCAGACATGGCCAATACATGCGCGGGGAAACAACTACCCTAGTCAATGCAAACTCACATGGATGAACCTGATTTTGATGTATGTGGGGAGTCATGTGTGTCCCAAAGAATGAAGAAGGCACCACAGAGCAAACACATGACTATAAAGCCCACTCTCATGTATGATGAGTAGGTGAGAAATGCCTTAGTTTAGGTATCTAAAGAAGTGGAAAAAAGGAACATAGATAAGGATGCCACTTTTAGAGCACTACGAGAAGATAAAAAGGCCACAGATGCATAAATAATTCATTTACAAGGAGAAAAGGAGTTGGAGTAGAAAAATATTGAGGCCTTCATCAGTATGGTGGAATAAATTGGTGACCATGTCCTGAAAGCAAGAATGCACTTAGAATCTAAGGTACCTGAAAGGTTTCCTTCAGCTATGCATTATGTGCGTACCGTAGTAGATTTGGTTCTTAAGGATGGACCAATTCACATGTCAGCGCTAAAGGACCCTGAATAGGAAGTGGAGAGAGAAAGGGCCTTAGTAGTTAGAAATATTTCATCTTACAAATCCTTGCTCTAGACTTTGTAGGAAGAGATGAAGAAAGCAGATCAGGCATTGAATATTTGTGCAACTCAAGAATCAGTAATCCAAATAAGAACTATATTGGAGGATAATGAAGTTTTGAAAGAAATCAAGGATGATACTTTGGGGTGCGTAGAGTGATTGGTGTTAGTGAAGAAAAAGTGATAAGACCTTACATCAACACAACAACTGCATAAGGAAAGGTTGGATGAGCTTGGAAAGCTCATAACACAAAAGATGGATCTTCTAGAGGGACAAATGTCTATTATGGCTAACGTTGTCATAGTATTACAAAATGAAAAGGGAGATATGGCCCAAGATAGGTTAGATGGCATCACTGTAGATGTCCCAGAGAAGACAAGGAATGCGTTGGATGATTGTCAAGATTTAGAAGCTAAAATTAAGGAAGAATATCTAGAGTTGAGTCTCCAGGTGGAAGAGGAGGGTACTAGAGAGTAAAATCTATTCTTTGTACATCAATTCATTCTTTATATTCTTCCATTATTATTATTTAAAGCATCAGGAGGTAACCATTTCTGAGGTGACAATGTCAAATAGTGTGGGGTAATGTTGAGCAGACAAAGTATGACACTAAGGAGAAGGCACACAAAAGATTCACGCATGATAGCAAGGAAAATTTGAAGGTGTGGAAGGATAGGGAAGGAAGCACATGCAAAAGGCAGATTAAATCGGGACTTGGCCATTTTCATGGTTATGGGCTATTTTTGGAGATAGCGTATGGAGAACACAACAGGTTGGAGACTTGCGTGAAATGTAAATGCTATTTTGGGACGATAATCTACTAAAATTCCATGTATGAGTTCGAATTAATAATAGAATTACTACTTCCAGTTAACTATAAGAGATCTATTATTGGCACACTTGCATGTGTATATGTTATTGTAAAGGTGCATGACTATTTTCAGCATGCGACCTATTTTTGTAAGTGTGTAAGCGGTGAAGGGCAAGTCCCCACCTATATAAATAAGTAGTAATCTATGTAGATTATAGAAGAGTGTTGTGTATGAGCTATTGTGGAGTTATGCTTCCATATCTGATGTGCGCATGAAATTATGGAACTACTTATTGTAAGAAGCTTTTGTGTTTATTGTGTTTTAATATAATGGAGTGTGTTGGGTGAATAATGGTGTTAACATGAATGAAACTAGTTTTTACATGGTTGACTTTGTTATATCTATTTCTTAATTCATTATTCTTTTAGATCAATATCTGGAATATGCTCTGTGGAATATTTATGTTGTTTGTGGTTATGAATACATTGCATATTCATCAGGTTCACATCCTTTACAAGCAACTCTAAGGAGGGGCCTGGTACCTTTGCGCGCTTTGGGGGAGATTTCATCTCAGGCTAGGTGATGTGCCAGCGCACCTGGGTTATTCGTGGTAAATTCCAGGTTGCATCAATGTTACATGTCTAGATTATGCGGATGATCATACTTTACTAGCAAAGCTCTTTCCTTGAAGTCTTCAAGACTATGTTATGCATTGGTATTATGATCTACTTATTCATTTGGTAACATCATTTACATATTTATCCGATGATTTTCTTGCAAAAATTTTCAATCAATATCGGTTCTAAGATATTCTATGCACAACTAGAAAAAATAAAAAAAAGGATCTAATGAATATCTAGTGGACCATGTATTACAATATAAGAACAACTTACCTAAGATGTCTTATGTACTCGTGAACTCTGAATTACAAGATATATTTTTCTAAAGAATTTTATCTCCATTGAAAGAGAGCATCATCTTTAAGACCTATTGTAGTCACAAAATCATGCACTTTAGATAATATTTATCCCAGTCTCATACTACTATTTAGAAGGTTCTTGAGTGAAGAAAGTACTAATTAACCCCCATCTTTTGGCCATCTTGTTTTATTTTATTTTTTCATTACCAACCCTTTTCATCCACATGCCCAGTCTGTTTTGGTCATTTTATGGCATTTTAGCCTCTAATAGGGTTCTTATGGGTGTCCTACTGCCACCAGAGGCGTGCCGGTCCTTGTTACACTTTCCCTCCACTTTTTGGGCTCTTTCTATCCATTTGGCATCCTTATATTTTTCTTAGTCGTCCATGTCAAGGTTAATTACAAAATTAGATCAAGATAACCCTATAAATATAAATTCATGAGACCATAATGAGGGACCTAACATCATTCTACTACTATCATTCATCTAGAGTTGCATCCATCTATTGCATTTTCATCCACATAGCTCCATCATCAAGGCACAAGCTAGAGAGTCTGTAACACACTTCATAGGGGGGGTATTCTATTCTATTCCATATGCACACATACTATTACATTTTCTACATTTATTTATTGCTCATTATTTCACATAGTGCAACTGGCACAAGAACACCTAGGGCACAACATGTAAACACACACAAAAACTACATGTGGGTCCAAAATGTTGTGGAATACTCAGATTAGTAAGCCCACTATTGTGTCATCTAAGGTCAGTCTGACCCATTTATTCTACTTCTTTATTTTTAGGGTTTTGATACTCCTTATCTTCTTATAGGTCTCTACATCATCTTGGATTATTGGTGACATACAACATGGGAAAACAAACCTGATGCAGCACACAAAAATTGTTTTAAACCACCTTCTGACCCTATGAAAACTGATTCCAGAGCATTTTCATAGACCAAGATGCCTAGAAATCATACCAAAGTGCTTGTGGGTACCCCAATCCTATTCCAAGCACCCCAGTCTACTCAGATCCTCCAGACCCAGCCTTTTTGGGACCTCTACACCATCATTCCTTCTTTTGTTTTCTCCATTTATCTCTGTGACACTCTGTGATAGTCACCTATTATTAGATGAGTTCTTTCCTTACCTTATCCTTGAATATTAGGGTTTTATTGTATTAGTCTAATCATTTGGTAATTTAGATATTGTTATAGTATATTGTTTTTTCTGTTTTATGTCCTCCTAGATTAGATTAACTACCCCCTTATAAACCAATTTTAGCTAATACTTTTGGTGAACCCCATGTCTTCTATGCTTAGGATTCTCTTATTTATTCTATCATGGGTCGTCAAGTTTCTTTATCTGATTTTCTTAAGAGATATCCCGATTGTCAAGTTGTTTTACAAAAATCCTTAGACACCAAGTATTATAATGACAATATGTCACCACACTAATTAATTGCTATGTTTCATATCCTATTTAATGACTGTAGTATTAATGATCCTCCATCTAATCAACCACTATTCAACTCGATTCAAGCCTTACATTCAAAATTTACAGCCATTGAATCCACCATCACATCTCTTAGATCTGAAATTCAATAGCTTGAGGATCCTTCTCAATTGAATGTTTGTACTCCTACATCTTACATGCCATCTATGTCCACTACATGTCATTTAGCTAAACTTCAAGACATGTTGTTTCCTTTGCCTCTTCTATTTGAGCACAATACTATGCTACATGACTTTCTTAATCAGCTCCTTAGTCATCGGTTGATTACCCTACCACCAATGCATCACTATTCTCCCTATCAGTTAGTGAAGTAGCAAGGTCATCCATATTGCGATTATCATCGAATCAATGGTCATAATGCAAATGATTTCCAAATTCTGTATCGCCTAATCCACATTCTTACGCGTCAATAAATTATTTCATTTGCTCCACAAAATTTTAATACAAATGCTCAATTCTATTAGGCTCCTAATTATGACTCACCTATATCTAATGAGCATCAAGCCACTCCTAAGTAGTAACCTCTCACAATTTTTTCACCCCCTACTTAGCCATGCTATGTGGTTACTAGTGATCCTCCTTCTAATCTTTCTAAGGAACTTCTTGATGATTCTCTTATTCATTACATAAGTGATATTGAAAATCCCTCACATGTGCATAGTGATGGTTATCCTATTCAAACAAACAATTCTCCTATTTCTGATGTTGCTTTTGCTCCATCTAATGAGCATCATGCCACCATTTCTCATGTGACTTCTTTGAATGGACATGCACTACCTAAGGAATCATCTAAGGAATCCCCAAATCAAAAAATTCCACCACCTATCAACATTAGTTCACAAACTACTCCTACTAATTCGTCCATTGCATTACCAAATAAACCTAAGTAGTCTCCCTTGAAACTCCTTGTAAATTGACCTCCTCTCAAATCTAAGCTCGAACCAATTAAGTCTCTCCTATCAATGACTCCTAATATTTATGAAAAATTATCACTCTCATCGCCACCAAATATTTCTACTATAAATCTTGTCCAACAAGGTCTTATCGTATGTAAACTTGGTCTTTGGTAGGTGAATCTTGTCACTCTACCCTCCTGATGACACACTCATATTATTATGGTCTTATATGATTGTTAAGGGTCCTTTTACACTAAAGAACCTCATTTCATCTTACATTAACATATTTATCTATGACATAGTTACGCGTGCATACATCTCTAATAGTTTATCACTCGTTATGTATACCATACAATATCCCATCATGGAATCAATCTTACAAAATTTATAGTACTTTATCACATTCATAAATCATTATCAAATAGTACACACATTATCATACCCTTTGGGGTAATATCATCCCACATACCCCCTTAATATTATCACCTACGCATATCTCACTTTTTCATTCTCATACATCAATCTCATAGTATCCGCATAATCTTTACACACTTTAGTGTCGTTATTTCCTGACGATGCATTCTTGTGCTTCAGTTCACACTTTATTGTTGAGGGATTAATCTTACAATTAACCCCACACACTACACTATAGGAATTACATATTTTCAATCCATCACACACTGCATGTCATAAATCATACAATCTATATTCTACAAGATTTTGACATTTACACATTCATATATCACACATTTTTACTAGTTTTCCAATCTTGCTACCATCTACACATTTAGGATCATATGTTATTCCTCTTACACACTACATACATCATTACCCTAACTATGTCTAGTCACATCATACATTGTGCATTTATACATCACCTATATTCTACATCCTACACTAGTTTACATCACATATCAATCTAGTTTTACATTTCATCCTACATCCTACACTACTCATTTAGTTACACATGTCACATGGCACATTATACACACTTTGCATTTTTTCATATTCTATTCACCACATGGTCATTTCATCATTACACCTACTACATTTTTTTCTGTGCTGCACTAACCATCCTATGAAATACTTTAGTTCCTTGTTCCATACTTGAATGTCGAGGGTTTACAACTAAAATGTAACTTACATTCACAAAGCAACATTTCATCCTATGACATTCCTAGGATAGTGACCTATGCTCTAGGCTACATCCTCACTCACTCTTTTTCTATAATGTAGTTTTATACACTTTAGGCTAGATCACCACCCCTATTATATAATCTTGTAGTGGTATACACTCTAGGTTGCATCACCACTCTTTACCATTCAGCCTATAGTGATATACACTTAGTGTTAAATCATCACTCATCCTAATCCTTTCATCATATAGTGATATACAATGAGTGCTAAATCATAACTCATCCATTCATTTTATAGTGATATACGCTTAGGGATTTACCATCACTTATCCTTTCATAATATAGTGATATACGCTTAGGCTAAATCATCACTCCTCCCTTCATCTAGTCGTGATATACGCTTTGGATATAGGATTCACACTCATCCTTTCTATATGGCACATTTCGTCACCACTACATACACACTCATCACAATGTGTTAGACACAACAAACACTAATTGACCATTTCATGATGATGCACTCTCGTTTAAAGTTCATTCTTGACTGTTGAGGGGCAAAAAAAAAATGAACCTCAATGCATACACTTCCATCTACTCAGGGGGCACATGTCTCTTATCATTCCATCTTGCATTCCATTCCATCCATCCACTGCATAATACATTCTCTTG
The DNA here is from genome assembly GCA_019776745.2 of Taxus chinensis. Lineage (NCBI taxonomy): Eukaryota > Viridiplantae > Streptophyta > Pinopsida > Cupressales > Taxaceae > Taxus > Taxus chinensis. The sequence goes on from CM034151.1 coordinate 41,472,282, forward strand.
GGGGCATTTATTCTTGCTTTCTAGTGTTTTAAATGTTTACTTTATTACACATGCTAGATTGAATTCTTGTATGTACATTATCTATAACATCCACACATGTGTGTTCATGCCTTTGTTTAGTGTGATCGCATAGACATAGGACTCCTACACATGGCATGGATGCTCACCTTCTAACCTTACTATATTGTTTGTTGGGGGAATCTACATTTGTCTCATCCATGTGTTATTGTTTCACTTTGTACTTATCATCTTACATTACTTGATCCTACATGATTTTGACATATTTGTTATTTCTATAACATGCTAACAAGTGTTCCATGTGTAGCACTTATTTTTCAAGATTCTATGTTTCCATGACTCCTCTTTTGTTTATCTATACTTATTTGCTATTGTTTACTATTTTCTACAAGTATTTTCCTTATGCTTTGTGTGCACACCCTTGCTTGTTGTTTTCGGCCATGATGGCCTTGCGTGTATTGTGAAATCATGAAGTGATGTCCCATGTTCGCAACCCACTTTATGTCGCTTACTTTTTCTTCTTGTTTGTTTACATTCACTTCATTGTTTACATAGTCTTACACATGTTTTCTATATGCATGCATCGTTTGCTTTACACTTATCTTTGGCTAGACCTTTTTGTTTGTGCATGCCTTGGTTTCTACCAAGAACTTTTCAAGGATTCCAACATACATATGAGTTATTCCTATTTTGGGGCATGCATGTCTCCTATTCAGTGATATCACATTTATCCCCAAAGAGGGGGGTATAATTTGGGGATTTTGTACATACTAACATAGAGATTCTACACCGGCACGGTTCAGTTTTTATACAGCGAGTGGGTTGAGACCTAATCTACAAACCCCATACACATTGGATTTTATAGGATATGGTGTCCTTAACATTTCTAGGAAGCAGTTATAGGCTTAGGTGGTTACAATGGGTCTGCCTCTCTACACTACTTCAGCTAGTGGCATTAGATCACCCAAAAAACCAAGATGATACAGAGATATCTTCACACACATTTCAGCAAAAGTAGTTAGAGTTTGGATGACATAAAGAATTTTCTCCCTATACTTATTTAAATCCAGGGGTGGCATGAGAATGCCCAAAAACCTCGTTGCACAGGATATCCTTCTACACTTTTTATCTTGACATGGATCAGGTGCACATGTTCCATTTACACTTTTTTATTTTGTGTATTTTACATTTGTGTAACTTACATATACATGTTATGTTTCACATAGCATGTTTTTGCATATATACATATTTGACTGCTTGATCATTTTCTCATTGCAGGCCTTGTCCATATGAGAAAAAAAGAAGTCAAATTGGGGGAAACAACAAAAACAACATTTTGTAGACAACACAAGCTTTGCTAACCATGCAAGTACACTACACACTTCAACAGCTACCACATGTGTCATACCCTAGGTTCACTCTCATCACCTTTTTATATGCGCATTTTTCATCTTTAGATTTCCATGCTCCTCCCTCTTCTTTTTTTCATTCTACACTGTTTGTCTAGTCCTTTGGCGCATTTCTACTAAACTCTTCATAGGAATCAGGGACGCACTTCTATCTACTTTATGTTACTGAGTTTTCCTCTCCCCAACATAAAGTGGAGGAAAATTGTAGTCACAAAATCATGCACTTTAGAATTTTATTTATCCCAGTCTCATACTAATATTTAGAAGGTTCTTGAGTGAAGAAAGTACTAATTAACCCCTGTATTTTGGCCATCTTATTTTACTTTTATTTCGTCATTACCCACACATTTTTATCTACATGGCTATTCTGTTTCGGTCACTTTCCCGTCATTTTAGCCTTGGCTAGGGTGCCTAAGCTAGTACCAGGGTGCTCGTAGGTGCCCTTGTCCCTAACTGGGGTACCTCGATCATTGTTTCTATTTTCCCACCACTTTTTGGGATCTTTCTAACCATTTTTCATCCTTATCTTTTTCTTAGTCGGCCATGTCAGGGTTAATTATGAAATTAGATCAAGAGAACCCTATAAATATAAAGTTATGAGACCATAATGAGGGACCTAGCATCATTCTACTACTATCACTCATCTAGAGTTGCATCCATCTATTAGCATTTTCATCCACATAGCTCCATCATCAAGGCACACGCTAGGGAGTCTCTACATCACACTTCATAGGGGGATGATTATATTTTATTTCATGCACATATACTACTACATTTTCTACATTTAGTTATTACTCTTTATTTCATATAGTGCGAGTGGCAACAAGAGCACATAGGGTACGACATGCACACACACACACACCATAACTAAATTTGAGTCTAAAATTGTAGTGAAAGTACTCATATTAGTAAGCCCATTGTTGTGGCAGCTAAGGTCAGTGTCCAACCCATTCATTATGCATATTTATTTCTTAGGTATTTTGATAATCCTTGTCTTATCTTCTTGGAGGTCTCTGATATCAGCTTGGATTGTTAGTGAGATACAGCGTGCAAGACAACGAACCTAATGTGACACATAATGAGGGTTTCTAGACCACCTTCCATGGCCCTGTGAGAACCAGTTCTAGAGCATTTTTACAGACCAGGGTGCCCAAGATTACATACAAGAACACCCAATGGGCATACGAGTCCTATTCCAGGTGCCCCAGTCCACTCAGATTCTCCAGATCTATCCTTTTTGGGACCTCTGCACAGTCATTCCTTCTTCTATTTTCTCCAATTATCTCTGTGATACTCTGTAAAAGTCACCTCTTATCGGCTGAGTTTTTTCCTTACCTTCTTCTTGCATATTAGGGTTTTATTTTATTAGTCTAATCAATTGTTAATTTCTATATTTCTATAGTACAGTGTTTTCTAGATTTTATTTCCTCCTAGATTACATTAACTACCCCCTTATAAACCAATTTTAGTTAATCACATATCCATAATTTGATCAGCTGTGTCATACTCTTAACATACATGAAAGTAAATTATTATCTATGGGAAAGCTCAAATATCATGATCATGTTTCATCTTCTACTTAGTTTCCAAAAAAATCTAACTTCAAGCCATCTACTAAATGTACTGAAGAAAAAACTACTTTTAACATTGTTTATATTCCTGAAAATCTTCAATGGAAACCTCCAAAGCATACATTCACAAAATTTACTTTTGTTCCACATATTCTATTACCATAAATTATTGAGAGAAATATTATTACGATTCCTCATCAACTTAATCTAGATCTATATTGCCCCAAGGGTCACAACTATAATGAAAATTTTATATGTGACTATCATCAATGCATTGGGCATTCTACTGATAGATGTTTCAAACTTAAACATCTTATTCAAAATATCATAGAAAATAATGCAATTGAGCTCCCTAAGCCTTGGGAATCTATACCGATCAATGAGAAAAAAAATCTCAAAATATTTAATGATCCTCTTCCTAAGAATGATAAGAAATATGTTGATTCTTCAACCAATCATGCATATCATGCAGTGCCTTCTCCTTCATCGGGGGCTCTTGATCTCTTAGTTTCTCATGTTGATGTATTTCCATTTCTCATTACATTCTCTACTCATGATTATCATGCTACATTTTGTTATGACACGTTACATATCACTACATCTATTAGACCTCATACTATCAATAATACAATGATCGATCCATCGATTCATATGAATGTGTTTTCAATTACACTTATTTTCACTATTAACTATTCGTTATCTCATATTTCATATCCAATTCCCAAATATTACTGTTGAGCCTCTCACCATGCTTGTGTCATTCCTTGTGGCACATTTAAACAAAGGATGTGACATGCTCTTAGGTCTTAATTGGCTATGTGTTTCTCAAGCTATCATTTCCATGGATCACTTGTGTCTAAAGTTCATTCACAACAAGCAAGTTATCACCATCAAGGGTATTCTACCATGAAAAATATGGTCACAACTGCCCCTCGAGGTTTCCATTTCACTCACTAAGGCATCTAGGTCCTATAGACATCTCAAATCTAAGGCACAATCTGATCCTAACTCTCCTATTTGCACTTGACCTACCCAATCTCACCAGTCCACTAGTCCATCTCATCAGCTTAGGTCCACCACTCATACAACTCCTTCACATAGGTGTACATCACCTCTAACGTATCCTTCATATTGGTTGACATCACCTCCTCGGTCTCCTTCACATAGATGCACATTACCTCTTTAGTATCCTTCACATCAATGCTCCTAACCTCCTCAGTATCCTTCACATAGGTGTTCATCACCTCCTAGGTCTCATGCACATGTGTCTTATTCACTGATACATCATCTATCTCATACATAACTGATCTTCGAGCATGGTTACGCACCTTTATCTCCCTGAGCATTGGCTGGAGGACCCTTGTATTTCACTTTTTTTGGATAGTATATTCATCATCGTGCACTTGGGGTGCATCATGCTTATCTTACCTCCTATTGGTATCCAAATTTATCCTTCCTTTGAAACTGAGAAACATCGCAATTTGATCAGGATGCTTAGAGACAAAAAAATCATAATAGGAGTCATTTTATAGCCGGGGAGGATTTTAGATGACTCTTTATTACTCTAGTTTGGAAAGGACTGGATATCACCGTGCTAAGGGTTTGAACTACCCTCACTACTTAAGGTTGTTCCTTCAACTAGGGTGAGAGGACCTACTTTGTAACCTGTGTTGGTGAACATTATCAACGAATTAAAAATATTTGACTCTCCCTTTGCAATATTTGATGGAGACCTTGAGAAAACATGGTCAATACAACATAACCTAACTCTCACGAGCTGTCACCTTAGAGAATGAAGATTTTTTATATACAAGGTCTAGGTCACTAAAGACAATGATAAAAAATGATTACATCTGCATATTTTGGTAAAGGATAGGAAAATTCAATGAAATTCTTCAACATTTGTGGATATACAGTGCAAGCAGGGATGGTTTATGTATGATTTATTATTGAATGTGTAATGTTTGGTTGGGAAGTTAAGAAGGATAACTTTGATTATACCAAATTCTTGAGAAATTTTAACAAATGTTGGAAAATCTACAAAGTAAAATGACCAAAGGCTTCAAATAGTCAGAATGAACCTTTAACTAGAGAATGTGTATCTATAAAACCTCAAACACACATGGTTTCACACATTCTTCAAGGATTCAACACTAAAGCTCATGTTAAATACTTAATTTAACATCATAAGTTATTGATTCATCATGCCTATGATACACTTATAGAATGAAAACAATTTGTATCATCAAAATGAAATCAAAGTGAATTTAAATCGTTTATTGCATTATGAAAAAAAAATCTCTTCATAATGTAATTTGAAATGCCACAATACTATCATGACAACACGATCTTGTGTGATTTTTTAGGGACTCCCAACATAAGATTGCAATAGGAACACAAATAACTATTTGAAGATATCTCAAAATGAAAACAGACACAACTAAGTTCATGATTAACACGATTTACTCAAGGTTATTCAAATTGATCAGCAAGGGAAATTTTATTTACAATCTCAAATATTATCAATGGATGGACACTTGCAACCATCTTGACATGATTAACTTCAAAGATACAGAGGAAATAATTGGTTTCTCAGATAAGTTCCTCAGAAAATGACATCTCTCGACATTCTCTCCTTCTCTTTTCTTTGAATAATTATTAGAAAAATTAACCCCCTGACATGATTATCCTTTTACCTTTTATATCACCCTATTCACTTGTTAACCTTAATAGTTTTTTCCTCCAGGTGATCTTTAGGTAAGAGGAAAGGTGAACCACAACCTCAACCTCCAATCATTATCTCTGATGGACAAGAGGACCGATCACTTCCTGCTCGTTGTTCAAGTGAAGAAATATCCTCTGCTCAGGAAAATAAGGGAAGATTTACAATTTGGTCATCCACCCACTCGATGTATCATGCTCCTCATTCAGAGCATGATTTTTTGGGGCCTTAACCAATTCCTTCTCCAAAAGACAATCCACCTTTCACAAGGAAATGAGTGGTTAGGTCAAGTTCAAGGCCTCACAATCAGCCCAGTCAACAACATGCAGTACTTTCCCTTCTAATCACCTCGGGTATCCCCTCTAAAACCACTCCTACCACGTTGACCCTTCACAAAGGGAAAGGAAAGATGACGTTCTTCACAGGAGGTTTGGATCTTTTAGATTGGGTGTCATCACAATAGAAGAAAGTCGAGCTTGAGAAAATCATGAGTCATCCTAAAATGACTCTTGAAATGTTGATGGACATGGGAATGTCCCGGGACCTAGCAGGTTCAGTCATTTTTGTTCAGATAACACAAGGCTCAATTGATTTTTTACTGAGGAAAACAAGATTTTGAACAAGCTTCCCCTATCGGGAGGAAACTATGAAGTAGGGCTGAAAAATGTCTAGATATTTCCTTCCTTTCATTGTCTCTATTGCTAGTATATGTATATATTTTTTTGTCATGGGAAGGGTCCCCTATAGAACCCCATTTTGTTCGTTATTCAAAATTCATGAAGCATAACAATATCAATCATTCACATGCTTATCCAAATGTATGTTAAACTTCATCAAAGTAAATATGACACTACTGCATTCTTCCACTTTTCAATTGAAATAAGGGAACAATAAAATTTAGAAAAATAATTACATCCCATGTAATCAAAGTATTATTTTAAAGTATCATTTTAAAAGAAGGAATATGAAAAGAAAATATAGCTTAAGGAACAATGCCTAAGCATGTTCATCATCTTTTGCATTTGCATTTTTTTCTTTTTCAGCTTTTACTTCTGTATCTTGTTCTTTCGGAAACCTTGATACATATGCATTATACCTAACTCATTAACCTAATCCTCATCTGGTCCTATATGATGCTGGAAAATTATTGCCTGCCTAGATATTGCATCAATGCAATGGCCCATTTTCTGTTTGTATTCCATTGGTCTTGCTTTTAACTCTGCAAATCTATTTTCAATCCTTCTCATCATTTTAATGATTTCATAGGAGAAATCATTCTTCAGAATATTCTTTTCAAAGGAACTAAGAACAAATTCAATCTTTAAATCCCTGTAACTCTTTTCAAACTTATCAGCTACCATATCCTCTAACTTTAAGTAAATGGCATCGAGAGTATCATCAACCCAGTTTCTCCTGATTTCAAGATTTTCCTTGATTCCATTCAAGGTTTCTACTCTGATCTTTGACAACTCTTCAATATCATGCTAGCTTCCTTTGAATGCTAATGGAAAAATGTCTTCCTACTTAACTAACTCATCACTAAGCTGGGTAATGTGGTATAGCTTTGGAAGAATACCTTGAAAATATAAAATATCATTGTCACACTACTCAACTATCTTATCAATTTCATTGAGTCTATTTTTGAGATCTTCATACTTTGACCTAGCCTCTGCGATTGCTTCCTTTCCCCTTATGGTTAATTTCTCAATCCATGTGTCCAATTCATGGACCTTCTTAATAGCCTTATTTATTTTATCCATTCCCTCAGGGGTGTCTATGGAAGCACTTGTCTGAGCCTGACTAGGTTGCCCAATCAATTGCTGCAAACTCGAGCTCATGGCATTAACTTTCTCTTTTAACTACTTATTTTTCATTCTATCTTCATCAAATTTTTGTAAAAGGTCATTGACAACTTCAGATACCCCTTGCTTTAGTTGGTCCCTTGAAGGCTTTCCCAAGGGTATAATCTAGACATTATAACCATTGGTTATTATGTCATCCCTAGTCTTTCCTTCAAAGGGGATTGTTACTTCCAAATTTTTGGCTCCTGATGAGTCAGTGTGGGTTTTAGTGATAGTTTTAGCTCTTTTTGAGGCTCTTACTATCTTTAGAAAAGACAACGCACTAAGGTCAATAGCTTGCACAGGAAGGACCTCTTTTTCCTCATTTGAATTAGTTCAGCAATCCACCCTTTCACCAAATTTGTTCCAGACTTTTCCTCTTGTGATTCTAGTTGAGGCTCCTCAAGGACAACCATCAACTATTTGAAAACCCCTTGTTCATCCTAACTTAATGATTTTATTTGTTTTTCATTATTTATTTCATTGACCATCATGTTATTCTCACCCTGTGTTAATAATTCTTTGGGATGTTCCTCTCCTTGGTATGGAAACTGAAATTGATCATTAGTTTCTTTCTTTGTATCATCATTCTGGAGAAATTTCTTCCTTATTTCTTCAATGGATGTCATACTTGACCCCATCTTTCCTCTGACATTTTCTTGAGTTAATAACTATCTTGCAAGCTCTTCATTCCTCAACCTCTGCTAAGCTGGCATCCTACCCTCCTCATGTTCTGATGATGCTCTTGGTAATGACATGGAAGGTTTTTCATCCGAATCCAACTTCACATGTCCATATAGAGGTTGCATGTCTTTATCAGTAATGCTTATCTTGCCAGAAGTTGTGGTTTGTGCTACTTCTACTTTTTCTTCAAAAATATATTTTACCTTTTGAGAAAGTTCATCAGGCTTAGTAACTTCAACGAAAATAGAAACAATATCTTCTGTTAACACCTCTGTATTAACATCTTCCCCACTAAGAAATTCTAGTTTCTTTGATTTTGCAACAACTTGTTTTATAGAAGGAACATCTGTTGCTTGAGATTTTTCTTTACTAATTAATGGATGGGCATTTCTCTCTATTTCCTTACTTGTTTGGAGGTCATCTACCTATGTCATCAATGGTTCACTCATAGATAATTTGAGTGCATCTAACATAGAAAATCCCTCACCAATATTAACATCAATTGCATCAGCTTGGGCCTTTGTAGATTCATAAAATGTTCCAAATGAAGGCATACTCATATCCTTAGTAAGTAGGGTCTCAGATGTCTTCGTACCTGGAGTTAAGAATTGACTGCTTACTAAACTATCTAAAACATTTTCCTGGGTTGCTTAATCTTGAGTGGATTTCGTTGTTTCTTCCTCCATATGTAGAGGTGGGAATAAAGACTATGATTGTCCCACTTGTGGAAATGATAGGGAATGGTATGCCTGATAAACATCATGCCTTTCAAATTCAGGAGGATCTATTACTACATCTCTGTGCTTGTGCTTTTCGTGCATGTGGGAACCTACTCTCACCAAGACTGGTACATGAGGAACCTTATGTTTCTTATGTGCCCTTTCAAACTTTTTTAGATCAGAAGTTGCTCTTTGCCCTTCCTTAAGCAGCTTGGATTGAGTAAGACCACTTGCTTTGGCTTTGTTATCCCAATTTCACCCCTCAAGGTGAATTGGATAACTTGCATGATTTCCTCAGGCTTGAGTAGGTAGAAATGATGGAAGAAAAAAAAATTGGATTTTTAGGGGTCCCCTTGGGCTCTTTGCTAACATCCCCATCTAAGGAAAAAATCCAAGAAGCTGGAAACAATTGCAAAAAAATCCAAAAAATTGGCTTCTGCTAGTGTGTTGTGGAAAAAGAAGGTATTTTTGGCCCAGGTCACATAGGTACATGCGGGACATCCGAGACCCAAATAGCTGAAATGGCCACAGGCAGTTGAAATCAGAAAAAATGGGTATTTTTGGCCCAGGCTACACAGGTACATGTTCAGGCTCCGAGACCCCAAAGCTGAAATGGTTGCATATGCATTTGGAATTGGGCAAAATCAAGTTTTTTGGCCCGGCCGCACATTCTTGCATGACAGATCCGTGACCCAACATGGCTGAATCAAACCGCATGATGTTGAATCGTGAGTGGGTTGCAAATTTCCCAGGGTGCACTCAGGATAGTTGGGAAACATGAAATGGGACAACACGGCTTCCAAATACAATCTATCTGATCATTAAAGGATGCAGTGAAGCCGGAGATCAACGTCCCTAACCTTTTCGTCAAGAGCAGACAAACGTGACACCAATAGCTGATTTCCTGATTACAAAGTGGATCAAGTGTGATGCGGGTGAAGTGTAGGTTCTCGTTTCCAAGTTGAACAAGGGACACATTCGGGACACCAAGACCCAAAATACCTGATTAGATGCAATGTAAGGGCAGACAAGGCAAATCACCCCGAACTTTCAAATCCGCATAAATTTTTGATCTCAAGCCCCCTCTGATTTTCATGACATTTGACTTTCTAGAATAGGCTATATGACGATTTAAAAGAAATATCTTTAGTCCAATAAATTAAATACTCAGTCCCACTAAATAACAGATCCATCTGGAACACCCAAAATAGCTACCCGCCACTCAGAGGCCAGCAATTTGGCATTTCAATGAAAATGCACAAAATCATACTAGTTCGGAACTGTAATGTTGCCAAAGATCAATGCATGATTGAAATTGGAAGAAATCCATAATTTGTGAGAAGAGGTGAGAGGTTGTACGGAAAATGTATACCAAATTACCAACCACATAGTGGTTTACTTTGGTAGTTGGGATGCCCTTCAAATGGCCAAGCATGGATGGACATTTTCCGTTATAAGTCTGAGGATGTGGTGACAGCCAGTGAATATGAAGATCCTTTTACCTCAACCGGAAATTCCTTCCCATCGAACATAATTCACGTCATTCATACATCTGTAAGTGGGTTTTGAAGGACCAAATTTGGGGATGTTCATTTACCTCTGGTCTTACTCTTAGAAATCGATAAATTGGAGTTTTGGGTTCATTATAAATGGAGAGTTACTGTTTGGTTAGAAAAAACTTGCAAAATAGTTTTAGAAGCCTAATGTATTGAAGACCGATATAGTGGAATCCTTGCATGGTGATCTAGGCCCGTATGTTGTAATAGATTGAACTGTGCAATGATCATGAAAGCAAATAGATACAGTTTGGGATTTTTTATCTTCCCCCGCTATATGTTGTTGCATTCCTTTTCCCCCCTTCAATCTCATTGCAAATATATATTGTGTTTTCTTATGATAGTACAGGGATTCATATCATGTGTGTGCATGAAATAGTGTTGTGAATGTAGTTGCCCCCTTATAGAGGATGGAGAACTGAGTATAACCCTTGTAGTCTGCACTTTGTTCTTTTACTTTTCACACTGCGGAAAACTATCTCAACCTCCTTTTTGGTGTTGTATCACCTCTTAGTGTAGTCTTTGTTTTCAATGCATTATATCTCAATAGTCCCTTCGAATTTATATTCGATTAGATCGTTCTTACCTACATTTGAGATTAGATTTGTTGGAGGTATTTAGGATAGAACTAGCTCATTGTCAATAAGAGGTATATCTCAAAGTAGAAAGTCCCGAAAACTTGGAGATAGTACCCCTGTTATCTAATCACACTGTGAGCCAAGCACCACTTGTGCAAACCATAGGGTGTTGGGCTTCGAAGATAACAGGCCCATCATTAATTTCTTAGCATTATGAGGATTTGGTGAAAATACCTTAGCCAAACTACCATGGGATGCTAAGCCCTTCCCCTTTTCTTGGATTGCATGAAAAAGGGAAGGGCGTGGGTGTTTTCCCTAGATTCAAAAGAATGTGTTTATTTGTTCCTAAGGAAGTGATAGGAGTCTCAAGTTCCACTACGGATTATGCGGTTCCACTCATATAAGGATTTAAGGGTGAGAATTGTTTAGGGAAATTCAGGGGTGTTTCCTCCAGAGGATATGTATGATGGAAAGGTGACAGCAATAGTGGGATCTTAGTAACTTTTCCTCGCACCTACCTCCCGGCGGTTGTGCGAGACAGCCGAGGGGAGAAAATGGGGATGGAAATACATGAGGCATAGAACAAATAGTAGAAATCTTATGTCTTCACGAGCACTATGGAATATGTTGAGATAAAGGCC